>PVIW01000775.1:0-398011 GCA_004026585.1 Noctilio leporinus | reverse complement strand
ACCCCATACTGTTTTCCACAGTGGCTGCACCAGCCTGCATTCCCACCAACAGTGTATGAGGGTTCCCTTTGCCCCACATCCTCGCCAACACTTGTTGTTTGTTGATTTGCTGATGATTGCTATTCTGACAGGTGTGAGGTGGTATCTTAATGCAGTTTTAATTTGCATCTCTCTGATGACTAGCGATGTTGAGCATTCAGAAAGATGCCATTTTTATCTGCACTCAGAAATTTTGTCAATGTTTCCTTTCAAAAAGTCTCATATGTTTGTATCCTTCCTTGGTTTCCATTGCTACAAATTAGTCAGAGGCCTTAGTACTTCATGACTAGATCCTGGTTCATCTCTTAGACCCCAGGCAGACTCTGGTTCAGTTCATTTAGTATGCTGTAACAGATGGTAAAACCCTCTAGTACCTCTCTGAATGCATTCCTCTCTTGCTTAAAACAGTATTTTCTTTTTTCTTGATTTTGGTTTTCTTTTTCTTATTTTCAGCACTTTCTTTAAATTTCTTATCTATTTTCTCTTTTTTTATTTTTTAAATTTTTATTTTTTAAATTTAATTTTATTGTTGTTGTATTACATCCATCCCCTTTTTAATCCCCTCTTCCCCTTCCCCATCAAAGTCAGTCCCACTTGTTGTCCATGTCCATGGTTCTTCCTACTAGTTCCTTGACTAAACTCCCCTTCTTTGCCTCCTCGTCCCTCCGTCCTCTTCCCCCCTGCCCACTGAAGGTCTATTCGTTGTATTCATGTATCTGGTTCTGTTTTGCTTGTTTGTTTGTTTTGTTCATTATTACCCTGTAATGGGTGAGATCATATGGTATTTGTCTTTCGCTGACTGGCTTATTTCACTAAGCATAATACTTTCTAGTTCCAGCCATGTTGTTGCAAAGGGTAGGTATTCCTTCTTTCTTTCTGCTGTGTAGTATTCCATTGTGTAAATGTGCCAAAGTTTTTTGATCTAGTCATCCACTCATGGGCACTTAGGCTGTTTCCAGCACTTGGCTATTGTAAATAGCATTGCTATGAACATAGAGGTACATAGGTTCTTCTGAATTGGTGTTTCAGGGTTTTTCGGGTATAATAACAACATCACTTTAAAGCATTCAAAAAATTGGTTCTTGTCCATTCAGCTGCCCTATGTCTTTTCATTGGTGCATTTAATCCATTTACCTTTGTACCTGTGTTTCTGTCTGTCTCTCTGTTTCTTCATCTTCTTAAAGCAGACCCTTTAGCATCTCTTGCAATGCTGATTTGGTAGAGATGTATTCTTTTAGACTTCTTTTGTCTAGGAAACTCCTTATTTCACCTTCCATTTTGAATGACAGCTTTGCTGGTTGCAAACCTTTGTTTTTCATTGCTTGAAATATTTTTTGCCGTTCCCTTCTGGCTTGTTGTGTTTCTGTCCAGAAATCAGCTGATAACCTTATGGGAGACCCCTTGTATGTTATTAGCTGTTTCTCTCTTGCTGTTTTTAGGATTCTCTCCTTGTCTTTAAAATTTGCCATTTTCATTATGATGTATCTTAGAGTGGGCCTGTTTGGGTTCATCTTCCTTGGGACCCTTTGTGCTTCCTGAGTTTGTATGACATTTTCTCTCCTCAAGTTAGGGAAGTTTTTTGTCATTACTTTTTCAAAGAGGTTTTCTACCCCTTGCTCCTCCTGTTCTTCTGGTATTCCTGTGATACAGATGTTATTACGTTTCATGTCCTACAGCTCTCTTAAAACATCTTCATTGTTTTTCAGTCTTTTTTTGTTGCACTGCCTGGGAATTTTTTTCTACATTGACCTCCAGCTCGATGATCCGATCCTCTGCTTTCTCTAGCCTGCTTTTGGTTCCTTCTACTGTGTTCTTCAACTCAGAAATTGTAATCTTCATTTCTTCCTGGCTCATATTGATGGTTTCTGTGTCCTTTTTAATGCTTGTGTAGTTCTCAGTAAGTTCCTTGTACCTTTCCTGGAGTTCTTTGTAGTTCCCCTGGAGTTGTTTGTAGTTTTCTTTGAACTCAACTGAGCTCATTGAGCTTCTTATCATCATTATTTTGAATTCCATGTCTGAGAATCTGCTTGCCTCCATTTCATTTTGCACTCTTCCTGGGGATTCTTCCTTTCCATTTGCTGAGGGTTTATTTCTTAGTCTCCCCATTTAAGATGGCTCTTGTTTGTTTCTGCTTCTTAGATTGGTCTGCTTTGACTTCCTGTCTTAGTGGTGTGACCTTTTGTGGTGTAGAGGTGCACTTGTTTTACTTCCTGGATCTGTGCTTGGTGACATCAGCTGGTGACCCAGTCTGGGCCTAGTCAGCCAGTTGGACTTTACCAGAGATCCACTGTCTTTGTCAGTCTCCTTTAGCTGTTAATCCAATCAACCCGTGATCTGAGGTCAGGTTTAGGCACTGCTGGGTGGGGTAGATTAATTCCTATGGGTGGGGCTGTGGCTTCCCCTCAGGTTCCTGCCCTTTGGAGATGGGTGGTTTGCTGGCTGTAGAGGTGGGGGATGGGGGGCGGGTGTCAGTCCTGGAGTCAAAGGCTGCTCCCTCAACTCTCCCCCTAAAGCCACTGACCCAAACCCTCTGTAAGTGTCTCTAGTCCACTGTGCCCTTTCTCGGCTGGAGCCCAGGGTAGGTAGTGCCTCTGTATTTTCCTGCATGGTCCCTTTAAGAATTCAGCCTCCCTGTCAAGCAGCTTAACCTGGAGGCTTTATGCTTTTCACAGCTGGGTTCTGTTTTACTCTCAGCTGTGTTGCTGTAGGCTGGGAAGCCCAGTTGGGGGTTTAGGTACCACCCTTCTCAGGTAGAGCCCCAGCTGCAGGGAGAAGGCTGCAGGGATGTTTCTCCGTCCCTTCAGGTGCCGCCCGGGAGCCTGGCCAGCCTTTCCAGTCTCCGCACTTCCTACCAGTCACCTTGTGATGAATTGGCTCTCCTGTTCTGTCTCTGATAATAAGACTTCTCTCCAGTTGGTGTTCGGTTGGTTATTCTGGATGATTTCTCCCCAATTAAGTTGTAATTCCAGTTTGGTGTTGGGAGGAGATTGGTGTAGCTCCACTTACTCCTCCACCATCTTGGTTCTCTCCTTACTTCTTGTATGTCCTCTACTTAAACTTAGCTTTCCTTCTGCGGAAAAATAAACCACGCTTACTTTCTGGGTCTCACTCATTCCTTGAGCTCCTGGTTCCTTTGCCAGGAATTCCTACCTCAACCCTCTGTGCTCATCATAAGTTCATCTCTTGACATTCCTTCATCTGCACCCTGCACTTAGGCCATGATAAGCTGTTTTCAGTTCCTTGGACAATGTCCCGCTTTCCATTCCCTCAGTATTTGCCAAGATGTCCCTACAACTCTCCTTTAAAAAAATTTTATACAGAACTCAAATAAATAAAACAGACATTGGTGTGACTTCATGTTACTTTGCAGTGAGCAGATTGGTAAATTGAGCAGATATAGCTCAATTTAAAGTCTTTGGCATTTATTATAAAATGATGAAAGAAGACCTTATTTGCGTGCCAACTTTGTTTTTCATAATAAGAGGCCAGCATTCCACCATTATCAGTCTTGTTCATAATGGAATTAATCATTTTTAAATCTGAAAAATTAGATTCTTCATTTAATAAAAAGTTAGGTTCTTCAGTATTAACAGATTTTTCTGGCCAATATTGATCAGACTGAATCTATTTATGGAGCCTCTATATGATTGTGGTTACCCATCAAACAAGAATACTATTTTTGTTATGTAAGCCATCACCCAGTCTTTAAGTGGTAATTAAAAAGCATGCTAACACAAAATGTTCATAAATGTTCATGGCAGTATTGCTCATAATAGACAAAAGGTGGGAATAACTCAAACGTTCATGAACTAACGGATGGATAAATACAATGTATATCCATATATTGATGTATTAGTCAGCAAAAGAAAGAGAATGGTAGTGCTCATACATGCTACAACGTTGATGAATCATGAAAGCATTATGCTAAATAAAAGAAACCAATCTATAGGTTATATGTTGTATTAGTCCGTTAATATGAAAGGTCCATAAAGGCCTTTTCTTTAAACATAGAAAGTGTTTGCAGAGGGCTGAGATGCAGTGAGGAATAATTGTTAATAGGCATGAGTTTTATTTTGGAGATGATGAAAATGTTCTAAAATTGTGGCAGTGGTTACACAGCTCTGAATATAATCAGAACCATTGAATTGTATACTTTAAGTGGGTATATTACATGTGAATTGTATGTGAATAACATTGTTTAAAAAATTTTTTTAATGGGGCTTATGAATTGGTCTGATGTCACAGACTTATTGCTTTAGGCAGTTCTTGATAAAGAATTCATTACTATTCTACCATTCTCCCCCACCCCATTGTTTTGACATTTTTACCAGAAAGGAAGCCAAAGAAAGAATAAAAATAACACAGTTAGCAACAGCTACCCTAAAAGTTTTTGAGTTGAGAATAATATTTTTTCCTAAAAGAAAGTTTGTGAGTTTTGATATTCCTTAATTAACAGTTTGTATTTGCTTATAGCTTTCTTATTTTACTAAAGTACTACGTGGGTGTTGAATATGATTTTCTCTCAACTTTTTAGATATACTTAAGAGATAATTTTTTTCTTCTCAAGAGACTGTCTTTCTTAAAAATATACAATGCTAATTTTAAGACAGATTGAAGTGTAGTTGGAACTTTTAGAGATTTATTTAGTTTGTAGAATACTAAAATAATACTAGATATTATGAAACTTAAAATTGAAACAGAAAGTTTGCTGACTGCCCTATAGGAGCTACCTATAGGAGCTGTTTTAGGGTTGGTATCATTAATTGTTTTATTTTCTTCTTTTTTATAGGTCACTACTGTTTTTAACGAAGTCACATCATCTTTCGAATTAAATCTTCAAGTGTCACAGCAGTTAGATAGTAAACGACAGCAGGTCCAAATGACAATTACAGAGACCAACCAGGAGTGGCAAGTGTTGCAGCTGAGAGTACATACTTTTGCTGCATGTGCAGTTGTGAGCTTGCAGCAGCTGCCAGAGAAATTAAATCCTATCATAAAACCTTTAATGGAGACAATTAAAAAGGAGGAAAACACACTAGTACAAAACTATGCGGCTCAGTCCATTGCCAGACTACTCCAGCAGTGTACAACAAGGATACCCTGTCCCAATTCAAAAATTATTAAAAACCTTTGTAGCTCACTCTGTGTGGACCCCTATCTGACTCCTTGTGTCACATGTCCAGTACCAACACAGAGTGGCCAGGAAAATTCCAAAGGTATATATCTAAACCTTCATTTGGGTTAAAGAAAGAATTAACTATTTGAATGTGTTTTCATTTATTTATAGGTATAATTTAAGCACAAATTATGTTAGTTTTTTCCCATTTTGAGAGAATTTGCACATCCTGCAAATCACATCTCAACCCTCTAAATTCAAATCAGCTATTCATAAAAAGCCTGATATCTAATTTAAGATTACTGAAATCTGAGACAGGTGTTAACCCTTATTCTCTCATTCATGATCATTAAGGGTTTACAATGAACTCGGAGAAAACAGTGGTATCAAATGTTAAATGAAAGTTCTCCCTATAAAATTCTGGTTTCTCTAATTTGGTGAATATTTATGAAATAAGTGAACTCTATTACCTTTAGCAAATAATCTTTAACCAACTTTTCTGTTTTCATCTGGAGAATTTATATGGAAAATAAGAACTCTCTTTAGGCTAGTCTCAAGGACCAATGTTTCTTCACATCACTTAGTCCTATATGATCTATTGTATTCAAAAAGTAATAGCTTACAACTTTGGCACAATATAAGTTTTGAATAAAATGAATGAACTGGAAGAGGAAGTGGTAGACATTTTGAATAATAAAATTCCAAAGATGTAATAGAGTGATTCCAGTCCCCACCCATCCCCCAATGTTACATGAGGCAGCAATATTTTGTAGGGTCATTTTTTTTTTTTTAATTCGTGATAAATCTGGATATTTCTTACAGAGAGAACTTGCTTACAATGTTTTTTAATATTTATTTTTATATCTAGAAACAGCCATTTAAAGAACATGTACTTTAAAGACAGTTATTCTTGCATATGACTTTTATTAACATGATCATACAACTTTGATTGTATTAAGTATGAACCTGTGCAGATATTAAAATTTAAATGTTTAAATTACAACTTCATTGCCATTTCATTGTCTTAAAATGTCCTTGGCCTATAAAAATTGAGTCTTCAAAGGCATAAATTTAAAATACGTTGCTTTTGTTATTTGCTTTGAGCAGGAAGCATTTGGTCATGTATATTATGCTTAAAAGGTTATTTAACTTTTTACTTATTAGGATCCAACTCTGAAAAAGATGGACTGCATCATACTGTCACCAAACACAGAGGTATAATTACACTTTATCGGCATCAGAAAGCTGCCTTCGCTATCACAAGTAGACGTGGCCCTACCCCCAAAGCAGTGAAAGCTCAAATAGCAGATCTTCCAGCAGGAAGTAGTGGAACTATCCTTGTAGAACTTGATGAGGTAAGTAATTTTTTCTTTAAATATTCTGTTTTCTTTTAAGATTTTTTTTTTATTTTTAGAGAGAGGAGAAGGGAGGGAGAAAGGGAGAGAAACTTTTATGAGAAAGAGAAACATTGATTGGTTGTCTCTCAAATGTGCCTGACCATGGACTGAACCCACAACCCAGGCATGTGCCCTGACCAGGAATCAAACTGATGGTCTTTAGTCTGGTGGGATTATTTCCAACCAACTGAACCTCACTAGTCAGGGCTGAATACTCTGGTTTTTAAACAGATATCTTTCAGATTGAGATCTTTCAGATTGAGAGCTAAATTGTCAGTTGTCATATCAGCTTCCAGAATTGTATTTTAATGTTTTTTAAATGAGAGGAGTGGGATTAAAACATTTTTGGAGTCCTCCAGCAACCGGATCAGAAAAACTGAATGTCTTCAAATTTCTCATGCCTCACATTTTTACCAGCTTAACTTTATCTCCCTAGGCAAGAGACCCTCTTGGCACATAAGTCATTCATAAGTGTAAACTAACTCACTGCTAGAGCACTGACTGTAGAGATGTTAAAATATCAGTGAAAGCTGACTTTTCCTAGTACTGTTAGTGTCAGGAATTATTCTTAATACTTAGAGGATAAGTTTTTAAGTGTCAAATAATTGTTACTAACCTGACTTTTAGTCAACCTGGAATGTATTAAGTGTGTGATATGAGGTGGAGATCTAAATTTATTCTCCCCGATGAATAGCCAGTTAATTGCACTATTGAACCCTTTCCTCACTGATTCATAATGGTACCTCAGTTACATATCATGATTTATTACATACAGTGTGAAGGTCTATTTGGACTTCCTATTTTATTAAATGGCTCTACTTATTCTACAGTAAATATTCTTTAAAGATGATAAAAGTTTAAAAAAAAATCTTACAGTAACATTACTAACAATGGAATGAATGCTCTAGAACTCTTTGGATGCAAGACATGGGATCTTACCTGAGTTCAGCAGTAAATTATCAACTAGCTTGTCAGTGTTTCTTTTAAAATAGTCTATGAATGAAGACTATTTCACTAATTATGTTTTTTCTGTAATAATTTTAGTAAAAATACACTGTGGTTTTAATATACCTCTATGGTTTGCATAGTTCTTCCACTTAAAAATAATGTATCTTTCTGGGGAACAGTTTTTCGTATTTGCTTATAGTAAAATTTAGGTAAGAGGCTATTAATCTTGTGATTAAACAGATGCTCTTGTTCTATCCCTTGAGCAAATATTCATAAGGATAGATAATTTTATTTCATGATTTTCTCTTAAACAGATACATTTCTTTGGAGAGGGGAGAAGAAAAATAAAACATATCAGTTAGGATTATCTCCAGAAATAGTACTTATTCCTCTATTCCTTATTCCCAATTCAAAACAGTATTTTATTTTGGAAATTTAAAAAATCTAGTTTGGAGTTTATGCTGTTGTAAATTTAATTACTGAAAAATATTTCTAGTTGTGATAAATATATTCAATAATTGCTTAATTGGTTGATGGTAACAGGAAATTTTTAGATGGTTACTTTAATAGTCTTTTAATAAAATTTCAAATGCATTACACCTTTCTCTGAAATTTTTTCAACATTTAATTTTAGGCCCAGAAACCTTACCTGGTACAACGGAGGGGAGCTGAATTTGCCTTAACAACTATAGTGAAGCATTTTGGTGGTGAAATGGCAGTGAAATTGCCACATCTCTGGGATGCTATGGTTGGTCCATTGAGGAATACAATCGACATAAATAATTTTGGTGTGTACATGTTTTTCTGAGTTGGGTTTTAAACAAATGTCAGGATATGTTTATTACATATATATTATAGAATAAAAATACTTATAT
Organism: Noctilio leporinus; assembly: GCA_004026585.1. Classification (NCBI taxonomy): domain Eukaryota; kingdom Metazoa; phylum Chordata; class Mammalia; order Chiroptera; family Noctilionidae; genus Noctilio; species Noctilio leporinus. The sequence goes on along the minus strand of PVIW01000775.1, from coordinate 389,636 downwards.
CTCTTTATCTCAGACTTGCTGGTAAGTTTTAAAATGGAAAGTAAAAGCAATTTTTTCATTTTGTATACTTTTTGCTTTTTGTTTTTCTAGTTCATATTTAGAAAGATATTTGAAATAGATCATTATGTTAAGCATTTTTAGTTGCTTTAAGTGTACCTCGGCACTTAAAATTAAGGGCATATCATTTAATTTCACACTCAGCCAGCAAAATAGACTGTCTCATAGTAGCTGGGAAGGTGCTAAATTTTTTGTGGGCTCTTGATTTTGAAAACTTATTTGCAAGGTGATATGCACTGAAATCAATATATTTTAATAGATGGAAAGTCTCTCCTGGAAAAAGGAGATGGTCCTGCCCAAGAATTGGTGAATTCTCTGCAAGTTTTTGAAACAGCAGCCTCGTCAATGGATTCTGAACTTCATCCCTTGGTAATTAACTAATGCAAGTGTAGTTGTTTTTCTATTAAAACAAATGACACTATGTAAATTTTTTATGGATTGAAAGATGCAACTTTGATGTCATTCTTTGTCATTTTATTTTATATGGTATGTCTAGATTCCTTACAGCACAACTTTTCTGGGATTTGAGGCAGAGTTGGGTGCATAAATAATAGAAAACCCACTCTGGGACCATTACAGAGTAGTATAGACAGGTCTCTGATGACCCAGAAGCCAAGTATCAATAGGAAGGAAAGCTTCAGCTCTATTTATTCATGCCATCTTAATATAGATTTAAGAAAAGAAGGGCAAAGGTAGTAAAACCTCTTCCCAAGATATGTGTAATGGCAGAAGGAAGTTACCTGAACAAGATGAAACTAGTCATTGGCAAAGGTTGAACACTAATTTGTGTTTTTTGACTATTAAAATACTTTTTACCAAAAAATTGGGACAGAGGGAGGAGGAATACAGAGAATTAATTATCTGACTTCTCCATAGAAAAAGTTTCATTTTTTTCTATCTAGCTGCAAACGGAAGCTCTTTGAAATTTATAGGGTTCTAACTCTAATTATCTATAGCTAATGTAAAAGGGAGAATCTAGGAGAGAGTAGAGAAAAATTAACTTTTTATAGAGTAATAGAGGATGTTCTTTTACTTGTTAAATTTTGTGGATTTAGCATTAGTGAAAGAGGACAGAATCCATCCATGAACTACATGCATTCACCTGAATTGTAAGGTTAGTCTGTTGAGCAGGCATCTGGCTCACATTGTTAATCCCGGCCTTCAATGCAGCATATGTTTAATAATAGGATATGTCATGCCATTGTGGTTGTAACACTATGGTGAACCAGAAGTTAAAGTGGAAAATACACCTATCAAAGTATGATGCCTAGAACAAAATCAGGATCACTCAACCCAGTGATTAAGGAGTATGTAGCCCTGGTGCGATTTCGTCCTGCGTGTCTGTTCTGAGCAGCAGAAGTCATTTGTCTCCGTCCGCCTTCTCTCCCACCTAAGTGCCTGCTTCCACCCCATGGAAGATTCGATGGACATGGACATGAGCCCTCTGAGGCCCCAGAACTATCTTTTCGGTTGTGAACTCAAAGCTGACAAAGATTATCACTTTAAGGTGGATAATGATGAAAATGAGCACCAATTATCTTTACGAACGGTCAGTTTGGGGGCTGGTGCAAAGGATGAATTGCACATTGTTGAAGCAGAGGCAATGAATTATGAAGGCAGCCCAATTAAAATAACACTGGCAACTTTGAAAATGTCCGTACAGCCGATGGTTTCCCTTGGTGGTTTTGAAATAACACCACCTGTGGTCTTACAGTTGAAGTGTGGTTCTGGGCCTGTGCATATTAGTGGACAGCACTTAGTAGCTGTAGAGGGAGACGCAGAGTTGGAAGATGAGGAGGAGGAGGAAGAGGACATGAAGCTCCTCAGCATGTCCGGGAAGCACTCTGCCCCTGGAGGCGGCAGCAAGGTTCTGCAGAAAAAAGTAAAACTTGCTGATGAGGATGATGAAGATGATGATGATGATGATTTTGAGGACGAGGAAGCTGAAGAAAAGGCTCCAGTAAAGAAATCTATACGAGATAACTCCAGCCAAAAATGCACAAAAATCAAACCAGAATGGAAAAGACTCAAAACCATCAACACCAAGATCAAAAGGTCAAGAATCTTTCAAAAAGCAGGAAAAAACTCCTAAAACACCAAAAGGACCTAGTTCTGTAGAAGACATAAAAGTAAAAATGCAAGCAAGTATAGAAAAAGGCGGTTCACTTCCCAAAGTGGAAGCCAAATTCATCAACTATGTGAAGAATTGCTTCCGGATGACTGACCAGGAGGCTATTCAAGATCTCTGGCAGTGGAGGAAGTCTTTTTAAGAAAATAGTTTAAACAGTTAGTTAAAATTTTCCATCTTATTTCATTTCTGTAACAGTTGATATCTGGCTGTCCTTTTTATAATGCAGAGTGAGAACTTTCCCTACCGTGTCTGATAAATGTTGTCCAGGTTCCATTGCCAAGAATGTGTTGTCCAAAATGCCTGTTTAGTTTTTAAAGATGGAACTCCACCCTTTGCTTGGTTTTAAGTATGTATGGAATGTTATGATAGGACATAGTAGTAGTGGTGGTCAGACAAATGGAAATGATGGGGAGACAAAAGTGTACATGTGAAATAAACCCAGTATTTTAATAAAGTTAAAAAAAAAAAAAAAAGAGTATGTACTTAAACCTAAGCCAGTGCTACTAGATTTGTATGGTATCCTTTTCCTAGCCTCAGTAGGAGAACCTTTCAAGTACCATTTGATGTGTTCCCTGTTAATTCTGGAAAGAATTGTGTTTCCAAATATCTAAGAGAGGATATTGAGCAGGGAAATTCTGTACCCTTTCTTTCAAAAAGACATAATACCTTAGTTTGGAGTTAGATTAATTTTTTTTATTGAGGATGTTTTAACAGTAATGTTTTGAGGTCATTGGAGATATATTTTAAACAGTAGGTTGCCTAATGAGTATTCTGATTGTCTCTTAACTTTTTGTTTTTAGTTGGTACAGCATTTGCCTCATCTTTATATGTGCCTTCAGTACCCCAGCACTGCAGTGAGACACATGGCTGCTCGTTGTGTGGGCATCATGAGCAAAATAGCAACCATGGAAACAATGAATATTTTTTTGGAAAAGGTTCTTCCATGGCTGGGAGCAACTGATGACAATATCAAGCAAGAGGGTGCGATTGAAGCACTGGCCTGTATCCTATTTGTTTTGACAAACTATTCATAAGTTATATTCACTTTATTTAAGGGTGACTAAAGTATATTTATTTGATTTATTCAAATATTCATGTAAACAACCTGTCTTGTTCCAAAAAGAAAACTATTCTTTTACATTTTGTTCTGAAGTAACTTTTAATTATATTATAAAACATTGTTTCCTTAATTGGTTTGTTACTTGGATTGAATGTGACTGCATTACTAGAAATGTAGTACTAAATTATTAGAAATAGATAGGCAAGCTCTTTGCTAAAAGTTTATGGCATCCACTGATATTCTTTAACTTAAAGTACCTGAAACTTCTTTAAAATTATATTTATTGATTATGCTATTATAGTGGTTCTAGTTTTCCTCTTCTGCTTTTTTCCACCCAGCACCCCCCACTCCTCAAGCAATCCCCACAAAATTGTTCAGGTCAATGGGTCATGCATATAAGTTCTTCAGCTCTTTCCTATACTATACTTTATATCCTCATGACCTTTCTGTAACTACCAGTTGGTACTTCCCAGTCTCCACCCATCCACAGACCACCCTCCCCTCTGGCAACCATCAAAATGCTCTACATATCAGTGCTTCTGTTTCTGTTCTGCTTGTTTGTTTAGTTTATATTTTAGATTCCATTGTTAATAGGTATCTATCTATTGCCATTGTATTCATAATTTTGATCTTTTTCTTAATTAAGTCCCATTAACATATCATATAATAGTTTGGTGATGAATTCATTTAGCTTTTTCTTGTCTGGGAAGCTCTTTATCTGCCCTTCGATTCTAAATGATAGGCTTGACTGGGTAGAGTAATCTTGGTTGCAGGTCCTTGCTTTTCATGACTTTGAATATATCTTGCCAGTCCCTTTTAGCCTGCAAAGTTTCTTTTGAGAAATCAGCTGACAGTTTTATGGGAACTCCCTGTAGGGTAACTAGCTTCTTTTCTCTTACTGCTTTTAAGATTCTTTGTCTTTAACCTTTGGCATTTTAATTATAATGTGTATTGTAATGGGCCTCTTGACATCCATCTTGTTCGGAACTCTCTATGCTTCCTGGACATGTATGTCTCTTTCACCAAATTAGTAAAGTTTTCTTTAATTATTTTTTCAAAAAGGTTTCCAGTTTTTTGTTCTTTCTCTTCTTCCAGCACACCTACAGTGTGAATGTTACTATGCTTGTAGTTGTCCCAGAGGCTCCTTACACTATCTTCATTTTTATTGGATTCTTTTCTCTTCTTGTGATTCTAATTGGTTGGATTTTTTTTTCCCTTATGTTCCAAATCATTGATTGATTCTCTGTTTTATCCACTCTACTGTTGACTTCTTGTAAAATTGTTCTTTATTTTACTTAGAGTATCCTTCATTTCTGACTGGATTGTTTTAATGCCTTTGAGGTTCCTTGAGCATCCTTATAGCCAGTGTTTTGAACTCTGCACCTAAGAGATTGCTTATCTCCCATATGTTTAGTTGTTTTTCTGGAATTTTGATCTGTTCTTTTTAGGGGTTATATTTCTTTGTCTCCTCATTTTGGCAGGCTTCCTGAGTGTGTGTTTATGTTATTAGGTAGAGCTGCTATGACTCCCTGTCTTGGTAGCATGGCCTGATGTAGTAGGTGTCCTGTAGGGTCCAGTGGCACAGCCTATCCTATCATCCAAGCTGGGTGATAGGATACCTGCAAGCACACCCACCTCTTGTAGTCAAGCTTTGGTTGCTGTGGACAGGTCAATGGGAGGGATTTATTCAAGCCAGTCAGCTACAAGTTTTGGCTGTGACCTCTGTGAAGGATCTGCTGTGCAGGGCAGAGTAAAGCATGACTTATCAGGGGTCTGGTGCCCTGTGAATCTACCCCTTGAGTTTGTTGCTTGTGGAGGTGGTTGGGTGGTGCTTCTCCGATGCAGTCTATAGCTGTCCATTGGGTGCATAGGAGATGAGCTTCATGTGCTATTGATGCTTTTCAAACTGCTGCCCCAGTGCTGGAGCTCAGGAGCAGTAAGTCCTAGTCTGTGCATGGGCCATTTAAGAGGAACTGTTTGGAAATCCAGCAGTTTCTTCCACTGGTTTTTACAGCCAGAAGTTATAGGGACTTATCTTCCTGGTTCTGGAACCCTGGGTTGAGGGACCTGGTGTGGGGCTGCTACTCCTTACTCTTGAGATAATCTTCCCAATTTTTTTCCACCACACATGGGTGTAGGAACAGCCCATTCCATATCTCCACTTCTTTGCCCCTTCTGCCAGTCTGGATGGGTGTGGTTTCTTCTTTAATTCCTTAGTTTTAGGATTTCATTCAGCTCGATCTCTGGCAGTCCTGAATGATGACTGTTCTATAGTTTAGTTGTAATTTTGATGCGGTTGGGTGAGGAGGTGAGCAGTGTTTACCTGGTTGCCATCTTGGAGGATCTCTATGAAAAATATTTCTAAGAGCAAGAAAGATGGATGGAAATTAGATCAGTAAAAAATCAGGATCAGAAATGCTAAAGGTTGCAGGAGAACTAAACGTGGCCTGCCCTGTCCAGTTTATGATTGTTATGATTTTGGTGGGAAGTTAAGAATTAATCTTTGAATATTATGCTCCCTGCTCATAATTTAACTCACTTTATTTTGATATTGATAGTCTAGAAACTTTTAGGAATTTAAAAATCTTACTAAACTTTTTTCAACCTGCCTGAGATGAAGACATAATCTTATTTTCATAATCATGGGAAAATTACATGATATTTACAAAGAAGCAGCAGTGTTCAGATGCTTTGTAAGTGAATCATATACCTTGAGGGACAGTCAAGTTCCTTACAACACAGATGGAAAAATGAGGAACTGTTTTAGAAGTTATAATCTTGGTCTAATCAGTCTGTGAAAACATGTACCTCTGAACCACTTGGAAATTTCCTTAATAACTTACTAGGTGTAATGGAACAACTGGATGTTGGCATTATTCCATATATTGTCATTTTAGTTGTACCTGTGTTGGGAAGAATGAGTGATCAGACGGACAGTGTAAGATTTATGGCTACGCAGTGCTTTGCAACACTAATTAGACTCATGCCACTTGAGGTAAGTGGAAGGTACTTGGTGTATGGATTTAATGTTTTTTCAAATTCAGAATAAGTGTAGTTCTATTTAAAGAATGTCAGGTTTCTAAAAATAATGTTAAAATATGCTTATGTTATAAGCATTAAGAAATTTACACTTTAATGGGTAATTTTTTAAAAATAGGGTTTTAAGTAAAACTATATTTCCTAAAAGAATAATTCATTGATATTATTTTAGAAATAAAATTGCTTGTTTTTAAACATTTTATTGTATTTTAAAAATATTTTATTATTTTTAGAGAGGGGGGAAGGGAGAGAGGGAGAGACACATGAATGTATGGTTGCCTTTCACCTGCCTCCAGTTAGGGACCTGGCTGGAGACCTGGCTTGCAACCTGGCTATGTGCCCTGGCTGGGAATCGAACCAGCGACCTTTGCAGGCTGGTGCCTTATCCACTGTGCCACCAACCGAGGCTAGAATTGCTTTCAACTATCCCTATAGCATCCATGTAAAGATTCTATGCTAAAGTTTATGTGAAAGGTAAATTTGAGAGATGGTCATTGAAAATGTAAAGCAATTAAAGTCTCTCTGTGAGAGTATGGAGAAAGCATACTAGAAGGACTGAAGTTGGAGAATTTGGGGGTATATTCATGGGGCAGAAGTAATATATGCAGCCAACACAGAAAGTAGTGGCTGGAAGCAAGGGAAGAGCCAGAACCCTGCCACTGAAGCCTCTTAAAGTATTTTGGTGGGATTTTTGTAATTCAGGAAATAAGTAGATATGCAATTTATATTATATTATATATATGAGGTCTGTCCAGAAAGAGTCCAACCATTGTTAATATAACAGGAACAGTTTGCATGACATCACTGTAACCTGGCAGCCAAGGAGAATGGACTGGAATGTGCATGCATGAACAATAATGACTACTATACTAGTCCATGAGGGCAGTAGATGCTGTTGAGTGAGCATGTGTACTATGTTGACATCGCATTCAAATGACTGAGCTAGTACAGCAAGGAATCTGCATCAGCTTTTGCGTTAAGCTTGGGCATTCCTTCATGGAAACTGGATGGTTCAGAAGGCCACAGTTATAGGCAGCTGGTGATTGGCAGCTTCATCACAACATGCCCACTCATGGATCACTTCTGGTGCAGAAGTTTTTGGCAAAACATCACATTACCCAGGTGACTCAGCCCTCCTACTGCCCAGATTTAGTTCCCAATGACTTCTGGCTTTTCCCAAAATTAAAAATCACTTTTGAAAGGGAAGAGATTTCAGACCATTGATAACATTCAGGAAAATACGAATGGGGAAGCTGATGGTGATTGGGAGAACTGTGTGAGGTCCCAAGATGCCTACTTTGAACGGGACTGAGGCATCATTGTCCTATGTATAATGTATCTTGTATATTCTCCAGTGTCTCTGTTTTTCATTTTACTTGGCTGGACATTTTCTAAACAGACCTCCTATATCAAAATACCTACCTTGGAAAATTTTTTAAAAACTTACTCGGGTATAATGGAACAACTGGATGGCAATGTTGTCCCATATATATTGTCTGTGTGTCAGTACTTACTTTTTATGTTTGAATAGTTCTCCACCTTTTGTTTATCCATTCAGCAGTTGATAAACATTTGGATTGTTACCAGCTTTGGCTATTACAAGTAATACTATGAACATGTATTTATTGGTCTTTTTGTGGATATTTTCATTTCTTTTGAACAGATAGATATCTAGGAATGGAATTACTGAGTCATATTAAACTTTTTAAGAAACTGCCAAACCATTTTCCAAAATGACTGTACCATTGTACATTTCCACCAATAAAGTATGAGCATAAGTTAGCCTCTTTGAAAAAAAAACTGGCTACATCTGATAAAGATTCTCATCCCAATGACCCAGCAAATCCATCCTAGTTATATACCCTGGAGAAATTCATACACATGTACCAAAGCACATCTTCAAGAATAGTTACTATAGCATTATTTATAGTAGTATAAAACCACTCAAATGTTCATCATTGGTAGAGTAGATATGTTAACTAGATTATTACACTACAATAAGAATGAACAAAGTACAGACACATATAACAATATTAATGAAATCTTTCATAAGGTTCCATTTTTTATAAAGTTCAAAAAAATAGGCAAAAATACATAGGACAGATACTTAGGTTATGAAGATGTAAGGAAGAGTAAGAAAGAAATTGCCATGAGAACTAGTGAAGTGATTACCTCTTAGATAAAGCCGAGTCACTCATCATTGGGAAGGAACATAATGGGATCTTTCAGGATGATGGCAGGGCTGTTTTTCTTGACCAGATGATGGTTATAAAGGTGTTTGTTTTATAATTTATTAAACTGTATATTTGTTTATCTGTTTCTTTACATGGATACTTTATTTTACAATAAAAATGTTATCCAAGTCAACAGGAAAAAAAAAATACTAAACTACGATATCAAAGGACAATCCTTTGCTTCCTAGGTTTTATTTATATTATTTAACTGGTGGGCCTTGCATCATTTTATCTGTAAGTTAAATGGGTTATATTTAGTTACTTTGTCCCTTTTTAACTTTGTAGTCAGTGAATAATCATCCCCTAACTTTGTAGTCAGGGAAACATCATGTGTTCTTTGAGCAAAGAAAATGATAAAAGCAATGTTTTAGGAAAATTAGTCTAACAGCGAATTAATCTTGGGAAAATCACTTTAATAGCTGTTAGAATATGGATTAGAATGAAAGTACCCCCAAGTCAGAGCCCAGATACACTATAAGGTGATAAAGGGTGTAAATAGTTTTGTTTTGTTTTTTTAGTAGTGCTTGATAACATTGGCAAAGAAACAAGAATAAAAAAAAAAAGCGAGATTTTGACTTTAGAGAAAAAGAAAAATAAGGTTCCCTTTTATGTAAAAATTTTTAAAATGTGATGCATATTTTGCTTCCAGCCATGAGAGAAAAATGGGCCAGATTTATCTTTCTTCTTGAACCAGAAGACCATAGAAAATGAAGGAAATAATGGTTTTCAGATGTTGAACAACAGAGTAGTGGTTCACTAGAGAAGAGAAACAAACGAACTGCCCAAGCTTACTGCCTAGAGTGTTTCCAGGCCATCAAGCAGGGAAGTGAGTCAGAGTGCAGGGAGGGCGAGAGGGTGATAATCTGCAAAGTACCCATCAGAAGGTAGCTGCAGAGAGGAAGTTCCAGAGGTCCCCACAAGGACTGAGCATTTATCCAGGCAATGTGTGACAATATGTTAGAGACTAAGGACAATACAGAAAGGACTAAGTGGAACAGTTTCCAGAGCTTGCATAGAACCAGAATAGATTGTCCACCAAGCAGAGCCAAAAGACCTACCATATAGAGCATCAAGTATGGTCCTTAGAAGTAAGTATACTGCCTGAATATTAGGGCTAAATTAGCGCTTAACAAAAGGCTGGTTTGGACTCATCTTAACAAAGTTAAGCTTTAAAAAGGATCAAGGTGATATCAAGTAACAATTACATTCCAGGGGGAAAATAATTTAAACAAAAAAAATCCAGCATCCACCAGTGTAAAACTTATGACCCTTAACATCAACAAAAATTTGCTAGGCGTATAAATATTTCCAATAACTAGGAGAAAAACCAGTCAATAGAAACAGACTCTGAAATAGCCCATGTAGAATTAGTAGACAAGAGTATTAAAATACATTCCGTATGTTCAAGAAGGCAGCATGAGTGTAAGGAGGAGCAAAATGGAAAATATGAAAATCTAAATTGAACTTTAGATTAAAAAAATATAATTACAGATACTTACATGCCACATAACCTTTTTTTTTTTTTCTTTTTAAAGATTTTATTTATTATTTTTAGAGAGAGGGGAAGGAAGAGAGGCAGAGAGGGAGAGAAACATCAATGTATGGTTGCCTTTCACCTGCCTCCAGCTACAGAGCTGGCTGGAGACCTGGCTTGCAACCTGATTATGTGCCCTGGCTGGGAATCGAACCAGCAACCTTTGGGTTTGCAGGCCGGTACCTTATCCACTATGCCACCAGCCAGGGCTCCACATAACCTTTTTGATTAACAGCAGACCACATATCTTACGGTGGTCCCATAAGATTATAATGGAGCCAAATTTCCTGAGAGAAGTGGAAGCGTATGTGGTTCAGGTCTTTTTTTTTCTTTGATGAGAACAATATCTGTGGGACTCGGTAATAGGTTCCTTTCACTCACAGTGCCTCAATTCGAGTGCACAGATCACAGCCCAGTGAACCACTTTGCAGCACAGAGCCTGTCCCCCCAAAACTACGTATTCATTCAGAGGGCACTTCAGCCCTCCCAGATCTGACTTGATGGTCTTCAGAGTACATTGCTGTAAATTCTTGTTCTTATGATCCTGTACAAGGACACGAGTCCACAGGAGCTACCTTAACAAATATTAAGTGCCACTGCCGCTACAATAAAAGCTTTTTGTGATAGTGTGGAGCCAACCTGTCCTTGTACTTGGGAAGTATTTTCAGGTTGTAATGATGTAAAGCCTGGATAAGTTCTACTTCTTCCATCAGTTCAATGCCAGAGAGAGCCCATTATGCCAAATAGGGTCCATGGACCTCAAAACAAATTTTCAGAGTCAAACTAGTGACTCCTTAGTTCTACACCCTGTTCATGTTAAATACTGTCATTTTTTGTGAATATGACAAAATTCCTTAATTTGACCACTGCTCCAACATGTAATAGCCAAAACCTCATTGGCATTACAATCCCCTATGTTCCTTTACCTCTCTAGTTTAGCTAATTTCTTTCTCCTAATCCTTTCGCTCCCTCCTGACAAGCACTATTACAGCAATCTAGCTTTACCCAGCCAGTTTCCCCTTGTTTCCAATCAATCCAGCTGGCGTCTCTATTAATGGGGCAGCACTGACAGCTTCAATGTTTTGTTCTTACCCTGTTGGAAGGATGCAGGGGGAGGAGAGCTTGTGGGACCCTGTTCATCAAGTCTATAGCGGTGTCCAGTAATGCCCTAAGCTTTCACGTGCACGCCACACTCGCCACTGACTCAGCAATCCTGCAGGCTCCATTCATGGTGTTAGTGCTTTATGCAGGTGCACCACTTTATATCTTGTACACATATTTTTACTGTACTCTTTCTGTGTTTAGATACACAATAACCATTGTGTTACAACTGCCTGCAGTAAAATGCTGTACGGGCTTGTAGCCTAGGAGCACTAGGCTGTACCGTATACTCAAAGTGTGTAGTAGGTTGTACCAGCTAGGTTTGTGTAAGGGTACTTGATGTTTGCACAGCAGCAACACTTCCTAAGGATGCATTTCTCAGAATGCAGTCTTATTGTTTAGAGGAATTAACAGCAGATTAGATACTGCATAAGAAAAATTTGTGAATTTGAAGGTATAGCAAGAGAAACAATATCATGCAAGTTTATTCCTATTCACTTTATTTTGATTTCCTCTGTTTCATCTTTATAGAAAGAATCATATAGTTTTCTGAAATGTACATATACTGTCAGGGATTCAGAAATATCAGCTAGTGATTCTGACAGAAACTGTAATTCCCTTCACTATTAGTAACTTGATAATTTTTATAGGAATTGGACTAAGGAAGATACTCACGGGAAGGGTTCCTGTCTCTGAACAATATTTGAGTCTTGGGCCTACGGTTTCATCGTTAGGAAAAAGATCTTATGTGGCCCTGTATCTCTGGTGGTTATTTATTAAAAATTCCATGAGGATGAATATTTGAAGATTTTGTTACTTCTTAGGAAAGTAGAGTGCAGAAGGGCCTTGTTTTTGGTTAATATCTTTATGGTATTAGATATGCTAAAGTGTTCATTTCTATCTTACTAAAGTTAATTCTGAAACCTTTTGAAAATATAATGTAATCATTTTGAAGACTCAGTGTAATACTTCATTGATACTATTTCTGGTATTATATGAAATATTTATTTTAATTGAAATTCTGTCCCCATAGTTTAACATTTCTTAGCTTTAGAGACAGCAGAGGGCAGTAGTTTTCAAACTTTTTGGTCTGAGGACTTCTTTATACTCTTAAAAAAATATTTTTTAATCTTCACTTGAGGATATGTTTGTATTTTATTGATTTTAGAGAAAAAGAGAGAGAGGGGAAGGGGGAAAAGAAGGGAGGGAGGGAGACACAGAGACATCAAATGGTTATCTCCAATATGTGCCTCTACCAGGAGTCATACCCACAGCCTAGGTATGTGCCCTGACCAGAATCGAACCCATAACCTTGTTGATGTATGAGACAATGCCTCAACCATGTGAGTCACCCCATTGGGGTTACACTCTTAAAAATTAAAAGACCCCAGAGAGCTTTTGTTCATCATATTTTCTGTAATAGAAATTAAAACATAAATATGAAATGGTTTATTTAAGTAATAAACCCATTAGATGTTACATATGTAACACTTTTAATTTAAAAATAAATTTTCTAAAACAAAAATAATAGAAAAATATTGTTTGACATTTTTTGTAGATCTCTTATTCCTGAACTGGTGTAGGTAGCTGGATTCTTGTATTTCCTTGGGCATTCAAGTCTGTTGCAATACGTTCTTTGCATTGAGGTCTACAAAGAAAACTCATAAAGAAAACCTCATAGAGATAGGTAATTGGAAAAGGGAGCAGCATTTTGACAGCCTTTTCAAATGTGTATATTCTTGGATAGCACAACAAAATTTAAAAAGAGAAAGCCTGTTAAATTTATTTGCAACGTAGAATCTAAATACTATCAATGAACATGTAATTTCTCTCACTTTAACATTAATTGGTTAATCTTAATGTTTGAGTAGATTTTTTTACCCCTGTATGTTTTGTAGCATTGTGCATTAGCCACGTGGAAAGTATTGATTTACTGTGTTTTGTAAAAATTTTAAAGGTTGGTTAATTTCACCATACTGTAGGAAAAAATCTAATATCTCCAATGGAAAATTCCTTTTAAGTGTTGGGAAATTGTCAAGTTCATAGTGCTTAGTTTTTCCTAAAAGCTTGAATTTTATCATTGGCAACAGGTTATGTCAGTTGTTTTCCTTGAACTGACAAATTTACGTTTGAGATGTCAGCCAAATACGCAACTCAGAAAAACAGTAGTTTATCAGTCAAGCAAAGTGCTTTTCTATGAAAAATGGCATGGCAGCTCACAATTTAAGCAAACTCAAGTGTTTTTCCTCAGCATAGAAAGCAGAAGTGTTTTATATGTATTTTATATCTTATTGGGTGGGACATGTAAAAGATGCACATTCAGGGTTAAGGTTTAATAAATTATTTTTACTATTTCAAGGACATTCCTAAATGAAACCAGCTTTTTAAAAAATGCTGGTGCATGACTGTGAGAAATACAATGACTTGCAGTAAATTTGGTGCCATTGCCTTGATTCTTTCTGATACTCAAGGAGCTTTGCCCATTACTACTTTGTATCATGAATGCAAGTGTCAACACAATGAAAAAAGTAAATGATATGTTTTATTATGAAATAGTTTTGATCTTAATGAACCTTGAAAAAGTCTTGGGGAAAGACTTTTTCCCCAAGATATCATAACTGATATCTTGATCAGTTATATCTGAGATATCATAACACTAAAATTATAAAGCTCCAGTAACAGCATTTCACTAAAAAATAAGCTATACAACTTTATTGAACCATCAAGTAATGCATGGGGAGGGGAAAATTAAGTTGTAGGTATGTTCTTTAAAATACCTCAAATGTATTTGTTTAATAGTCTGTTGCATTTTGGTACCTGACGAATTCATTAAACTCTGTCTTCCAATCTTTAAAATTACACTATTTTTGAATTACTTGTTTTCTCTGCATTTATATTTTGATAAGATGTTAAATTATTGCATAATCTAAGGATGAAAAAAATGAGTGAACAGTTTTAATACACTTTAAAAAATAATTTTAGGCAGGCATTCCAGACCCTCCAAATATGTCAGAAGAATTAATCCAACTGAAAGCCAAGGAGCGACACTTTTTGGAGCAATTATTAGATGGGAAGAAATTAGAAAATTATAAAATTCCAGTACCAATCAATGCTGAACTCAGAAAATACCAGCAGGTAAAGTTTTATACTTATCTTATAAATATAAATAGTAACTATTCCTTTCAAATGTACCTTCAAGAGTATTTAAAATTCATTTAGTGAAATCTTGTGGTTAGTACCTTTGTACCTATTTCTCTCTTTTATGCCTGTAAAAATAGTCTTTCTTTTTCAACATTTCAGGATGGTGTAAACTGGTTAGCATTTCTTAATAAGTATAAACTTCATGGAATTCTGTGTGATGACATGGGTTTAGGAAAAACTTTACAGTCCATCTGCATTTTAGCAGGAGATCATTGTCACAGGTAACTTTAAATCTTATTTTAAGGGAAAGCTTCCAGATGCTAAGAAATATAAACAAGCTGGTTAATGTATGTTGTTTGTTCTAAAGGGCCCAGGAGTACGCAAGATCAAAATTGGCAGAATGTATGCCACTTCCTTCCTTGGTGGTTTGCCCACCAACATTAACAGGTCACTGGGTGGATGAAGTAGGTAAATTTTGCTCCAGAGAATATCTCAATCCATTGCACTATACTGGACCTCCCACTGAAAGAATAAGGTAAGAACTATATAACAAAAAAATCTTAAATATTTTGCTTTAGGTAGTTAGGAAGAATAAAATTTATTGAGGGTGAATTTAGTTAGCTTTTTTGTTGTCTAACCATTATGTTGTTTGTACACCTGAAACTGATAAAGAATAATATTGAATATAAACTGTAATTGCAAATTTAAGTTCTTTTTAAAAAAGTTAAAGGACTTTAGCTATTATTAACAATCAATTGGGCTTTCTAAGCATTGGAGCTAGGAACATAAGGAACCAGAGCCATTCTCTATGCTCTTCTTGGGAGCTTTATGATTATAGCATCTTCTAGGTGTATGGTCTATCTACTTTGCGTAAGAGTTACCTCTCCCCAAAAGTGCTTTTGGTCTGCAGTGACTGCTTTATCTACCCTGATATGGTAGCAACACTAGAGTTCTATTAGCTTTACCCTGTTTGTGTTCACTAGAACATCTCTTTATGTTCCTTAATACAAATTTTGAAGAGGGAATCTCATTGATTTCAATTCATCTTTTAAAGTTTGGATAGTCATAGGTTGCTGATTAGTCCATAAATTTGCTACCTTTCTTTATCAATAATAGCTAAAGTATATTGAGTACTTACTGGCTAGGCATTGTTCTAAGTAGTTGTGTGTTGTTTATTCTCACAATCACCTTACAAGGTGTGGATACTATAATTGTTCCTGTTTTGTAGATGGGTAATCTAGGACATGGGACCTAGGTCCAAGGTCATTCAGCTAATTAAAAGAGCAGGGTGAGATTTGAACACAGCTCAACAGTTTACAGTGTTAAGAAATTTATTGTTTTTTAGACTTCATTTATTTTCAAGTGACAGAAACTCAGACTAGCTTAAGCAAGTACAAAATTCATTAATTCACTAAATTGAAAATTTCAGGGGTAAATTCTTATTTCAGGCACATGTAGATTGCTCTCATTTGCTCTTTCTTGTCACACATAACTTGTTGCATTTGGTCTATGCTGGACTCCAATCTCTACAGTTAGTGGGTAAGATGATCATGGGCAGTCTTAGGTCCACATTCTCCTAGCTTGAAAACCACAATAAATGGAGATCTCTCTCTAGTCATGAATATATTGATAACTGGAGATGACTGACTGGCCTTGTTTGGGTCATGCCTGAAACCAGCCCTTTGTGGTCAGTGATTAAAATATTGTGATTGGCTCAACCTGATTCAAATACTTCATTGCTTTGGTGAATATGGGGTCATGTGATAGATAGCGCCCCCTCAGCCTCTAACACCATGGAGTAGTGAAGGAATAATGCCTCCAAGGAATAGGTGTTGGCAGATAAAGTTAAAATGTTCCCTACATTTTGAGGAAGGTTTATCCATCTCTTTTCTAATCAGACTAAGGGCAGTAAGGCCCATTTTAAAAAGAATGGCCTTCAGGTAGTGGGGTTATAAGTGTAAACAGAAGGGAACCTCAGTAGGCAGATTAAAAGCACCTTATATAACATGATGGTAGCTGTAGTTTCCTCTTTGAAATTGTGTTACAGACTTAGCAGATTCCCTGTTTCCTAATCTTACTTACTTTTAAATACAGGTTACAGCATCAAGTAAAAAGGCATAATCTGATAGTGGCTTCATATGATGTTGTGAGGAATGACATAGATTTCTTTAGGTAAGTTAATTTTATTTTAGAAAAACAATATCAAATTTAGAGAAACTTAGTATTTTCCTGCCTCAAAGACTCTTCATATAGTTCTTGACATAGAGTAAAATGCTAAGTTTTTTTGTTTATTCTCCCTTAGAAATATTAAATTTAACTACTGTATTCTTGATGAAGGCCATGTCATCAAAAATGGAAAAACAAAGTTGTCAAAAGCAGTAAAACAACTGACTGCTAATTATAGGATTATTCTTTCTGGAACACCAATACAGGTAATTTTTTATCTTTTTCTAATATTTGCCATGTGGAGAGAAGGCTTGGCATTGGTAAATAAGAGGGATTTGTACTTTAATAGGAATGATAATTTCTAGTAATTATCTTGCTTTTATAATGGTTCATTTGGTGTGTAGCAATATCTGAGCAAGCTAGGTTTCTAAAGTTATATTTAAAATATAAATTTAAGCTATATAAATAGAAGTCTTATGTCCAAAGTTTGGGAGACATCAGACTATTCCATACTGGCCATTCTCCTTTTGTAGTAATTCACAATCTGATTTAACACTGAAAAGCTAGTGCCGATTCAGAGGTGAATCTTCATAGAATAAGTATAAATACCTGAGGTTAGGAAGAAGTTGAAGGGAGGAGATTGTCTGTGTTTATATTGGAAAAGGAAGAAGGCAGTTGAGTATGTAAATGTGTTGTCTTCCAGAAGAATTGGTTGCAAATGGCTGTGCCTTGCTTGGATAGCCCACTTTGAAGGGAAGATACCCTTCATCACTCCCCAGTTAGTTTGAGGATAAATACCAAGTGACCTAATAAGAGTGTCTCTGACTCTGAAATAATTGGTAGTTTTTTGATTTGTGTAATTATTTTTTAAAATTTATTTTTGGTGATGGACTATTATAAATGTTAGGGTTTTATCCATTAAATGAACACTACACATTTTAATAACCACGAGAGATCAGTTAATCACAAGAATTTAGTACAAGGAAGAAAAGCTGCCTTAAAAGGAAAAGACTCTTTAGGCTTGAATTAACAAGATTTATTCTGTTTCCATTTAAAGTACATGGAAATGTCACAGTATTTTTAAACACTTTATTGCCTTCATAATTAAAGAGGTTGTTGGTTTGTTTTGATTTTTGATCTTAAAGGCAGATCTGAATCTGTAAGGTGGGTTTCCGCACCAAAGGGCCATGGTAGCCCAGACCTGGATGTCAAACTTAAGTGAGATTTGAAATCCAGTAGGGAGAGCTAGAGCCTGAGCAGGGTGAGGAGGGCATCTGGAAGGGTTAACGATGGAACGGTACCTTAGGATATACACATGTCAGAAAAGCATGCAGAATGAAAACATGCTGATATCTGTCTAACACATGCACTCCCCCCACCACCCACTCAACCCGTTGTTGAGTCTGAGTTTTTGTCATTTTAATGTTCATAGTTTTGATCTTCTTTTTCTTAAATAGGTCTCTCTTAACATTTCACGTAATAAGGGCTTGGTGATGATGAACTGCTTTAGCTTTACCTTGTCTGGGAAGCACTTTACCTGCCCTTCCATTCCAAATGGTAGTTTTGCTGACTAGAGTACTTGGTTTTAGGTCCTCGCTTTTTATTATTTTGAATATTTCTTGCCAGTCTTTTCTTGCCTGCAAAGTTTCTTTTGAGAAATCAGCTGATAGTCTTATAGGAACCCCTTCGTAGGTAACTCCCTTGTTTCTCTTGCTGCTTTTAAGATTCTCTCATTATCTTTAACCTTTGGCATTTGAATTATGATGTGTCGTGGTGTGGTCCTCTTTGGGTCTAGCATGTTTAGGACTCTCTGTGCTTCTGGGACGTATATGTCTATTTCCTTTGCCAAATAGAAAAGTTTTCCTTTGTTTTTCACATTAAGTTTTCAATTTCTTGTTCTTCCTCTTCTACTTCTGGAACCCCTATGATGCAGATGTAGGCACATTTTAAGTTATCCCAGAGGTTCCTAAGCCTCTCCTCGTATTTTTCAATTCTTATTTCCACTTTCTATGCTGGTTGACTGTTTACTTCTTGTGTTCCAAATTTTTTATTTGAACCCTCTCTTCCTTCCCTTCACCATTGGTTTTGTGTGGATTTTTGTTTCATTTAGCCTACCCTTCATTTGTTCCCTTACGTGTTTATCGTACTTGATCTTGTCAAGTCTGTGAGCATTGTTACCACCAGTGTTTTGAACTCTGCA
This sequence comes from Noctilio leporinus, assembly GCA_004026585.1. Classification (NCBI taxonomy): domain Eukaryota; kingdom Metazoa; phylum Chordata; class Mammalia; order Chiroptera; family Noctilionidae; genus Noctilio; species Noctilio leporinus. Next base: position 370,973 of record PVIW01000775.1, on the reverse strand, counting down.
TTTGTTAGGTTGGCTCTCCCCTCTGGAGCCTTGATCTGTCCCCTTTTTTCTGTCTCCTCAACTTGACAGACTTCTCTGTTTGCCTGTGTCTTAGGTAGAGCTGTTGCACCTATTATGTTGTAAAGGCCAGAGAGGTATTTGTCAGTGTGGGGCAACCTGTTTCACCACATTGTGGTGCTGCATGTGGAGGCGGGGTCTGAGAGGGCTGCTTTCTCAGCACTTGCACCTTTTCCAGGCACTTTCCCGCTTTCCATATGGGACTGGTACCCCTCTAGCTGTTGCCTTGGCTATGGTTCCTAGAGTGAGTGCATTTGCATACATTCTAGGACTGTGGGAAGTCCCTTAACAAATGGACTCTGCTGAGACTGGTCATTTCTTTTCCATCCCAACCCCCACTGGTTTTCACAATTAGAAGCAACGTGACTTTATTTTCTGCAGCGCTGGAGCTGTGAGCTGCATGGCCTAGTCTGGAGCTGGGATCACCCTCCAGGTGTCCCTCCTGATTTTTATGTGTGACTGTACTTTCCACCAGTTGGCTACAGCCACTGCCTTGCTATTGTTAACACCACCACACCACATCCTCTCTGCCCCTTCTCTGCCCTTCCTCCTACCTTCTTGGATGAGTATTGCTCCTTTATATACTTGTTTGTTGGATTTCCATACAGTGTAATTTTCTGGTAGTTCTGGTTGTTTTTAGTTTGGAGGTAGTTGTATTTCTTCTTGTTGTGGAAGGTGTGGAAGTATGTCTACCTATGCCTCCATCTTGGCCAGAAGTCCCAAATGTTTAATTTTTTTAAGTGTTAAGTAAAATAATCCCAGTACAAAAGTTAACTCATGTTCCTTCCTTGTATTTAGAACAATGTTTTGGAGCTGTGGTCATTATTTGATTTCCTGATGCCAGGATTTTTGGGGACTGAACGCCAGTTTGCTGCACGATATGGTAAACCTATATTAGCTAGTAGGGATGCTCGGAGTTCCAGTCGAGAGCAAGAAGCAGGTACGGAAAAGAAACATAATTATATTCTCTGTGCAAGTAGATATAATTTATTGCTAACTTTTTTGAGCCATTTTCTCTTATTATTAATAGGTGTCCTTGCAATGGATGCACTACACCGTCAAGTCCTGCCATTTCTTTTGAGAAGAATGAAAGAAGATGTTTTGCAGGACCTTCCACCCAAAATTATTCAAGACTATTACTGTATTCTTAGTCCTCTCCAGGTTAGGAATCTAGTGATATATTTGTTAGAATGCTTTGAATAAACCACAAAAGTATTGAGTAAAGAGAAATAAATAGCCTTTGACTTTATTACTCTAATCTAGCTTCAACTTTCCTAGACTTGAAGAATATTCTGTTTCAAACAGATGTAGATAAGACCTAAATGAATCTGTTTGTGTATGTGTATACATTTGAGTATGTGCATTTTGAATGAGGCATTGAAACAGAATTCAGTATCATAGTTGCTCTCTTCTATGTCTAGTTAATTGAAAAATTTGCAAGATAAAATATTTGATAGGGCCAAAAATCTGCCAATTATGTCTTACACTCACTACAGTGTTGTAAGTATCGTCAGTCCCCATTTTTATATTTATTTTTTAAAGAGAGAAACAGTTTATTTATTTTCAGAGAGAGGGGAAAGGAGAGAGGGAGAGAAACATCAGTGTATGGTTGCCTTTGACCTGCCTCCAGCTACAGACCTGGCTTGCAACCTGGTTATGTTGTCCTGGCTGGGAATCGAACCAGCGACCTTTGGGTTCACAGGCCAGCGCTGTATCCACTGTGCCACCAGCCAGGGCAGTCCCCATTTTTAAAAATAAGAAAGCTGAAGCACTGAAAGTTAAGCAACTTGCTCAAAGTTACATAGCTAATACATATCAGGGCTGAGGTTCAAACCTTGGGGATTGGGTACCTTTTCCCTTCTAAAGTATTATAGCATTGCCAGTAAATTTTCAAATTAAATTTTGGTTCTGCACAGTTCTAATTTCATACATAGACACTATTATCAAAGAAATTTATTATGTGCCTTTCCTTATGTAGTATTTTGTAAGGGAAAAATGTTCCTTATAGGTCATGGCTTACTAAGACGTGGCTTATAGTCAGAATTTTGTTTGAATATTTACTTTATGTTCCAGATTACTATTCATCAATCTATTTCAGTAGTATAAATTGCTCAAATAAATAAAAGAATATGTAGACATACCCTACAAACCTACCTTCTTTCCCCTCCAGTATATAGACATTTAAACTGTTAGTATTTATACAACTTGAGTTTAATGGGCAGGACACTAATCTAGATGTTAAGAATTATATAATTATTAATATTATCTACCTCATCTCTCTGGGCCTCCATTCCCTATTTGTAAAAATAAGGTTAATGTTATCTTAAAAGATACTTTATGGGCAATGAGATGAAGACTTCTTAAAGTATAATAAAAAGTGCCAAATAAAAAATGGTGGTGGTGATATACTGATAACAGTGTTAGAATAAAACAGCATAATATATATTTAGTAGTCTGGAGGAAGGGAGCTAAGGAGGGAAGTGACATTGGTTTCATTTAGCTTTCATGGGCTTTATTATTGGCTTCTATTCTTCAGCACTCTTAGATTTTGTTCCCCTATTAGGCAGCAGTATTCTTTTAAAAGTTGGTTTCTTGAAATATACCTATAGGGAGCCTTAATCACATAACTTCACTTAAGGGAGATTTTCTCATTTACCTGTAAGGGTTCAGATTCCTTTTCAGCGTTACTGTGTTGAGCAGTATCTTCTGAACAGAGTAGAAAATTTGAGTCTATAACTGTTTGACCAGCTTTTAAATATTTTAGTAACCAAACAATGTTGTTATACTTGTTTTCTAAATGTTATTTTAAAGGAATTCACCAACATGCTATGTATTATCTGTAATTAGTAGTGACCTATAGGTATCATGATTTATTTCTTTAATGAGGATTGATTTAAATTATTATTCTTACTGGTCTATGCTGATTATTTTTTCAACAACTGAAAATAAATGTGCTACTTCTGTGGGGGAAATTTTACAGGTTCAGCTCTATGAGGATTTTGCTAAGTCTCGCGCCAAGTGTGATGTTGATGAAACAGTTTCTTCAGCTGCACTTTCTGAAGAAACTGAAAAGCCAAAGCTTAAAGCTACAGGCCATGTATTCCAGGTATGGATTATAGTCCACTTTTTAAGTATTGCTTAAGAATGTTCTTTAATGCAGCAGGTTTTACATAGAACACTGAAATACAGCTGTATTTAAATTTTTTCAATACTTCGTATACATCCTTGAAAATAGGTAAAAGTATCAATTTTTATACTCATAATTAGTAATTAATATTTTAAAACAAAGTTTTAAAGATTTTATTATTTTTAGAGAAAGGGGTAGGGAGAGAGCTATCAATGTATGGTTGCCTTTCACCTGCCTCCAGCTACAGACCTGGCTTACAACCTGGTTATGTGCCCTGGCTGGGGATTGAACCAGCAACCTTTGGGTTTGCAGGCCGGTGCCTTATTCACTGTGCCACCAGCCAGGACTAGTAATTAATATTTTAATGTTTAAGTGTAAAAATGCAAGGTACATGTGTTTATTACATGAAAAGTGTTTTAGTATAGAGAATCTGGCTTTTCATTCAAAAAGTGCTGAACACCTACCACAAGGCAGTAATATTTTTAAGCTCAGGGATTAATTAAAGCTGTAGACAAGAGATTCCCTCTCTTGTAGATGTGAAAAATGAGTAAGTCAAATACATATTATGTAAGAGAAGCAGCAGAGAATAGGGTTATATACAGCATAGAATTCAGAATAGGTTGTGATTTTTAATTGAGGGAACAGTGACAGCCTCACTGAAAGTGAAATTTTAGAGATCTAGGGGATTGAGGAATGGTAGACATATAGGGGGGAGCAATTCTGGATAGAGGATACAAAAAGTACAGAAGCGCTAAGACCATGTCTAGTGTTCTCCAGGGAGTAGCAAATGAAAAAGACATGGAGAGCGTCCATTTACTTTGTTTTCCCTTCTGAAATATTCCACTACAGAAAACCTCCCAAAGCCCCTTGCCACCAATACAGTAAATACTGTAGCCTTTTTTTTTTTTTTTTTAAGATTTTATTATTTCCAGAAAGAGAGGAAGAGGGAGAGAAATATCAATATATGGTTACTGTAGCATTTTTATCTTATTTATTAAAGATTTTATTTATTTTTTATAGAGAGGGGAGATAAGAGAGGCAGAGAGGGAGAGAAACATCAGTGTATGGTTGCCTTTCACCTGCCTCCAGCTACACACCTGGGTGGAGAGCTGGTTTGCAACCTGGTTATGTGCTCTGGCTGGGGAGTTGAACCAGCGACCTCTGGGTCCGCAGGCTGGCACCTTATCCACTGTGCTACCAGCCCAGGGCTTACTGTAGCATTTTTAAAGGTAGAAGAAGGAAAAGGTGTTAAAAAGGCTTATATCTCACCTATAGTTTCTGTTATAGTGCCCAGCAGTTCCGTGAGCCTTGTTGATGGAGCTTGCTAATACAAATCTCTATGCCAAGGATGAGAAACAGATCATAACCCAAGTAAAAAGCCAAAGAGGAAAAGGGTGTGGCTGAATCAGAGAAAAGAAAAAAGAGATCCTATGGGGTTCTGATTCTCAAACACAACTATAGTTTCCCAATCCCCTGCCATAGACCTACTGAACCAGAATAAGACTCTTTCTGCCATGAGAAGTTCATTGTCTAGTGGGAGATACAGACATAATCAGTACAATTTATGCAAGTTATAAATGCTCTCAAAAATCAGTACAAACTGCACAAGAAACAGATGAAGGCATCACGGTTGAGATACTTGAAGGAGTGGTCAGAATAGGAAGAAAAGCATTTTAGAGGCTAGAGCAGGAAAGCTAAGATACAAAAACATTGGTGTATGAAGTATACTTGTATATGTACTTTTTTCCTTTCAAAGGCGTTACAGTATTTACGTAAACTATGCAACCATCCAGCATTAGTCTTAACACCTCAGCATCCAGAGTTCAAGAGTACTACTGAAAAACTGGCAGTTCAGAATTCTTCCCTGCATGATATTCAACATGCGCCTAAACTCTCAGCTTTGAAACAAGTAAGTAGGACTTTTAAGCATTAGATGTGTGTTGAACATTCCTAATCTAGGTAAATTTGCATTCTCAATAATTACTGATATATTTACCACTTTATTTTTTAGTTTGATCTGTTAAATTTTTGGTGTAATGTTTTTTTAAATTGTGGTAAAAAAAAATGTATAGGATAAAATATGCCATTTTAACCATTTTTAACTTTAATTCTCTGACTTTATATTCATAGTGTTGTACAAGCAGTACCACTATTTATGTGCAAAATTTTTCTATCGTTGAAACAAACTTACCCATTGAGTAATAACTTCCCATTCTTCTTTTCCCCCAACAATGGATAATCTCTCATATACTTTCTGTCCTTATGAATTTGCATGTTCTCTTCCATGTAAGTAGAATCATATTGTCCTTGTGACTGGTTTATTTCATTTGTTTTCAAGGTTTATCCGTGTTGTAGCATGTATTGGTACTTCATTTTATGGCTGAATAATGTCCATTATTACTCACTACTATCACTTATATACCACATTTTGTTTATCTTGTCATGAGTTGTTTCTACCTTTTGGCTATTGTGAATAATGCTGCAGTGAACATTGGCTTACAAGTATTTGTCTGTGTTCCTCTTTTCAGTTCTTTTGGGTATAGACCGGGGAGTGGAATTAATTGCTGGATAGATCTTAGAGAAGTTGTGTTTAAATTTTTCAGGCACTGCCAAATTATTTTCCGTTGTGGGTGCACCATTTACGTTCCCACCAGCAATGTACCAGGGTTACAATTTCTCCACATCCTCCTCAATAATTATTTTCATTTTAAAAATTAGTCATCCCAGTAAGCATTTATTACAGGGCATCTCATTGTTGATTTGCTGCAATCCCTAATGACTAATGATGTTGAGCATCTTTTTATGTGTTTATTGGATATTTATGTATATTTGGGAAAATCCCTATTTAAGTCCTTTGTGTTTTGGTTGAATTTTAGAGATTCTTTTATATTGTCCCTTACCAGATATGTTTGCAAATATTGAATACTTACTTCCATCCTGTATATCGTCTTTCCCTTTCTTGATAACGTCCTCCATGATTTCTGATGAGAAATCAGGGGTTAATCTTAGTGAGAATTCCTTTTACATGACAATTCACCATTTTTTTTCCTAAAAGATTTTATCATTTTCAGAGAGAAGGGAAGAGAGAGACATCAATGTGTGGTTGCCTTTGACCTGCCTCCAGCTACACACCTGGCTGGAGACCTAGCTTGCAACCTGGTTATGTGCCCTGGCTGGGAACCGAACCAGTGACCTTTGGGTTCACAGGCCAGCGGCACCTTATCCACTGTGTCACCAGCCAGGGCCACAAGTCACCATTTTTTGTTATTTTAAGATTATCTGTCTTTGAACAGTTTGATTATAATGTGAGTCAGTATGGATCTATTTTCAAATAAAAATTGAATTTTATCCACATTTTTAATTCTACAGGCTTTGATTATTTTTAGCTTATACTTTTTGCATGTTACTTTTTTACCTGCAGTTAAAACTTAAACTCATTTCTCACTTTAGAGTGCTTCTTGGCACCCTGAAGCGGCTGGAATTAAGAAGCTTAGGAACTCCTCAGCTTAGGCCCAGTCTGTTTCTGGCTAAACTCATGGAGGGCTTTTCTAGAACCCTTCTTTTCCATTGCCTAGCTCTTGTCAACTATTCAGAGCAAAAGATCTGTCTCAGGAAAGAACTAGCTTGCTTTCTTTAAAATATGCCTGTTCTCTCAAGTACAGAAGAAATCTTAACTTGCTTTGAAAAAAATCTGGCAATAGAAGTAAAGAAATCTGTTTATCAGCAGGTAATAGTGCCAGCAGTGTCTAATATTGCCAGAGTCAGAATTTTAAAATTTCAGTGGAGTGGAATGAACTGAAACTTGAGATGACATTTAATGGCGGTAAGCAGAGGAAATTTTAAAAGAAAACATGTAGGCAAATACGAGTATATGATAGATTTTTCAGACTTGGCAAACATTTTATAGAGGGTAAAGTTGAGTTTGCTTTGATGGCAAGTTCACTATACACCTGCTATATGAATTAGTTCCTCGTCAATAAAGCTAATGTGATTAGCTTTTTATTATTTTTTATTAAGATTATTTTTTATTAAGATTAATGCAGCATAATGAGGTCATAGTTTCATTGTATTTTATATCAGACCAAATTTTGAGTATCATTTATAGTTTAGGTACTATAATTATATATGTACGAGGTATAGCTTGAAAAACTATTGGTTGCCTACCTTTATTGAACACCTGTGTAACAACTGATTCTTTTTTCAAGTTGCTGTTGGACTGTGGTTTGGGAAATGGCAGCACTTCAGAGAGTGGCACAGAGTCTGTAGTGGCCCAGCACAGGATCCTGATCTTCTGTCAGCTGAAGAGCATGCTTGATATAGTAGAATATGATCTTCTCAAACCGCACTTACCCTCTGTCACTTATTTGAGATTAGATGGAAGCATACCACCTGGTCAGAGGCATTCCATTGTTTCACAGTAAGTGGCTTCTAAAACTTGTAAATCAAGGCTGTAGTCAATGTATTATTACTTACATAGAAGTTTGCCTCATCAAGTATTTTCTTTAAATACATGGAGCTACAAAACAAATTGAGAAAATATATATATATATATAGACCCACAAAAATATAGTTGAATAGTTAAAAAAGTGACTATATTAGGATAGCACTTTGAAGGACATGAAAGAAATTTAAGGCATCAACAATAAATAGAGATAATGACATTTTGTCTTGCCTTTGTTGGGGGCGGGGGGGGGGGGGTAAGGGGGGGAAGAAGCAAATAAGTGGCTTACCTGAGATCTGGATCTGGATCTGGATCTCTGGCCCAGCTAGAAAGTAAAATCAGTGAGTACAGTGTTTAAGTACTCTGCTTTAGAAATTGCAGATTTCTGCATGCAGATTCCTAGTTTCTGTACCAGACCTAACTTGAAGAGTAAGCATTTTTAACAAGCATCCTTAAGAAATTGTTAGGAACAGTACAGTTAGAGATGTGTGAATGGGCTTTGGAGGCAGACAGACCTAGGTTTGATTCCTAACTCTCCTATTTAGGCAGTGTTTATTAAGGCAATGTTCTTTTGGGTCTGTTTATCATGTACAGATAAACATGTACAGAGCCTGAGTCTTTCTAGAATAAGGAAAATTATAATATCCTCATAGAGCTGTTTGAACAATTAAGTGACATAATGCATAAAAAGTATAAAGCCTGTTGCTTATCATCATGAGATGCAATAAATGGTAGCTTGGTATTAATGTTAGTTTTCCTTTTTCTTAAAGTCCTCTGTCACTGTCCTCTAGGGCTGGTCCAATAGCAGCAGCCCTCAGCAACGTATCCTCTACCTTCCCCAGTTGTCTTCTATCTCCATACATGAAAAGTTCAGAGTCAAGTTTTGTCTTAATTATAATTAGTATTTAATTACACTTTTGCAACTCTTTATCTGATATTCTAAAATAGCCAATTGGATTTCTGTTTATAAAATTTCCGACATGTTCTAGAATGTATTCTTTCTAAGATATTATGTACAGGGTGGGGCAAAAGTAGGTTTACAGTTGTTGGTATACAAAAAAATTGTTCTTACCTTACCTTCCATACTTACAAAATGTGAACCTACTTTTAAAAGCCCCATCCTATGTATTGTTGGGTTGGCCAAAAAGTCCATTTAGTTTTTGCCATAAAACACAATACATATCACCAGTAAATTTATTGATTTGGATATTTTGAGTATGTCAGATATTTCCTGTGTGGTAGAACATTGATTATTCTCAAATAATGTCTCTATTTGATGGCTTTCAACTTCATCTGGTGTACCTGACCATGGACCATTGTCCAGTGAGAAATCTTTAGCATAAACTTACAAACCACTTTTTTTTTTTTTTTTTAAGATTTTATTATTTTTTAGCAAGAGGGGAAGAGAGAGAGACATCAGTGTGTGGTTGCTGTTCACCTGCCTCTCCCTGGGGACCTGGCAGGAGACCTGACTTGCAACCTGATTATGTGCCCTGGCTGGAAATCGAACCAACAGCCTTTGGGTTTGCAGGCAGGTGCCTTATCCACTATGCCACCAGCCAGAGCAAACCACTTTTGACATGTTTGATCAATCATAGCACCACCTCCATGCACTGCACAAATCTTTCCTTGAGTGTTTCTATTGCATTTTTACACCTTTCTTGAAATAATTACGTATAATATGCCAAAATGTTATCTACCATCTTCAATATTAAAATGACTACACAAAAATTCACCAATTTTTTAAAAGATTTTATTAATTATTTTTAGAGAGAGGGGTAGGGAGAGGGACATCTATGTATGGTTACCTTTCACCTCCCTCCAGCTACAGATCAGGCTGGAGACCTGGCCTGCAACCTGAAAAATTCACCAAGTTTTTTTTTTTTTTTTTTTTTTAATGCACACTGATATAACAGCTGTCACAATACAATCTAAAAAAATTGTCTCAAATGAACTTAAATACAACTAAGCACTACTAGAACCATCTTACAGGAAAAAAAATGAACTTTTTAGCCAACCCAGTAAAAGAGTATCATTTCATCTCAGGTGCTTACAAAAATGTCTACGTAATGAATTTGTAAAGAAGTATTCTCATTTCTGTTCTTAATTTTTTATTAATAGTCCAATTACTGTAATGTAGGTACCTTAGAAAGAAATGTACTAATTTTGTTTTTAAATATCTATACTTTTAGGTTTAACAATGATCCATCCATAGATGTTCTCTTACTTACAACTCATGTTGGTGGCCTGGGGCTTAACCTAACAGGAGCTGACACAGTGGTATTTGTGGAGCATGACTGGAATCCCATGCGTGATCTACAAGCCATGGACCGGGCCCATCGCATTGGGCAGGTAAAAGTCACCATTCACAGGTGTTAACCTATGAATTGGGAAAAAATACTTCTAAGAAAGACAATAATCTTTTTAAGTTCCTATTCTGATATTAACATGTCTAGCCTTATGCAAGTCACTTAATTTTGTGGCACACTTCCTCATGCATTAAATGAGGTGACTTGGGCTGAGAGAAGTGCGACTGTCTCCATTCCTGATGTTATGTGATTCTTGGCAAACATTTTAAGCTTCTGAGGCCAGGTCAAGAAAACCCAGTCATAATCAGATGGTAGTTAAATATGCAAGTCTCCTTTTTTTTTTTTTTTTTTAATTTTATTGTTTCTGTATTACATCCGTCCCCTTTTTGCTCCCCTCTGTCCTCTTTCCCACCCACCCACTCCTCCACAAAGTCAATCCCACATGTTGTCCATGTCCATGGTTCTTCCAGTCTCCTCACTTATTGAACCTCAAACTTTATCTATTAATTTACGCTACAGTTGCTTTTTTTTTATTTCAGAAACGTGTGGTTAACGTGTACCGATTGATAACTAGAGGAACATTAGAAGAGAAAATAATGGGTTTGCAGAAATTCAAGATGAACATAGCGAATACAGTTATTAGCCAAGAAAATTCTAGTTTGCAGAGCATGGGAACAGAGCAACTTCTTGATCTGTTTACACTTGATAAGGTAAAAAACTTAGCACAGTTTGCTCTCTTTTTAATGCCTGCACAGACTTCCTGGGGCTGCTTGATGAAAGTGTTGCAGGGAGTCAAAGGCATTCACTTTAGTATCAACCAGACAACTTTTTGAGGGAATTTTTGACATCCAGGTAACTCTCCAGGATTCTAGTGGATGTTTGAAGTTATGACTTTCTAATTTAATGTCTCCAGTGTCTTGCTCCAAGACTTCTTTCTTTAGTCCTTTACTGCTAAAGACATGTGTCGCTGAAGTCAGCTAAAACTGGGTTTATGTTTCTTACCTTGCCTTCTATTAACTGGTGACCTTAGACAAGTTAACTTCTTTGAACATCTATATACCCTTGGGAGAATAACAATGCCTGCATGGTTCTGAAGTTAAAATAATGTATGTGAACACTTAGAAAGTGTATCTAGTATAGATTCTCAGTAAATAGTAGCCACTATTGTTATTGCATAAAGTCCTGCTTTAGGTTGAGAAAATCAGCTGCACACCCAGTATAAATTATAGTGAGTACTAACCTTATATAATGTAATTAAACTAGGTGTAATAACAGAAATGTAATATCCACATCTGAGAGAACCCACTGTACTGGGTTCAGCCACTTTTAGAATATTTTGTAAGTCCCCAAGAGAGGGCCAGAATGGAGATAGGTTCTTCAATCATGCCATATATAAGGTAAGGTTGAAAAGACAAGACATATACAAGTATAATCTAGAAAAGAAAAGGCTCAAAGAAACATGAATTGTTGCCTTCAGAGAGCTTCTATTTTGTCTGAGAGAGTATTCTCTTAGGAGAACTGGGGGGTGGGGGAGGAGATCCAGGGAAGTTAAGAACTATTGCTAAAAAGGATCATATTGGGACAATTAAAAAAAAATTGAAGATGAACTACATTAGGTATTAGATCATTTTAATATACCAATTTGTATTAAATTTTCTTAATTTGATCTTTGTATGGTTATGTAAGAAAAGGTCCTTGTTCTTACAAATACAAGCTTATTTCTATGTAGGGATAAAAAATCATAGTAACTACAATTTTAACTCGAATAGTTTGGATAAAAAGCTGCTTATTTAAGTATATATCTAGCTCATACATATACATACTGTACAAGGGTGAGAGAATGACAAAGCCAGTGTGACAGTTAACAATGACTTCTTGATTAATGTTCTTACAATTCTGAAATTCTTTCCAAATAAAAATATTAAAATGATAAAATTATTAGGCCTGTGGGAAAACAGAATAAACTATCTTTTGAGATGAATTTACCCATCACTTGAAGTATTCAACTTTGTTGCCTAAGTGCAATGTTAGAAACAAGTATGAGCCCTGGCTGATGGAGCTCAGTGGATTGGGTACCGGCCTGAGAATGAAAGGGTCGCTGGCTCAGTTCCCACTTAGGGCACATACCTGGGTTACTGGGCAGCTTCCAGGTTGGGCGTGTGAGACACAACCACACATTGATGTTTCTTTCCCTCTCCCTTCTCCTCTCTCTAAATAAATAAAATCTTTTTTAAAAAAGTATATTTGGAAGGAGAATCTAATTTTTGAAGTTAATAACCATTTTTTCTTTCTGCCAATTTCTCTTAAGGATGGAAAAGCAGAAAAAGCTGACACTTCTTCTGGGAAAGCAAGTATGAAAACAATTCTTGAAAACCTGAGTGATCTTTGGGATCAAGAGCAATATGATTCAGAGTATAGCCTGGAAAATTTTATGCAATCTCTCAAATAACTATCAAATATTATTAATGCAATTGCTGCTAGTTCGGTTACATTTCTGCTGATATTCAGCAAATTTCAAAGTTTATGGTGAACTTTTAGCTTGATGTGTAAATAGATCTGAAGAATATTTAGTGTATCGCTGGTTCTTGTTTCACTGGGGGGAACAAGTTTTTCTCTAATATTTGCACTGTATTAAATTTAAATGTTAATGTGAAATGGTTTAAATTTTACATGCTGAAGAGCTGCAGAGCAGAGGAACCAAACCAGGTTTACATGTGCTACCACGAGGTGTTCTTACTGGGAACGAGCCTCCTACCTTTAATAGTCACTTTGTACAGGAGTACTTTAGTGTTCAGGCACATTTTTTCTTTTAAATACAACTTGTTTTTATATATGATTAATATAGGGCTTTTTTCTGTAAAAGCCTTAATGAGCCATAATTTAAAGAATAATGACTATGATATTGGTCACTCTTGGAACATGAAAAATCTTCGACAATGAATTGAACCATGCCCTTGGTGGAAACCTTTGTATATTTAATACAGATGCATAGTGTTTTTCAAATCTTTAACATCATTTTATCAACTTTTAAAATATATCAACTATGCTAAACACAGGTAATAGTCTATTTAAGGCTGTCTATCATAACATCCTATTAAGAGGGTGTTTTGTTTTTTTAAATTTATGTAATGGCTAGGATATAGCCAGATACAGAGAACATATGTACACAATAGGTTTCAATCATATATATATATATATATATATAAATAATATATTTTTTGTAACTATGAACATATACAGTTTTCCAGAAGTAATTTTACATTGTTTAGAATTCTAAAACCTATGGTGATAAGACTGTTTATTGAAGTAATGCATGACTGAAGCATAAAGAATTCCTTTATATGTACAAACATAAATATACATATCTATATGCACAGACATACACTTATCCTGCATCCAAAAAGGTGCTAGGTTTTGGTACTAAAATCATGTAGTTATTATACTAGGCAGCAATAATAACTGGGCCTGAAGCTGATTAGTGTTAGAAAATTGAGCTAAATGGTGAGGGTGGGTATATGTGTATAGATGTGCATGTATGTCTATGTATATAATTTTATAAATTTCACACAAATACATGCCTGTGTGCATATATATGTATGGGATATATTTGTATATACATGTACAGGTAATGAATATCCCCAAGGTTTGTGGCTGGCCATACACATAGGCATTGGTTTAAAAACTGTCAGACCTCAGCTATAAAACAACACTTCTGTTTAAAATCATTAGTTATGATGATGTTCTGCAGCATTTAGACATGGACATGTGTCACATTTCAGTAGCTTTGACAACCATACTGTAACATTAAACCTAGCATTCCACTGAGAATAAATAAGATTGACACTGTAAAATGTATGCAACTGTGTTTTATTTATACAAAATGACTACTAGAAAAAGCAAATTAAAATGATTAGGTCATACCATATATAAAGATTCTAGTAAAGTTCACCTTTTTCTTGCTAATTGAATAGTTAAGTGCTTAATTGTTTAAGATTTAAGACTCACATTCAAATTATACAAGACCAAAAGGAAACTCTTGACTTAATGTAGAACATCCATTGTACATAGTGCTGGGTAGCTAAGCCAGTATACCTGAGTTGAATTTTCTTTTAATCCTCACTTAAGGATACGTTTTTTGATTTTTGAGAGAGAGAGCAACATTGATTGGTTGACTCCCAGACACAGCTGGGGATCAAATGCCAGCCAGTTGATCCACTTGACTAGGGCTTAATTTTTTCAAGTGAGTATATGCTGTTTCCATGAGCCAACTAGTTAAACAGCTCTGCGTAATCGATAGTTTCTAAAAATATGTAAGGAGCAATATATTATTAAAGAAATAGGAAGAGAATTCATATAACAGTTAAAGTTGTTTCCAAATTGAAATGACAGGGCTGAAAGACGTTTTAGGCAATTTAGATTTCAAAAGAGTAGAATATTGCTAGTAGTGCAGCCTCAGAATATGGCTACGTAGGGAGAATTGAGCTGAGTGTGAATGATACTAAAATTATAGCTGTTAATTTTGTGGATATGATAATGATATGGTAATTTTTAAAAAGAATGTTATCTCATTAAATTTTTTATTTACTTTTAGAGTGAGGGGAAGGAAGGGAGAAAGAGAAACATTCACATTGATTGGTTGTCTCCCACACAACCCCAAATGGGGACCTGGCCCACATCCCAGGCATGTGCCCCGATTAGGAATTGAACCAACAACCCTTTGGTTCTCAGGCTGGTGCTCAACTCAATTCCAGTAAGCCACACCAGCCAGAGCTGATACAGTAGTTTTTTAAGTGTGCATGTGGAAAAACAAGCATGAGGGAATGTTAACATTTTAAACTGGGTTTGGGTTCATGGATATGCATTGTAGTATTCTCCCCTTTTTTCATTACAGAACATCTCAGTTAAACATAAGTATATATTCAGAGATTATCAGAGTTGTTATTAGTGTTTTCTATGTCATTAGTATTTCCTATAGCAAAATCATAAGTTTTTAGGGCTAAATACTAAAATTTAGGGTTCTGTGTATAATTTTATAATAGGAATATATTCCACAAGAATTTCTCAAAAGGAGATTCTAGTCTTTCAATGGGAGCTTATTATATAGCAAGGGTAGAAGTCTGATGTTGGACTGATTGATCCAGTATAGCCCGAGTGGCAAACACAAGACTCTCAGGCCAAATTTTTATCCAACCTGGCACCTTGCTTCTACCCGGCTCTCTTAACTGTTAAGGAGGAGTGACATTTATACAGTCCTAAAATTACATTTGGCCCTTTGAAGGCAACTGCGAGGCTGACATGGCCCCTGGTGAAAATGAGTTTGATACCCTTGCAGTATTCTTCTTCCCTTTTGTTGGTTATATAAGCGTATTCAAAAGTAAATACTACAGTGAAGCTGTTTGAGAATGAATGTGACCACTTATAGTACCCCCAACCTTGCCTCTAAGAATATACTGAAAATTATAGAAAAGTAATAATCATTCCATCACACATCCATTCCAAATAATCCCAAAACAATCTTCTACTCCCTAATTAAAGAAAGACCTCCTCAATTTCCCAGAATATATGCTGGTGGCATCAGTGGGCGCTGAAGTGAAATGACTTGCAGGAAAATATGTTATCACGTGCCAGAGTATTCAATGTAAATCTATAAATCAAAAACTTGACTTATGCCAAATAGAAAACGTTAACTATTCACACAAATCAGTGCCAGCCATCATCTCTAAAAAGACAAAAATTTCCTTCTACTTCACTAAAAGATTCCTCAACTCTGGTAAACTCCCTCAAGCCAGTGAAGTTCTATTGAAGCATATAGGGACTGAAATCCTAATATCTCTGTAGGGATAAAAGTCTTGGTTTGAGGCATACAGAGGAAAAATGGAGCTATAACATAATCCCCTCCAAACAGGAATGGCACAACCATCCAGGAGCTCAGAAACAAAGTTCTCCACTAGAAATCAGAATCCCAGGCCTGCACCACAGGTAAGTTTAAGTCTGAGTATATGCTGAATGTGTACTGTAGGAACCACAAATTCAGAAGAGCAAAATGAACCCTGGGACCCTAGCAAAAGCAAATACAAAATTCCCCTAAAGGACAGTTTTAGGTAGGTTCTGATAGGATTCAATAAGGGGAAAGAGCCCTGGCTGGTGGCACAGTGAATAAGGCACCAGCCTGTGAACCCAAAGGTCACTGGTTCAATTCCCAGCCAGGACACATGTAACTAGGTTGCAGGCCAGGTCTCCAGCCAGCTCTGTAGCTGGAGGCAGGTGAAAGGCAACCATATACTGATATCTCTTCTCCCTCGCTGCCTCCATCACTTCCTCTCTATATAAAAATAACATTTTTTAAAAAATGTTTAATACATTTTTTTTTTTAAATAGGGGGAAAAGTGTCTTAAGATTAAATTTACACGCACACACTCACAATCTTACACACATCAAATTCACAGGAGGCATCGAACTGCTTCCTGGAGGAAGTCAGATGCAATATGAGAACTAGTTCTTTAAGAACTGCAAATAGAGGCTCTGGTTAGGTAGCTCAGTTGGTTAGAGCATCATCCCAATACACCAAGGTTGCAGGTTCCATCCCTAGTCAGGGCACATATAAGAATCAACCAATGAATCATTAAGTAGAATGAAGAGATGTTTCTGTCTCTCTTCACCTATCCATCTCTAAAATCAATAAAAAATTTAAAAATTTTAAAGAGCTGAAAATAATGTGAAAGACCATAAAATGATTAAGGCAGATACAAAAATAAGGATTATTAAAAGTTAGGCAAATTTGGAAAACAAATGAAAGTTATTAGAATAAAAACTTCATAGTTATCAATATAGATTAGACACAACTGAGGAGTATTTGTGAACTGGGGATTTAACCTACAATGGGATACCTAAGTGAATTGGTGGAAAATGGGAAAGAACAGGCAAAAATCATAGAGCTGGAATAACAGCGTCAAATATACATGTAACAGGAGGTCAGAAGGGAAGGGATATTCTAGGGGAAGAGACAAGAAGTCACCTTTGAGTTATGTGCATATCCCTGCATAATCCACCAGCAAGTTCTACCATCTCCATCTCCACTGCTCTAGTTCTCACTACCATCTTAACTCTCCCCTGCTGCTGTATTCCAGCTGGTCTTCTGCCTGCCAAATCCTTCCATGGCTTCTTCCTGTAACAGGCTGACCCTGAACTCAACTGTGGTCTGTTAAGTCCTACAGGTGCTGGTGCCTGCCCATTTCTGTGACTTTCTCTTGTCATTTTCCACCATATTGACCCAGTTGAGTCCATCTGTCCTCTTGCTTATCCGTCAACATAATGTATTTCAGCCAAATGTATTTCCATCTTGGGTTTGGCTCCGGCATAGCTGGGTGAGTGGTATCATGGGGAGATGTAAAAGACTGAAAAGGGAGCAAGTATTTGGGAGGGGAAAATAAATTATCTTTTAAATTTGAGATTCCTATTATACACTAATCTAGAGATGTTGAGTAGACAGGTGGATGTACGTGTCTACAGCTCAAAGGAAAGGTCACAACTAGGGATATAAATTTGGAAGGTAGCGTTATAGGACTGTGTAAGACCTGGGGGTTCATTTTTATAATGAGGAACTAAAATGAAAACAAATCACTGAGTAATAAAACATGGATAAATCTCAGGTATGTCAAAAAATAAAATGTATAGTTTGAGCCCATTTATAAAGACTGAAACTAGGCAAATTAAATATATGATCACTTCACATTTGAAAAGTAGAAAAATGAGTGAATCATATGCACATTTATTGATCATTTCCTAGTCTGCCAAACAATGAAGCCAAACACCAGGTGGGAGGAAAATACTGAAGCCAACAGCTGATAGATACATTAATTTCTGAAAAAGCCTTCAAGGCAGAAGTTTCACTTGCAATAAAGAGTGGTACATCAGCCTGGCCAGTGTGGCTCTGTCGGTTGGAGCATAATCCTATATACTGAAAAGGCATAGGTTAGATTTCCTGTCAGGGCACATGCCTAGGTTGTGGGTTCTGTCCCCAGTTGGGACACGTGCTAGAGGCAGCCCTCTCTCCCTCCCTCCTTCCTCCTCTAAAATCAATAAGCATGTCCTCAGGTGAGGAAATTCTTAAAGAGTGGTATAATAAGAAATTCAGTTAGCCAGGAAGTAAATATAGCAACTCCAAGTTGATATATACCTCAAAGCAAAAATAGCCAAACCTACCGAAAAGAAATGGACAAGTCCAAGATCACAGTGAGATGTTAACACAACCTTTCCATTAGAACCATCAGACCAGAAAAAAAGCAATAGAATGTAGATGACTTTAATAGTACTGCTAATAAGTATGATTTAATTGACCTGTATATATAGATATACCCAAAACTGTAGACTACAAGTCTTTTTGGAAGCTTATGTGGAATGTTAGCCCAAACTGAATATATGTTGAACCATTATGCAAACCCTGGCAAATTTCCAGAAATTAAAAACATATGTAGTACTTTTGTTCTCTCCAATTCAAGATGTATTGGCATCTAGACAAATCAAACCTACAGTATAGTATATCTGAGGTCCTTCCCAGTGCAATAAAGCCGTAACAGGGAAGCATACAACTTAGAAATAGGAATTTAAACTGTTCTTACTTACAATGACTGGCTTTGTAGAAAATTACAAAGAATCTGCAGAAAAACTACTAGAAGTGAGTTGAACGGTTTCACAGGACATAAGGTCAATATACCAAAAAAAAAAAAAAAAAAAGAATGTAGTTCTGTATAAACAATAAAAAAAAGAAAGGAAAACTGTTCAGAAAGTGGCCCTGGCTGGTAGCACACATGGATGAGGTGCCAGTCTGTGAACCCAAAGGTTGCTGGTTCAAATCCCCATCCAGGGCACATAACCAGGTTGCAAGCCAGGTCCATAGCTGGAGGTGGGTGAAAAGCAACCATGCATTGATGTTTCTCTCCCTCTCTCCCTTCCCCTCTCTAAAAATAATAAAATCTTTTAAAAAACGAAGTGGGTATCCATAGGCTTAAAAAAACCTCCAAACTTACACAAAATTTAAAATTATTCATGAGCATACTTGATAAACCTAAATCTGCATAACTTCTAGAAGAAAACATCAGAGATGAAAATTTTTTAGATGTTGGGTTGGGCCAAGATTTCTTAGACATGATACCAAAAACATTCATGATCCATTAAAAAAAGGGGGGGGGGGTGCTGACTGGGTGGCACAGTGGATGGACGCCAGCCTGCGAACCCAAAGGTCGCTGGTTTGATTCCACAGTCAGGGCACATAACCAGGTTGCAAGCCAGGTCCGTAGCTGGAGGCAGGTGAAAGGCAACCATACATTGATGTCCCTCTCCCTCTCTGCCTCTTTCCCTTCCCCACTCTCTAAAAATAAAATCTTTAAAAACAAAGAAAGAAACAAACAAAAATCATCTGTTTAAAAGATAGATTAGAAAAAAATGGAGAGCCAGAAAGTGAAATATTTCCAAACCACATCTGATACAAGGCTTCTATCTTGAACATATAAAGAATTCCCAAAACTCATTAAGTAAATCCAACTTAAAAACAAGCAAAAGATTTAGATATGTCACCAAAGAGGTTGATATAAAAGGCAAAGTAAGCAAATGAAAAGAAGTTCAGCATCTTTTACAATAGTTGTGTAGAGATTTTGCACTACCATCACATACCAATCAGAATGGCTCAAAGATTTTGCAAACTTCTGGCAAAGGTGCAGAGCAACCGGTATTCCATACAGTGCTGCCAGGGATGCAAAGTGGTACAGCCACTTTGGAAAACAATTTGACGTTTTTCTTATAAAGTTAAACATACCAGATGACCCACCAGTTCCGTTCCCAGGTATTAACCAAGTTTAAAATAGGTAAAAACATGCACACAGATGTAAACCGCAGTGTTCTTCGTAACACTCCAAAAATGCGAGCAACCCAAATGTCCATTCTCCGATGACTGGGTAAACAAAATGTGCTACAGCAGCCCCCCTTTACCCATTTTGTTACCCACAGTCTGAAAATATTAAATGGAAAGTTTCAGAAGTAAACACTTGATGTTTACAATTGTACACCATTCTGGGTAGCGTGATGAAATCTCCTGCCCTCTCTCTCTGTCCCGTCTGGGATGTGCATCATTCCTTTATCCATCCTATCCGTGCTGTATACAGTACCTACCCACTAGTTTCTTTAATAGTCCCACCTCAGATTTCATATCAACTGTAGGTTTCCTGGTGCTTCAAGGAACCTTTATGCTACTTAACAAAGGCCCCAAAGTCATTCACGTAACTTATTACAATATATGATTATAATTCTTATTTTATTAGTCATCAATCTCTTACTGTGCCTGATTTGTACATTTAACTATAATAGGTGTGTATGTAGGTACAGGAAAAAAAAAACATATACTCATATATATAGGGTTTGCTACTCGCCATGGTTTCAGATATTGATTGGAGGTCTTGAAATATGTATGCCCCTGGCTAAATGGGGTCTACAGTATATCTATACAGTGAAATACCATTAGGCCATGAAAATGAATAAAGTATGGAGATATGCTACAGCATGGGTGAACCTTGAAAATATTGTGCTAAGTGAAAGTCACAGAAGGCTACAAGGTCCATGAATTCATTCATATAAAAGACCTGGAATGGAAATCTAAAGAGACCGAAAATTAAGTGTTGCTTAGGGCTCGGAGTGTGGTGTGGTGTGGATAGGTAAAGGGTACAGATTGCTTTGTGAAGTGATGAAAATGTTCTTAAGTTGGTGATAGTTACATATATCTGTGAGTATGTTAAAAATGAATTGTATATACCCTTAAAATGGGTGAGTTGTATGGTATGTGAATTACATCTTAATAAATTGGTTTTTTAAAATAAGTTTCCAGAGAAACCCAAAATGGGGAGACCAAAAAAAAAAAACAAGAAAACCCAACTCATAGCAAGATAAACAAAATCTCAGATTAAAGGCCTATGTAGCACTTCAGTTACTATTTCCCAATACATCATGTCCAACTCTCAACAAAAATTACAAAATAGCTCTGGCTGGTGTGGCTCAGTGGGTTGAGCCCCAGCCTCGGAACTGAAAGGTCAGTCACTGGTTCTGTTCCCCATCGGGGCACATGCCTGGGTTGTAGGCCAGGTCCCCAGCTTGGGGCAAAAGGGTGTTTCTCTCACACATGGATGTTTCTCTTTCTCCTCTCTGAAAAAAAAAATCTCTTTTTAAAAATTATAAAACAATACAAGAACAGACTATCTAAAAGACAAAGCAAGCATCACTATCAGACTTACATAAAGCAAAAATTTTATAATTTTGAAAATTTAAAATAGCTATGATTAGCTATTTGCTATGTTGTAGCTATTAGCAACAACAAAGATAAAAATTATATCAGACCTTTCCTCACAAAACATGCAAATAAGAAAATAGCAGAAGGAAATATTCAAAAGTGAAAGGAAAAGCCCACCAACCTACAGGTCTGTTTCAAGCAAAATTATCATTCAAAAATAAGAGAGACTAAAGCCCTGGCTGGTGGCTCAGTGGAAAGGTGCCGACCTAAGAACCCAAAGGTCACTGGTTCGATTCCTAGCCAGGGCACATAACCAGGTTGCAAGCCAGGTCCTCAGCTGGAGGCAAGTGAAAGACAACCATACATTGATGTTTCTCTCCCTCTCTGCCTCTCTCCCTTCCCCTCTCTCTAAAAATAATAAGTTAGGGCCTGGCTGGTGGCACAGTGGATAAGGTGCCAGTGTGCGAACGCAAAAGTCACTGGCTCGATTCCCCAACCAGGGCACATAACCAGGTTGCAAGCCAGGTCTCCAGCCAGGTCCCCAGCTGGAGGCAGGTGAAAGGCAACCATACATTGATGTCTCTTTCCCTCTCTCCCTTTCCCTGCCTCTAAAAATAATAAATAAAATCTAAGAAAGACTTTCTTGGACAAACAAAAACTGAGGGCAGCTGTCCAGTACACATGCTTCACATGAAGTGATAAAAGTTCATCAGGGGGAAGGAAAAGGACATGTCAGACACTCAGACCCACATAGAGGAAGGAAGATTATGAAAAGGAATAAGTCGTGGTAAAATAAAACCTTTTGTCTTTATTCTTAATAGATCAATCTTTAAAATAATAGCAACAATGCATTTGTTGATTATAATAAACGAACCACAAACAGACCCAGATACAGAGAACAAGCTGAAGGTCTCCACACGGGAGGGAGTTGGGAGGCCAGGTGATCAAGATGAAGGGATTAAGAAGTATAAATTGGTAGTTACAAAATAGTTACGGGGATGTAAAGTACAGCTTAGAGGGGGAAATGTATAAAAATAGTAAAATGGCTGCCATAGGGACAGGACAGGAATTGACACTACTGTTATAAAGTGCCTGTGCTACCATGAAGTACAGTCTAGTGTCATTTGACAGTAGCCTTACAAAATGACCTCCAGTCAAGATAGCAAAGTAGGTAAATGCTGTGCTCACCTCCTCCCACATCCACATCAAAAGTACAACCACAGAACCACCATCATTGAGAACTACCTGAACAGCAGCTGAACAGAAGTCCTGTAAGTAAGGCTATAAAGTAGCAGCTTGCCTGGCTGGCTGGTGGCTCAGTTGATAAGGTGCCAGCCTGCGAACCCAAAAGTCACAGGTTCGATTCCCCAGCCAGGGCACATAATGAGGTTGCAAACCAGGTCTCCAGCCAGGTCCATAGCTGGAGGCAGGTAAAAAAGGCAACCATACATTGATTAAAAAAAAAAAAAAAAAAAAGTAGCAGCCACATGGAGAGCGGGAGGACGGGTGGAGGGGACGAAGGTCTCACACACTGCGTGGCAGTTAAGAATCAGGATGGCTGTCTCAGCTGTGGAGGTAACCCCGGAGAAGCGAGGGTCGCAACCCCACACCAGGCTTCCAGCCCAGGGTACGAGTGCCAGGGAGGGAGTCCCCAGAGCATTTACCTTGAAGAGCAGCAGGGACTGAGTGACAGGAGCACTTCTGGGGGCTGCGGCCCTGCTTTGCGGGGCTGCCCATGCGCTCGCTCACTCACTTGCAACGCACTTGCATGAACCCCCCCACCCCACCCCCCCCACCCGCTCACAGGCAGCAGCTGACAAAGTGCCAGAGCCCTAGGGAAGGAACTACATGGACTAGCTCCCTGGCAGGGCTGGAGGGCCAGGGGGAGGGGCAACTCTCCAGCGACAGACCGTTTCCTTGTTGCACTCTTGTCCCACTCAGCCAGCCGGTGCAGCTGGGAGCCAGATGTGTGCTCGCCATTAACCAGGTTGCCCGCGCTCACCCTGACACCCTGCCCCACCCAACTGCCCCCACCCTTCCGGGTGGCTGCTCAGCACACGCAGTCTTCCTCAGCTCCCGCGGCAGACTTCCCTAAAAGTTTCTCACAGGTCCGCAAACCAATCAAGCAGTGGTGGCCTCGCTGTGCCCTGCACCCTAAGCTTGGGACAAAAGGCAGCCAGCGGCAACTTGCACTGTAGCTCCCATCACTTGGCTCAAGCCTGGCGGAAGCAGCGCCTTGTCTGAAAACACAGCTGTAACCAAGTGGCCGCAACCTGGCACGTGCGGCAACTGACCTCATCTGTGCAGCGTCGTCTTCCCTAAACATCTCCAAGCCAAGCACGAGTGGCAACAAGCAACGGATCACACTGTAGCTCCTGCCAGATGGCCCCAAGCCTGGCATAAGCGGACGCTGACCTTGGCCTGTACCAGAACCCCTCCCAGGAGGCCTTAGAACCAACACACCCAGTTACCAGCTTCAGACCCCACCAGGGCATCACCCAACCAGCTCCACCAACGACACACGGGAGGGTGGACTTGGCTGGAACCAGAACTTGACTAAAGTGACTCCTGCTCCATGAGATCAGCTCCTGCACAACTCATCTGCTTCAGCCTCAGCCAGCCCTTGGAGCCAGTCACCGAGAATCAACCCCACCCACAGGCAAGCCAACAACAAGCAGGGCTTAATTACAACAGAAGGGCACACGCAACCCACACAGGGACACTCCAGGGTGCCCAGCTCGGCTGGTCATAGAGACAGTACCACTGGGTCCCACAGGGCACCTACTACATACGGCCATTAAAGCCAAGACTGGGAGATGTAGCAGCTCTACCTAATACATAGAAACAAACACAGGGAGGCTGCCAAGATGAGGAGACAAAGAAACATGGCCCAAAAGAAAGAGTAGGCTAAAACTCCATAGAAAAGAACTAAACAAGATGGAGGCAAGCATCACACCGGATGCAAAGTTCAAAACACTAGTTATGAAGGTGCCCAATGAACTCAGGGGAAGGACAGATGAAGATTAGTGAGAACCTCAGCAGGTAGAAACCATGAAAAATGGACCAGTCAGAAATGAAGAATACAATAACTGAAATGAATGATCCATTAGAGGGAATCAAAATTAGATTAGATGAACCAGAGAAGTGAATCAGCAGCCTGGCAGACAACATAGCAGAAAACATCTGAATCAAAACAGAAGGGAAAAAAAAAAAAAGAATTTTTAAAAATGAGGATAGAATACAACAATAAAATTAAATTAAAAAAAAAAAAATGAGGATAGTTTGACATTCGGCTCCCAGTCAAGATGGCAGCATGAGTAAATGCAGTACTCATACCCTCCCACAACCACAGCAAAATTACAACTCAAGTACAGAACAATCATCCTTCAGAACCATCGAATTCTAGCTGAATAGAAGTTCTACAACTAAGGATACAAAGACGCCACATTGAGGTTGGTAGGAGGGGTGGAGATGCGAAATGGCTGGCCCCACCCCATGTGTGATGGCTAAAAACCGGAATGGCTACCTTAGCTACAGAGACCCCCCCCCTGAAGAGTGAGGGGTCCCAGCTCCACACCAGGCCCCCCAGTCCAGGATTCCAGTGCCAGGGAGAGAAGTTCTCATAACTTCTGGATATAAAAATCAGTGGGGATTGTGCCGAAGGAGACCGAAGGCATCTGGAGTCCCAGGCAGTTCCTCCTAAATGGGCACACAGGACTTACTCAGACTCACTTGCTCTGGGCTCCAGCACTGGGGCAGCATCTTGAAAGGCACCAGGGACATTTAGGGAGGAACTGAACTTGTCTGGCCTAAGGGCAAGAGCTGGAGGGGCAGCTTTCTCCCACACAGAAGTGCTAGAAGAGGTCCTGGTTCTTTCACTGAGCGCTCTCCTCAATGAGTAGACAGGTGGGAGCCTTGTCTGCTTCTCCCATCAATCTGGCTAACAGCATGAGCCCCACCCTGGTGATTCCCTGAGACCTGCCACACCCAACCTAGGGGTCCACCCAAGCTGTTTCCGGTGGCTTTTCCATATGAAAGGCCTGTCTGGCTCATACCTGAGGCTTTTCTAAAATCTCTCAAACGAGCAGCATCTGGCCTACCTTGTACCTCTTACTAAGCAGCCCCAGGCCCTGCCCTAGCAGCAGCAGCCTTGATTCCCAGCGTGGCCTCTCCTGGGCATCTCCAAGCCCAGCAAAAGTAGCAGCCATCTGCAGATCACTTTGTAGCTCACACTGGGGAGGCCCCTGAAGAACACAGGTGTGGCTGGTGTTGGTCTGCTCCCCTGGGAGGCCAAAGAGCCAGAGAACCCAGCGGACAGTTTCAGACTACATGGAAGCACCACCCAGCCATCACTGTAAGTGACTCATTCAACGAGTGGACTCAATGGGCACCAGAGCCCCTGAAGTAAGTCTTGTTCTGTGGGGTGGGCCCTGGCACTGCTGATCCTCCATGGTGGTCACAGCCAGTTCTTACAGCTAATCAGCTTAGGTCAATATCCCTCCCACTGATGTGCCAACGGCAACCAAGCTTCAATCGCAACAGGAAGGCGTACACAGCCATTGTGGGGGTGCACCTGGCGTGCCCAGCTGTGGTGACAAGGGAGGCTGAGCCACTGGACCCTACAGCACACCAACTACACAAGGCCACTCCACCGGGCTCAGGAGACACAGAAGCTCTACTTAATACACAGAAACAAACAGGGATGCTGCCAAACTGAGAAAATAAAGAAATTGAATCAGTTATTAATAACTTTCCAAAACAAAGACACCAGACCCAGATAGTTTCACTAATAAATTCTACCAAACACGAAAGGAAGAAATTGACATCCACTGTCTACATTGTCTTTCAGAAACTAGAGGCAGAAGGAACACAGTATACATTATGCAAGGACAGTACTACTCCAATACCAAACCAGATAAAGATATTACAAGAAACGAAACCTACTGACCAATATCTTTTATGAACATGGATGCAAAAAACCTCAATAAAATATAATTAGCCCTTGAACAACATAGGTTTGAATTGTGTGGGAGCCCTTACATGCACGTTTCTAATAAATAGTTCTAGTACTATAAATGTGTTTACCTGATGGTTTTCTTAGTGTTTTTATTTCTCTAGCTTACTTTATTGTAATACAGTATATAATACATATAACATACAAAATATGTGCTAATCAACTGTTTGTTATCGGCATACCTTTCAGTCAACAGTAGGCTATTAAGTTTTAAGGGACTCAAAAGTTACACAGTTTTTCAACTGCAAAATGTCAGCACCCCTAACTGCCTTACCCTCATCTTGTGCTGCTCAAGGGTCAACATATCAGCAAATCGAATCCAACAATGTATAAATAGAATTATACCCCATGACCAAGTGGGATTTATTTTAGGTATAAGAGGCTGATTAAACAAACGTTCAAAGAAAATCAGTTAATATAATCTGTTACAACAACAAGCTAAAGAAAAATCATATCTTATCAATAGGTGCTGAAAAGCACTTGTAAAAGCCAACATCCATTCATTTTAAAAACTAGCAAACTAGTAATCCAGTAGAAGTTATTTATCTCCAGCTGACATCATACTTAATGCTAATAATGTAGATGTTCTCCCCTTAAGACTAGAAACAAAGCCAGGATGTCTTCTCTCACCACTTCTATTCAGTATTATACTGAAAATTCTAGCTAATGCAATAAAAAGGAAAGGAAGGAAGACATTAAACTCTTTTGGCAGATGACATAGGGTTATCTATGTAGAAAATCCCAAAGAATCAACAAAAACTATAAAAAACTTCTGAAACTTAAAGTGATTATAGCAAGGTTGCAAGATGCAAGGCTAAAAAAGTCATTGCTTTCCTATATACCAGCATTAGTACCCTCAAAATGAAACGCTTAGTTATAAATCTAAAACAAATATGCCCTGACTGTGCGGCTCAGTGGGTTGGGCATCATCCTGCAAACTAAAAGGTCGCTGGTTTGATTCCTGGTCAGGGCACTTGTCTGGGTTGTAGGCCAGGTTGCTGACTGGAGGTGAGTGAGAGGCAACCAAGTGATGTTTCCCTCCCTTCCTCTCTCTAAAAATAAATAGTATCTTTAAAAAATATGTACAAGAGCCAGGTCTCCAGCCAGGTCTGTAGCTTGAGGGAGGTGAAAGGCAACCATACATTGATCTCTCTCTCTCCCCCCTTCTCTCTGAAAAGTAATAAATATTTAAAATATTTATGTATAAGATCTATATGAGAAAAACTAAATTCTAATAAAAGTAAAAAAAAATGAATATTTCATACTTATGGATAAAAATACTCAATATTAAGATGTCAGTTCTTTCCAATTTGATCTGTAGATTTAATGCAATCCCAATCTAAATCTTGGTTATTTTGTAGATATTAACAAATTGATTCTAAAATTTATATATAAATATTTTAGTTCTGGCTGGTGGCTAAGTGGATAAGGTGCCGGCCTGCAAACCCAAAGGTTGCTGGTTCGGTTCCCGGCCAGGGCACATAACCAGGTTGCAAGCCAGGTCTCCAGCCATGTGCATAGCTGGAGGCAGGTGAAAGGCAACCATACATTGATGTTTCTCTCCCTCGCTGCCTCTCTCCCTTCCCCCTCTCTCTGGAAATAATAAATAAAATCTTTAAAAAAATTTTTTTTTAAATCCTCCAACACAATAGCCAGTACAATCCTGAAAAAGAACCAAGTTGTGATTGATGCTACCTGACCTCAACACAATATAAAGCTACAATAGTCAAGGCGGCATGGTGCTGACTGGCTCCAGACTTCTGGCCAAGATGGAGACATAGGTAGACACACTGCCTCTCCCTCACATCTAGAAGAAATTTCCATCATGTTTAGTCCTTCAAAACTAAATAAACATAATGCAGAAATTTCAGAAAATCACTCTACGTGGAAGGGCAACAAGTGAAGAAGAAATAGGTAGGAGGAGCAGAGCCGGGGAGGAGATTGCAGTGGCAGCACTGGAGCTGGGCCTGCAGTGAAAAGCGCAGTCACACATTTCAACCTGGGAAGTAATCCCAGGGCCAGACCAGCAGCCCACAGTTCCAGTACCCAGGAAAAACAGAGCCACATTGCTTCAAGCTGTGAAAAGTCGGGGTTGGGGCAGAGGAAGAAACTGTCAGTCTCAACGGGCAAGCGGCATTGCTCCCTCTCAGTTCCCTCCCCCACATACAGCGCCACAACGTGGTGAAACATGTCGACCTGCACTGATGAATCCCTAAGACTCCGCCCCTAACTGTGTAAGGAGTGAAACAGAACTACCTAAGACACAAAGGCAAACACAGAAAGCTGTCAAGCTGAGGAGACAGAGAAGAATGGCTCAAAAGAGGGAGCAGATGAAGGTGCCAGTGGGAAAACTGAGCGACAAGGAGACAGCCAACCAAATAGATGCAGGTTTTAAAATGCTGGTGATTAAGATGCTCACAGACTTGACATATGCTTAAATACAGCAAATGCAGAAGGAAAGAAGTGAAGGTTAGGGCAAAGGGAAGGAAACTGGGGTTCAAATCAATGATTTGGAACATAATGAAGAAATAAACAATCAACTGGTACAGAAAGAGGAAACAAGAATCAAAACAAAAAGACCCGAGAGGTATAGGAACCCCTGGGACAACTTTAAACATGCCAATATCTGAAGCACAGGAGTACCAGAAGGAGAAGATGAAGAGCAAGAAATTGAAAACTTACATGAAAAAATAATGAAGGAAAACTACCCAAATTTGGCAAAGGAAGTAGACATACAAGTCCAGAAACAGAGTCCCAAACAAGCTAGACCCAAGGAGAACCACACCAAGACACATAAGTAAAATGCCAAAGGTTAAAGATAAAGAATCTTAAAAGCAGCAAGAGACAAAAAAGTTACCTACAAAGGGGTCCTATAAGACTGTCAGCTGGTTTCTCAAAAGAAACTCTGCAGGCAAGAAGGGCCTGGCAAGAAGTACTCAAAGTGATGAAAAGCAAAGACCTACAACCAAGATTATGCCATCCAGCAAAGCTATCATTCAGAATGAAAGGGTAGAGGAAGTGCTTCCCAGACAAGATAAAGCTAAAGGTGTTCATCATCACCAAGCCATTGTTATATGAAATGTTAAAGGGACTTGCTTAAGAAAGGATCACAATTATGAACATTAAAAGGATAATAGACTCACAACTATGAACAACAGAATCTAAAAAACAAAAACTAAGCAACCAGAGAGGGTACAGAATCAAAGATACGGGGAACATTTGAAGAAGTGTCAGTGGGAAGGAGGAAGGGGAAGAAGGTGGGAAAGGTGCAGGGATGACGCAGTTGGTGGGTGCAGAACAGAAAGGGAGATGTTAAGAACAGTACAGGAAAAGGTAAAGCACGTTTGACCCATGGACATGAACAAAGAGGGGAGGGGTTGCCGGAGGGAGGGGTGGTGCTGGGTGGAGAGCAAATGGAAAAGAAATTGGGACAAATGTCAGCATAATCAAATAAAAAAGATGGGGTGGGACTGATGAAAGAACAAATAGATCAATGGAACAAAGTATATGTGCCCCCAGAAATACAGGGTAGGGCATAAATAGGTTTACAGTTGTGAGTACACAAAACCGAGTTTGTTCTTGTGTTATTAATTGTATTAATTTCCATACAGACAACTGTAAACATACTTTTCTCCCACCCAGTACAGTCAACTGATCTTTGGCAAAGAAGCAAAGGCAGTAAAAGGGAGAAAAGATAGTTTATTCAACAAATGGTGCTGGAACAATGGGTCATCCACGTGCAAAGAAAGTGAATCTAGACACAGATCTTACATCTTTTACCAAAATTAACTCAAAATAGATCCTTGACCTAAATGTTAAACATAAAACTATAAAACTCCTAGAACATACCATAGAAGAAAATCTAGATGACCTTGGGTTTGGTGAGCAGTGTCTCTTTAATTTTATTGAATTTATTGGGGTGATATTGGTTAATAAAATCATATAGGTTTCAGGAATGCAAGGTGAGTGTTTATAACATAAAACCATGACAGAAGTGATAAATTGAACTTTATTAAAATTAAGAACTATTCTGCAAAACTGTTAGGAGGATGGAAAGACAAGACAGTGCAAATATCTGCCAAACATAAAGGATTAGTATCTAAAATATAAGCCCTGGCTGGTGTGGCGCAGTGGATTGAGCACCAGCCTGTGAACCCAAGGGTTGTTGGATCAATTCCCAGTCAGGGCACATACCTGGGTTGCAAGCCAGGTCTTCCGCCAGAGGCATGTGAAAGACAACCATACATAGATGTTTCTCTCCCTTTCTTCCTCCCTCCCTCCCTTCCTTCCCCTCTCTCTCTCTAAAAATAATGAATAAGATCTTTTAAAAATACCTACAAGGAACTCTTAAAACTCAGCAGTGAGAAAACGCAGCATAGGAAAATGCACAAAAGATATGAATAGACTTCTCATCAAAGATCCTGGAGATGGCAAATAAGCATGTGAAAAGATGCTCAAGCCCTAGCTGGTGGCACAGTGGATAAGGTGCTAGCCTGCAAACTCAAAGGTCACTGGTTCGATTCCCAGCCAGGGCACATAACCAGGTTGTAAGCTGAGTCTCCAGCCAGGTCCCCAGCTTGAGACAGGTGAAAAGCAACCATACAGTGATGTTTCTCTCCCTTTCTTCCTTCCTCCCTGCCCTTCTCTCTAAAAATAATGAATAAGTTGGGAGAAGGAGGCAAAGAAGGGGAGCAGTTTAGCCAAGGAACTAGCATGGATGACCCATGCACATGGACAATAAGTGGGATTGACTTTGGGGGAGAATGGGAAGGTGGAGAAGGGGAGAAAAAGGGTAGGAAATGGGATGAATGTAATACAACAATAATAAAAATTAAAAAATAAAAAAATCTTAAAAAAAAAGATGCTCAACATTATACATCATGAGGGGACTACAAATTAAAACAATGAGCTACCACTACACATCTACCAAAAATGGTTAAAGTCCAAAACAAAAACACAAATTCTAACCAAAAATGTCTCCAGACATTGCCAAATGTTCCCTTGGGGACAAAATCATGCCTGGGTGAGAACCACCGCAATAGAGAAACTAGTTTTGAAAAACACCAGCCAGGGCACCCTCCCCCTTGAGAAGGGAGAGATCATCTTTCTGAGACATGGTCAAGCTGCGGCCTCCTTGGGCCACGACTGGTATTTTAATCTTGGCAACCATGGAAAACCAAAACAAAAAGCCACACTGTGTATTCTGATAAAATGGAAAAAAACCTGAAAGGCACAAAATGAATCTGTGAAGCCGAGGTAACAGCAACAATGGAGGAAAAATCACCTCCGTAAGTTCCTATCCGGGAGCTGACACTTGGGCCATGGTTTCCCGCATGAGTGACTCAAACTCCAGACACAAGGCCACTGATAAGTTCCCAACGGTCTGCTGTGAGGGTCTGAACCCCAGACCCAGTGTTTATAGGAAGTGTCCCTAACTCAAGTCCAACTCATTACATAAACATACGCACATGTACACACAACTTTACCCTGCTATTTTATTAAATCAGATAATTTTAAATGTAAACAAACAAACAAAACAAAAAAATGCCACAAATTCTGACAATGATATAGAGCAAATCAACTTGTTGAGGGTGAGAATGCAAAATGTACAGGCACTTGGCTGGACAGCTCAGTTGGTTAGAGCATTGTCCTGAAAAACCAAGGTTTCTGGGTTCAGTTCCTGATCAGGGCACACACAGGACTCAACCACCAAATGCATAAACATGTGGAAAACAAACCAATGTCTGTCTCTCTCTCTCCTTTCCTCCTTCTCTCAAAATTCAATAAAATATTTCATTGAAACCTGACAAGTATAGGCTGTCTCCCTTAAAGTTTTTTTTTCTAAACTTAGTCTTACCTAATTCCTATGATCCAGTAGTCATGGTCCTAGGTATTTATTTACTCAATGAGCTGAAAACTCACGTCCATGGACATTTATAGCAGTTTTATCCATAATTGCCCAGAACAGGAAGCAACTGAGATGCCCTCCAGTAGGCGAATGGATAAACTGGTGTATCCAAACAACGGAATGTTATTCAGCACTAAAAGGCAGTGTGCTAGGAAGCCGTGGAAACACATGGAGGAAACGTAGGTGCAGATGCTAAGCGAAAGAAGCCGATCCGAATGCTTATTACATGATCACAACTATATGACATTTTGCAAAAGGTCAAAGTAGAGATAGTAAAAATACCAGTGATTGCCAGGGGGCAGGAGGGGGGATGAACAGCTGGAGCACATGGGACTTTTAGGGCAGTTAAACTATTCTGTATTATACCATAACGGTGGACATACAACATTCTGCATTTGTCAAAACCCACAGAAATGTACAACTCAATGTACACGTAATGTACACTACGGACTTGAGTTAGTAACAATTTATCAATCAATACTGGCTGATCAGCCCTGGCTGGTAGCACAGTGGATAAGGAGCCGGCCTGCGAACCCAAAGGTCGCAGGTTCGATTCCCCAGCCAGGGCACATAACCAGGTTGCAAACCAGGTCTCCAGTCAGGTCTGTGGCTGGAGGCGGGTGAAACACAACCATACATTGATGTCTCTCTCCCCCTCTGCCTCTCTCCCTTCCCCTCTTTCTGAAAATGATGAAATAAAATCTTTAAAAAAAAAGATTGGCTGATCAGTTGTAGCAAGTGCACCACATTAATGCAAGATGTTAACAGGAAGCTTCAGGGGGACTGGCGGGGAACATGGACACTGTGCTGATTGATCAGTGTTCTGTGACCTTAAAGTTTCTCTGTAAAACAACAGCCACATGATAAAAATATCAATCCAATTAGAAAATGGGCAAAATAAAGTGACACTTCACTGAAGGGGAATAGACATGGTAGATGTGCACACGGAAAATGGTCAACATTATTAGCCATTAGGGAAATGCGAATTAAAACCACGATAGGATATTATTGCATACCAGAAAAGCTAAATGAAAAAGTAGTGACAGACCCAAAGGCTGGAGAGAGAAATTGGATCATGCACACATTTTGGTCAATATGTAAAAAGGGATACCCACTTTAGAAAACAATTTGGTAGTTTCTTTAAAAACTAACCATGAAACTACCATGTGGCCCTGGGTATTATCCCAGAGAAAATGAAGACATGTTCACACAAAAACCTGTACACATGTTTATAACAGCTCTATTGGTAATAGCCCAAGCTAGAAACAACCCAGATGTCCTTCAAAGAGGAAATGGTTCCACTATGGTGCAGCCATACCAGGGGACTGTATATGACAATCACAAGTATCAAGCTACTGACACATCTGTACAACCACCAGGATAAATTTCTAAAGAATTGTGCTGATTGAAAAAAGCCAGTCCCGCCCTGGCTGGTGGCAAAGTGGATAAGGGGCCAGCCTGCGAACCCAAAGGTCACCGGTTTGATCCCGGCAAGGGCACATAACCAGGCTGCAAGTCAGGTCTCCAGACAGGTCCGTGGCTGGAGGCAGGTGTAAGGCAGCCATACATTGATGTTTCTCTACCTCTCTGCCTCCCTCCCTTCCCCTCTCTCTAGAAATAATAAAATCTTAAAAGAAAAAAGCAAAAAGCCAGTTCCCAAAATGTTACACAGATTCTGCTTCTGTTTACATACCATTCTTGACATGAGAAAGTTATAGAACGGGGGAACAGATTAGTGGTTAATTGCCAGAGTTAAGGCAGGGTGGGCCTGGGAGGAAGGTGGGTGCAATGTCAATGTTCCTTGTGGTGGGCGATGAAGTGGTTGTGATATTTAATATAGGTTTGCAAGATGTTAGAGGGAATCTAGGTAGAGAATACATGGGGTCTGTCTTATTTCTTACAACAGTATCTTACTCTACAAGCAGCTCAAAATAAAAATGTATTAATGCTTTTTAAAAATCAGATTGTAAAATGGAAGTGGGGCAACCGATCCTGGCTGGTAAGCAAGACTTTGTATAAGCAGTCGGCTCCTGCACTGTGTGAGAGGGGAACTCAGGAGGGCTGATGATGGGCTCAAGTGATTGTGCCTGTGGCAAGTTGTTATTCCAGGAACTGGAATGCCTGGCTCCAGAAGGAAGAGCAATTCAACCTGTGTGCCCCAGGGGGTCCACCGGCCTCTGAGATGGCATCCTAACCACCGTGTTCCAGGGAGGGTACACCTGTGACGCAGATGAAGCACTACTAGGAAAATTGCAGCGGGGCGCCAACTCTTACCCAAGTACCTCCCCCCCCCCCCAACCCCTTACCTACCTTTTCTTCTCCTTATAAAAAGGTTGGCTGGAAATTCCATAGTCAGCCTGTTTTTTAAGGGTACATGACTTGCCAACTTCTCAGCTCACCGACCATCTGAATAAAGTGCCCAAAGAGATTCAACCCTTGTCTCTTACTTATTGGCAGGCTGCACAAATGCTGGCTTTTCTGGTTTAAAGAGTAATTGGTTTTTGATGCTTGATGCTCAGCCATCAACTTCTGAAGATTAATGAAGTTTTATTAATTTTGTCTCCACACCTCACTTTTCCCTTCAAATTGACTTAAAAAAATAACAAACACATTCTTCTGTTTGTTGGTAAGCTTAAGGAAGGAGAAGGCTGGAGAAGTGGGGGAGCAGGGACACCCAGGTGGGAGTATTGGGACAAGGAGGCCAGTCCGCATGCGCCACTGGTAATAATGAAAGCCGGCTATTCAAGAGTGTGAACAGCTAGTTAATTATATGGAGGTTGTCTGGGGAAAAAATGGAATCAATTTACAAAGAATCTCATTTGGTTTAGGCCTGCATTGAAGGTGAGAAGTTGGAATATTTCTCTTATAGTTAACACTTCAGCTCACACCATCTTCACCAAAGATGGGACCAGTAACCAGCAGAACAGGACCTGACCAGGCCACGTGTGAGGGGCCGGAATTCCTGTTGAGATGTGTTACAGGTAAGTTTCCTTTAAACACACACAATGCCCTAACTTAGAATTTTATTCCCACCATAATAACATGTAGAGGAACAGGATAAAGATGAACGTTCATAACCATAGCTTAATTCCAGCCATTATCTGTGGGAACCTACTAGGGTCCCCAGACTTGATAAGAAGACGATTTTAAACCGAAGACATTTGAGATTCAACAGATGCAAAACGCAGCTTTTCAGAGCTTCCCTTACCTAAAGGCAGAAATTTGCCAGAGCCTCGAAGCAACTTTCTCTGGGCAGAAGGAAGCCCTGAAAAGCGCTCATCCCGGCATAAACAATGTCACAGATTTTCTTTCTTTCGTCTTTTTAAAAATCCTCGTTGGAGGATATGTTCATTGATTTTGAGAGAGAGAGAGGGGAACGGGGGAGGGGGGAAGAGAGCCTGATAAAACAAAACATCCATCAGTCACCTCCCTCCTGTAGGCGCCCTGACCAGGATCAAACCCATAACCTTTCTGTGCACCGGAACCAACGCTCCAATCAACTGAGCCACCTGGCCAGGGCCACGGATTTTCCTAACTTCCACCTGTTCCTCTAAAAACCCACTCTCTTTCCATAGAAGGCTTTTTCTCCCTCTCACTTTCCGCTATTCAATTAGGTTACGAGCCCTTATCTTTAATTAAATTATATGAAGGGGCCACTTGCTTTTGTGTGCCGCCTATGCACTTCTGTTAATCTGTTAACTGAACCTCAGTTGGTAAAGAAAAGTTATTTCTCCCGACAATCCTCTGACTGGCAGTAGGACCCCTCGGCCCATTTACACAGTCCTTAGTTACTCAGCTGTTCAGCCGCGCAGCACCAAGTTAAAATACACGACTTTTAAGTCTCTCAATCTGAGAGTGCCTAAGTGACCCAAGTCTCAAGGTCTGGTGAAAAACCACTCAAATCCGATTTTAAAGCTGAGTGTTCATCAGGGTTTGCGGGGGTGAGTTTTCTTCTCTGCAAAGCTGGGGCCTTAGACGTAGGAAACCCAGCCTTCTCCGCCAGCAGGCCTGGCTCAGAAGGGGTTAGGATTTAGCAAACCTCAGCACCGGAAAGGCCAGGGCTCCGGATTTTACCCCTAAAAATAACACACTGCTCGTCACGAAGGAACCATTCATCTCCCCGCTCCCCCTCCAAGGGCTGGGGCATCACCGCCTTTTTGCCAGGGACAACTGTGAGGCCCAACCAACCACATTCTGAAAAGAGGATCCCATTTGCTTAGCGTGGGGTATGTTTTTAGAAAATCAAATGGGAAAGCGGCCTGAAATAATAGTATTTCTGTCTCTTTTCCCTGGAGGGATACAGAGCTCCCCCAGCGTTCAGTGGTGGGCCTTCGGCTCCAGCGCCGGGGCGCCCCAGGCGAAGCCCGTGCTCTGCGGGGCGGGGGTGGGGCGAGAGCCGCAGGCAGGCCCGGGGCGCCCGGAGCTGCGCCTCCAGCCAGGCTCTGGGGACTCGGCGTCCCTGCGGGGCTGCAGCGAGGAGCCGCTGGGCCACCGCCACACGCCGGGGTCGCCTTGTGGGAACGGGACAGAAGCGGCCTCGGATCTGGGTGCCGGCCTCAGGGGGCGGAGGGAGAAGCCCGTGAGGGGGAATACGGAGCGCGCAGGAAACCGGGCAGCCCCGGCCACGCGGAGCTGGGGGTGGAGGGGGCCGGTGGACCCGCCCAGCTTACCCCGTCCCTCTCCTGTCGCGGGAGAGTGGTGTGGGCTCCGGGCACGCCGGCCGCCACGCTCTGGGCGGCGGGCGCAGGTCCGGTTCTCCTGGGGCAGCGGGCGCCCCGCAGAGCCGAAGGCCCCGCGCGCACCCGCGGCGCCCGGGCGGCTGGCGTGGGGCCGAAGCCCAGGCACCGGAACGCACCTGCGCCGCGCCCGCCCCGGCCGAGGGAGCGCACTCTGCGCCCGACGCCCGCGCCCGCAGGTTCCAGAAGCGCGCGGCGGACTCTCGTGCGGCCGCTCGTGATGCATTTTTTAAAGGGCTTCAAGTTAGTGCCCTGCTAAGAGCGCCTCTAGCGCGTCCCAAGTGGACGTGGGGCTTTTAAAAGACGCCTTTTCTAACTTGATCAGAGGCAGCCTCGTGTGAAAAATAAAGCGAGAGGGGCGTACGCACCTTTCCCTGACGTGCTTGGTTTTGGTTGTGAGACTTGGCTTCCTGTGGCAAGTGCGTGGTGTTAAAAAAACTAACTTGCACCTGGGAAAATCCCTGCCCCGAATACAGGTTCACGTTGCGTTAAACAAGCACACGCCTTCGTGTTTCAAATATATGCGTGTTCTTTTTCTTTTTTTTTTTTTTAAATTAGTGTAGCTCGGGACAGAGAACAGGTGGGAACTGCTGAGCTTAATCTGCTCGCAAGGGAATCGGCCCGCTCCCTCCGAAAGCTGCTCCTGAACGCGCCCTTCCCGATGCAATCCACGCGCACGCTACTCCTTAGCAAAGGCAAAGGATGACAAGTGTCAGTACTTCATACAACTAGATTTAATAAGTTGTTATTACAGAAAAAAAATGAAGTCCAAACTACAAAGTTTAAGCAGGTGGAAGCAATAGCTGCATTGAGCTCCATGTTTAGTCAGTCACAGGACTGCAGTTCCGTACAGGCAATAATATTAGTCTCAACCCCAGAGGCAGAAGCTGAGTAAGGGTTACTAGAGCAAAAACAATCTGAGGACAGGTAATAAAAGATATAATACATTTAAAATGAGTGTTAGTTGAAAAACAAATACAGAGATCTTAGCTGTGAACACTCTAAAAGTTATGTCCATTGTTTTGACAGCAAAAATACAAATACCTAATACTTTATACCCCAACAGAACTGTATCCAGAAAAGAAAAAAGAGCAGAAGTTATCCTGTATTAGCACCCAAGTTTTCTGTTTGTTGCGATTAAGTTCGTCACACAAATTTGAACATCCCCCAGATCACATAATCCACTTCTTGACACGTTTTGGGGTATAAAGTCAACAGCATTAATTATAAAATACTCTGTGGTAAATGGAACACTACTGCAGCTGAGATAGAGAAGTTTGGTTATCATTAGAAAAGAAAACAGAAAATGTTAGCTGACATACCATACAAACTGGTGAAAAGGCAACAATCCATACAAATAAGCCAGATTTAACAAAAAGATACTTTTATATTTCACTAATCTGTGACTAATCTTTCACTCAAACCTTGCAAGTAGAGATGTCACAATACTCAAATATTTAGGTAGGAGCTTTACCCAGTTAAATACCATTTTGTTGCTAATACAATAGATAAAATTAAAACTAGCAGTTATTTGCTAAATTGCATAAATGCAATACATTCTGCATTAGCCCATGCCTCACTAACAAGCTATAAAACACAAGATATAAGCAGAAATCTAAGCATAATCTTTATACCACTAAGCAAGAATTTTCCAATTTCGTTTCTTCTGTTCCTAATCACTTATTTGTGGTTAATGTAAAATTCCAACCAGTGATACCCAATTTGAGTTAAAATTTTACATCATGACTTGATCTAATCTATATATTATTTACAAAACTGAATATATAGAGCATACCCAAAAGCCAACTCTGGATACACGTTTCTCCAAGTTACTGACAACCTCGCCTCCATGGCAGCGGACCTGGAAGAGGCAGGCTATCAAGGACTAGCAGAAACACACCATCTATCTAGAGCAAGTCCTTGGATGTTGTTTACGCAACACCAGTTCTGCAGTCGTATGGTTTGTTTTCATTTTTAGGTGCCATCACAATGACACCCAGCCGTAACAGCACAGCTTCAAGGTGAGGTGGGTGTTGGAAGAGAAGCGGGAGGGCAGACAGATCATGTCCAGAGTGTTGCCAGATATGTCGCCACAAGAAGGGACAATTAGGGACAAACAAGGGGCACCCTGACCGGGAGCAGCAGGTGGGAGGTGGAGACTGAGACTGTCCACAAACAGTGGTGACTGCTGAGAGTGCTTCAGGGGCCCACCACCCCAGCCGCACAGGGCCAGCTCAGGGGAGAGACCGCAATCCGAGTCTAACTAGCAGAAGGCGGTGTCCTCTCAGCAGCTTCCGTTTACTGACAGATGTCACCACTGTGAATGAATGGTAAAGACGTGGCCTGGGCAAAAGACACCGCCTCACACATGGACAGCAGTTGGTGGCAATTCACACACACGCACACGCATGCGCACACACATGGGCGCGTGTGCGCACGCACACACACACACATACAACATAATGAAGTGTTAAAGGGGAAAAGCAATGAGTCATTCTGTTGACCTGGCCAGGTTCTCAACCTGGTGGCATTTCACTAGGGGTGACTTCATGATCAGAGCCACAGACTGGGTTGCACCTGGTGTTGTATAAATCCACTGTGACATCCCTAGAGAACTGTACTACTGTGACATCCCTAATCTCACACTAATCCACTGTAACAAAGGAAAAGGCTTGTCAAAATCTCACATGTTCTGCTCATTCTGTCATTTTATTACCCAATTATTCATTACATTTTCCAATCACTTTACATACCCAACCATTTTCATTGTTGTCACACTATTGTAAACCACATCAGCAAGTTAATACATAAAGCTTTGCATTTCAAAAAACTAGACACTTTAGTAACAATATTACAAAGGTTTTAGCTTCAAAAATAACTGAAAATGAAAAAAATAAACTTTTAAAGAATTAGCATCATAAAATTAATTTATTCCAAGTAAAAATACAAAATAATATTATGACATTGACCAGATATGAAAGTCCCTCCCAGAAACAACTCTATTAATGATTGAGAAAGCACTCCTTAAAGAAAATACGAAATAAAATGAAAAATATGTAAATATGTTTAATTTTTTTCTTAGCAAAAAATCTTTCTAAAAATAACAATGAAAATTTGTCTCAGTACAAAGGCTACATTACTATTGAAAAAATACCAGCATGAAGAAAAGGTACATATTTGACAGTAGAAAAATGATTTCAGTGAATCACAATGTCTAAAGTTTGCAATGAAAATAAATCTGCAATAAAGATTTATGCCTTTTTTCTTTTCTTTTTTTTTTCTATTTTTTATACAAACAGTACAAACAGTATTGCACATAACAACAAATAGTCGAGGTTAGGTTATAGCCTTCAAAAAATCGACTAGTTCAAGTGTCACATCAAGGAAAGGCCACAACAGGACCTGTGATACCCAGGGGCTTCCCAGTCAAGTTGCAGGTCAGAACACCTCTGTGTTTTAAAAAATAATTTTTTTGAAGGACCCTCTCTTTTAATATAACATTAACAACTTGGGGGCACATTTATTTACAAAACAAAAAGGAACATGTTATAATTTAATAAACTAAAAAAGTTCTCTTTAAAAAAATACAAACAGAAGAACTCTTTCACAATCCTGGTCAGTCGTGCACAATCAACGCTGGATTATAAATATACAAATTAAGGGAAAGTAGTTTCCACCTTCTATTCACAACTTTCAGCACCAAATGGAGTTTATTTTTTGTAACCTATTCTTCACAACAATGCTTTTATCGCTTTCATGTTAAGCATTACGCTGTACAATCTTCCAGCTTTTTAAAAAACCTCAGTGTTATTTTAGTACATGAAAGAGGGGTGCTTCTTCAAAAAGTTTTGCTTCTTTCACATAATTAGGTAGGTTTCTGTAGGTTAGATATGATCTTTAATATTATAGTTATAAAGCTCTAACTTCTTCATTTTCAAAAAACACAAATAAGCATGAAAAAAATAAAGTTACCCATCTGTTAAATCATTTTTCTTGCAGAATTAAATTAATATATATTTTTCTGAATAAACTTACTTAGAAAATATCATTTTCTCTCCTATATTTCAAAATTGAGGTATTGCAAAAGATCATGTCAGTCAGAAAGCATGCCTTTTTCCTTAAAAACAAACAAACAAAAAAATCTGCAGCCAGCTTTTGAAAACTGTCTAGAATACAAAAAGTAGTGCATAACAAAATTTCTTGTACAGGTGAAAAAAACCCACAAACACAGAAAAAAAAACAAACAAACGAACGAACAGAAAACCAGAGCTGGGCTGGAAAAAAAGCAATTATTACCAAAAAGCCCAGAGGTAACCTCAAGAGGGGAGAATCCTAATAAACCTTTTTAATCCAGTAAAAAACTATTTTGTTTTTCCTTTTTGAAACAAACTACAGTTTGAGAGCTGGTAATTGCAACTGAACACTGGAAACAAAACAAAAGTAGAACACAACCAAGCAATTTTAACTTAAGACAGTACAAGGACATCACAGCACATGAAACAGCGATTTAAATCTACTCTGCAGTGTCATATCCAGTCAGATTGTCCCCAGAATTCCAAAACATAGGAAGAAGATTAAAAGAAATTTACATCGTCTCACAATCATTGTGTGTGTTTATATATTACTATCTGCAGCCCAAGAGTGAATGCTAAAAAAATGTCCATGGTAGTATTAGCAGGTCTTAATTCTATTCAAGCTTTACAGGATAAATTCAGAGAATTAAGTAGTTAATTTCTTACCCAGACAACCAACCCTGCCCAGGGCATCTTACTATGTACAGACATTTCTTTAGCATCACCATCACGCAACTTTCTCAAAATGTGCCTAGTTTGTCAATCTGACATCTTATCTCTATATACTGTATATATTCCTAGTGTTTGTAAGCTAAGATGAGCTCTTTGGTTTTCTGGACAAGGTCTGAAGCTATGTAAAATGGTGCAAGCACTAGGAGATTGAAACTAAGAGCTCATGTGTTAATAGTATACCAGTTATGAACTGTCAAGTTCATTAATGTCTGACACAGAGGCTTTAAACAGTTAAGTCTGATCACAGTTAGACATAATCACTTTACTATATAAAATAAATTGCACAATATATAACAGAGCACCGCAAAGTACTTCATCTACCATCCACAAATTTGCTTTAAGAATATCCTACACCTAGGTTTTATATTGGTTGAAATATAGGTCATTCTGTTATGGGCTCTTCCTAATTTCAGAAGCATTCCATTTATTGAGGCATGCCTTCCTCCAGTCAATTACCAATTCTTTGAATAAAAAAAAAAAATCTTTAAAAAAATCAGTATTTTATAGCTTATATAGATTCTTAATTTGTGCATTGTGGGAAGGTTTTAGACTAGACATTGGATATAAAATTTATTGCATGCAGCAACCTGATTAAGTAAACATGCAATCAGAAATAGTGACCTTCCGTGGAAGCTTTCTGAAGTCTATTCCGATCTCCTTCCGGCAGCTGACTCTACCCCTAAATCACAAGAGTGTGTTGTTGGGTATTTTTGTTTTTTATTGATACCTTAGCCTGAATAGAGTATTATGGTATTAATAATACCACTTTAATAGCAGCAAAAGCTTTTGCAGCATAAATTTACATAACACTAAAAAAGTCTAACCAAAATCCTCAGCAAAAGAGAAATCAAACATGAAGGAAAAATAAGGATTCAGCTTATGAGGTATCCTTACATGTCAAAATAGAGCGCAACTAAAGGCTTATTTTCATTAAGGGTTATCCTTACTCTAAATGACCCCAACTAATGATTGCTGATTGTTGTGAAGTTTTTGCTACATCTGCCACCTACTCACGAGTATTACCTTTGGTAAGTCTTCTCCTAGGGGCAACTCTCTAAATTTCTGAAAATAAGTGCATGCTCCAGTTCAAAAACAATCGGAACAACAACACAACAACAACCAACAAAAAGATCACAGACGTCAACCTGATGGCTGCTGATGAGAATGGCAGTCAACATACTGTCACGAGTGACAAATCAGGTGTAAGAAATGAAGGTACCAAGCAGACAAAGGTGTGAATCAAAGTGCAAATCAGTACCGTTATACACTCTGCAATTCTGCATTACACTGGACATTGAGTTCAGTAATATGACTGTAAATAATAATAATAATAAAAAGACCCATTTCTTCTTTAAAAATCGAGAACGAATGCACAGATTTCCAGAACACTGTAAGCCCTGAGGCAGTGCCCTCTCTTTTCCCTCCTCGTTATCTACTCCAGTACTTGTGGCCGGGTCTGCCCGGGGCTCAGCTCCAGCGGAACGGGACGTGGCGAGGGCGGTCGCCTCCTTCCTTCACCAGCGGTTTGTGGAACTCCCGCCCGGCGCGGGAGTGTATGCTCGCCCAGCAGTACTCGCAGTAATACTGCAGGCAGGTGACGTTGGCACAGAAGAACGGGGCGAACTTCCCACCACAGCGTGTGCCCTGGCACTCATCACACATCTGATCATCCAGCACGTATGGCTTCACTTCCACCTGGACCCAAAGGGGAAAGACAGGAAAAGGTTTGTTTAGCAAAGCTTCCTCATGCTGCTTCATTTCTGGAGCTCACAGCCTAGCTTCATGAGACATGTCAGTGAGAGGCCACTGGAAGCCAGCTCGTACCAGACAGTAGTAGCTGAGAGTATGGGCTCCTGCAGGAAGGAGCTAGTAGTGTGACTGTAGGCGAAGTCTTACCTCCATCTGTGCTTCCATGTGCTCTGTCCGAATACCTGTGGAGCGGGTATCACACTTACACACACGCACTCACTTATCTATCTGTGTGAGGGCATACAGTGTCTACCTCAAAGGGTGCTGGCGAGGATGATACATAAATCACCCGAGCTGAACCTTGAAGGCCAGGTAAGCACCTGACAACGCAGGACAAAGAAGAACATTTCACAGAGAGGAACCAGCCGGGACAAAACCTGGAAGCAGACAAGTGCAGGGCCCGTACTTGGGGACATGTCACGTTGAGATTGGCAGGGCAGGCTAAAGGGCAGCACTGCCACCAGGCTTCATGTCTGAATGACCAGGCTAGGAAACCAAGGGGCTGGAGGGGCCAGTGGGATGTTAAGAAGCTACATTAATAATTGAGGTTTTCTTTTTAAATGCTTTGGACTTTATTGCCTTAATTTCCCCCAAGACTGAGAGCTTTAATACAGGTGAACTTTTCATCACAGTCCTTCCGGAGGGCATTTCATACTCTAAATGATACAAGTCAAACAAAAATGACCTTCTCCTAGGACCT
The DNA here is from genome assembly GCA_004026585.1 of Noctilio leporinus. Taxonomy (NCBI): domain Eukaryota; kingdom Metazoa; phylum Chordata; class Mammalia; order Chiroptera; family Noctilionidae; genus Noctilio; species Noctilio leporinus. The sequence continues at coordinate 326,855 of PVIW01000775.1, read as the reverse complement.
CAGAAAAAAACCGTAATTACCTGTTTCATCTCAAACGTTAGAAATTAGCATGAAGGTGGCAAATCGGCGATCAGCTTCCTTCCCCCAGAGACCTCCAGAGCCATGCTAGGAGAGGGCACCCTCCATGACCACTGGGGCCATGGTGACAAGGAGCCACTGCTGTTTGATGTGACAATTTAGGCTGCCTCTGGATGCAGCCAGGAGGTCCCGGCAGGGAGAGGAGGAGGGGAGCAGGAAGGTCAGGGATGGCCTAGGATGAGCCACTCCACCTCCCTGGTTCTCCTTCCCACTAGAGGCCCCTCACTGGCCTCCTCAGGGTTCTGTGTCTAGCCATGAGCTCCGGTCCGTAGGCCCACTGGCCAGCCAGGCATTCCAACTGGAAAACCCACTGAGAAGGCCTGTGCCAGGTCCTGGTTACTCAGGGGGAAAATGTTTCTACTCTGGCTCTAGTTCCCTTCCTCCATCTTCCTCATCCTCAACCTGGAAGGTAGTAAGTGGGTTTCAAAATAATCTCTCACATTCACCTCTGTGTCATAATTAAAAATGGAGTGGGGCTCTGGGGTCATCTGCCTGGGTTCCAATCTAGTTAGTAGTTGTGCAACCTGGGGCACGTTTCTCAGCCACTCTGAGCTTCTGTTTCGTTATCTGTACCCTGGAGGAAGAGAATAGTTCGTACTGTATACGGTTCTGTAAGGATTAAGTGAATGAAATCATATAAAGCACACAGACAGTGCCTGGCATGTCAGAAGCCCCAAGCAGAGTTGCTATTCCCACTTCGTCCTCTCTGGTCCAGGCCAGCGCAGCACCTGGATGTGTTCAATACTGATGGCCTCTGCACGCACCACCTAACTCCAGGGCTTCCCACGTTCAATTCTTCTAGGCACATGTTGACATTTCAATAATGGCCTCCTCAAAAGCCAGACTCCCCACAGCCCAGCGGCCTACGCACAGCAGGGGCCTCCCTGTCTCCTGTGGCTGAGTCACAAACCAGAGACTTCCTGATTTGTCTCAATCTCTCTCCCAACCCATTCCCCACTCAAACTCTGCATGGTTTTATTTTTGGCTTGCACTTTCTTCCCACCTTCAATGCTCCCCTTTAATGCCCGGCCCACCTAACAATTTCATGTACCAAATGAGGCCCAGTCTTTCTTTAGTATTTTTTCTTATGATAAAAGTACCCATTTTAAAGTGAACAAGTCATTGGCATCGAATACACTCGTGATGCTGTGCAACCACCACCTCTGTCTAGTTTCAAAACATTTCATCACCCCAAAAGGAACCCCCGTTACCCACTGAGCAAGCCACTCACCCTGCCTTTCTCTGGCCACAACCAATCTACTTGCTGTCTCTAACAATTTTCCTATATTGGATATTTTATTTCATTTTCAAACTCTAAGAGCAACTTTATTTTGAAAAATCACAGAGGTGGAAGTGATCTGTAGAAAAAAGTGGGCTTAGGAAACAAGTTACAGATGCAAAAGAAGGACCCTTGGAGCTTAGGAGAGAGGAAGGCAAAGGTAAGGCACCTAGGGGTTGGGGAGGGAGGGGGGAAACTGTTGTTCTAGATACTTTACGTAAGTGGAATCACATGATACGTGACCTTTTGTATATGGCTTCTTCCACTTCCAATATTCTGCGATTCATCCATGTTGTAGCATGCAACAGTATTCCATTCCTTTTTTATGAATGAATAATATCCCTTTACACATGTATGTACATACTATATTTTGTTTATCCACTCACTCACTGATGGAATTTTGGGTTATTTCCACCTTTTGGCTATTGTGAATGGTGCTCCTATGAAAGTATGTACATATTTTTGTCTGAATACCTGTTTTCAATTCTTTTGAGTATATACTTAGTAAAATTGGTGGGCACGTGGCAAGTCTGTTTAACTTTTTGAAGAACTGACAAATTATTTTTGCTCAGCTGCTGCACCATTTTGTATTCCCACCAGCAATGTACCAGAGTTCAAATTTTTCTATATACTAACACTTGCTATTTCCCACTTTTGTGATTATTGCCATCCTAGTAGGTATGACGAGTTTCCTCACCTACTAGATGGTTTTGATTTCCGTTTCCCTAGTGACTAATGACTTGCAGCATCTTCTTCATGTGCTTATTAGTCATCTGTATATCTTCTTTGGAGAAAGGTTTATTTCAAGTCCTTTGCCCATTTTTAAAATTTTGTTGGTCTTTTTGTTGTTGAACTGCAAGAATTCTTTATGTACACTAGATACTAGACTTTTATCAAAATATGATTTTCAAATATATCCTATTTGGTAGGTTATATTTCACTTTCTTGATAATGCCTTTTGATGCACACAAGTTTTTAATTTTGATGAAGTCCAATTTATCTTTTTTTTTTGTTGTTGTTGTTGTTGCTTCTCCTTTTGAATCCACTGCCAAATCCAACGCCATAAAGACTGACCCTGATCATTCCTCTAAGAATTAAAAAAAATAAATAAAAAGAATTTCATGGTTTTAGCTCCTCCATTTAGGTTAATGGATATTGAGTCAATTTTGTATTCAGTATAATGAAGGGGTCTACTTCATTCTTTTGCATGTGGATATCCATTGCTCCAGCACTATTTGTTGAAGAGACTATTCTTTACTCAATGAATGATCTTGGCCATCTTGTCAAAAATCAATTCGAGGCCCAGCCTTCCTTAACTGTTTCAGTCCCACAGGGATCTATTCCTTCCTCCTTTGGACTTAATACTCCACATTGCTTATCTGGCATTTCCTATCTATGGAGTTCTTCCATGGTCAGCATCTTTCCTAAGCCTCAAGTAGAGTCCTGGAGCAGGACAGGACCAGGGCAGAGCTGGAGAGGAATATGTCTGCAGAGACCATGGACTCCTGAGGGACAGGAGCTACAGGCTTACCAGCGCATCTAACCTGGTCTCATCACCCTGCACCTGAAGGCTGGAGCCAAAATGGTGGAATGGGTCCTCTATACCCCGAGGATGGAAGACTAGCGTAGAGGCAGGTGGGCAGGGAACTGTGTGCAGCTTGCTTTTCCACCTTGGGCATGTACTGAGGACTGCTTTGTTTCTGATGCCAGGTAGGTGCCAATACTCAGGGTGTCCCAACAACCAGATCTGAGCCCCAGTAAGCTTAGAAATGGGGAATCAGCAGTCAAGAGGGAAGACTGGTCTGAATGAATAGAATACACACTCAGCGAAAGAGCCGGCATGCAGAGGAGGAAACAACAGGGTGTGTACTTAAACATATAAAACGGTTACTTTTGTTTACACTTAAAAACAGTATTGTGGTTATGTGGGGCTTTTCTCTTTAGGTTTTTCCTTTTTAAGAGGATAAATTAATTTTGAATTGAGGTTAAAGTCATAAAAAACTAACTAGTTTAAAGTGAATGATCCAGGGTGTTTGTTTGTTTTTAAAGATTTTATTCATTATTTTTAGAGAGAAGGGCAGGGAGGGAGGAAGAAAGGGTGAGAAGCATCAATGCATGATTGCCTTTCACCTGCCTTCAGCTACAGACCTGGCTGGAGACCTGGCTTGCAACCTGGTTATGTGCCTTGGCTGGGGAATCAAACCAGCAACCTTTGGGTTTGCAGGCTGGCACCTCTCCACTGAGCCACCAGCCAGGACCCAGGGGTATTTTAATACATTCACAATGTTTGTACAACCACCACCTCCATGTACTTCCAAGACTTTTTTATGACCGCAAAAGGAAACCTCGTATTCCTAGTTTTTAAAAAATAACTCATTTTAAGAGGTATTACTGAATTATTCAACTGAATGATTTCAGGATAAAGTTATATAATGTCTGGGATCTGCTTCAAAATAATTTGGGGCAGGGATGGGTGAGTAAGTAGAGGTTCAGATGAAACAGGTTGGTCACAAGTTGATGATTACTGAAACTGGATGATGGGGTTCATTATACCCTCCTCTATATGTACTTCTGAATGTATTAAAATGTTTTTATTATTAAGAAGCTAAAATATTTAAACTGTGACTTTTTGACTAGTTATCAGACGAACTGAAGAGAGGATAATAACTGTTGAGATTCAGTTTAGTGACCTAAAAGATCAAGTGGAAGAAATATTCCAAAGCTTTGGAAAAAATATAAATAATGAGAGAAGAGGTAAGAAATCTTAGACTAGATTCAGGAGGACCTAATATATAAATGAAAGAAGTTTCCAAAGAAAGACAAGAAATGAGGAAAGGTGAAATTCCTGGATGGCATATCAAAACCACCACCAGGTCCAGGCTATACTGACGAGAAACACAGACCACCAGGTAAAGAGAAAATAGTATGGCTTCCAAGTGCAGAGAGCTAGTTACTATCTCCAGCAAAAGAAAGAAAGATACAAACTGGCATCAGACTTATTACCTGCAATACTGGAAGCTAGAATATCAAGAAACATCACCTATTAGGCTGAGCCAAAAAAGACATCAGAGTCCTGGCTGGTAGTACAGTGGATAAGGCGCGGGCCTGCGAACCCAAAGGTCGCAGGTTCGATTCCCCAGCCAGGGCACATCATAACCAGGTTGCAAACCAGGTCTCCAGTCAGGTCTGTGGCTGGAGGCAGGTGAAACGCAACCATACATTGATGTCTCTCTCCCTCTCTGCCTCTCTCCCTTCCCCTCTTTCTAAAAAAATAATGAAATAAAATCTCAAAAAAAAAAAAAAGACATCCGAAAGCCCTTTATCTAGTCAATTATTATTTCTCTACCAAGAAGACTTCTACGAACTTAGTAGCTTTATGATGTTTTAGGAATAAAAATGAAGGAAACATTCTATTTACATTGGCAACAAAAATTGCAATGTACGCAGAATGAATCAAACCATAAGGACACAGGGCCTATATGAAGCAATATTTAAACTTAAAAAAAAAATCTTTAAAAAAATCTCAACTAGGTCTATATGCATAAATTAAGGACAAGGCAGGCTTCGTTATTTTTGTTGTTGTTGTTTTTTGAAAGATTTTATTTATTTTTAGAGAGAGGGGAAGAGATGGAGAGAGAGAATCAATTTGTGGTTTCCTCTCATAAGCCCCAACTGGGAATCTGGCCTGCAACCCACGCATGTGCCCTGACTGGGGATTGAACCAGTGACCCTTTGGTCTGCCGGCCAGGGCTCAATCCACTGAGCCACACCAGCTAGGGAATGGTAGACCTTTTTAATAAGGACTAAGGACCTGGTTGAGTAGCTCAGTTGGTTAGAGCATCCTCCCTATACACCAAGGTTGTGTGTTCAGTCCCCAGCCAGGAATCATACAGGATTCAACCAATGAATGCATACATAAGTGGAACAACAAATCAATCTTTCTTCCTCCCTTCCTCTCTCTTGCTAAAAGAGCAATACATTTTAAAAGTGAAATAAGGACTAGAATCCTAGAAGCTTCAGTAGAAAATAAATACATTAAATTATGTAGAAAAATAATTTATGAGTGGGCAAAAGATACAATGAGTAAAGTCAAAAGGCAAATGACGAGCTTAGACAAAATTAAATTATTTGTATTATACAAAGAACTCTTAAAAACTGGCAAGAAGGAAACATGTAACAGTGGAAAACTGGGTAGAGTAATTCATATAAGATTTCAAAGACAACCCACATGAAAAGATATTCACATTGGTTAATAGTTAGGAAAAAGAAAACTGGTATCACTTAGCTTTCATCAGACTGGCAAATATTTAAAAGAGGTGATAACTACTTATCATTTGCTGATAGAAATGTGACTTGAAATGACATTTTAAAGAAGGAAATTAGCCAATTATTAAAATTAAAACACACACACACACGCACACCGCATTGGCTGTTGCTAATGGTGCCATCCCAATGCTTGGAAATAAAACCACCAGACATGAGCTCACATGTAAAGTATATTTACTGAAGAACTGCCAATTGTGGCAAAAACCTAGAAACAAGGCCCTGCCTGGTAGCACGGTGGATAAGGCGCAGCCTCGAAAAAAAAGAGAATTTGTGCTCCCTCTTGATTTGGAAGGATTTCCACAATCAAGTGAAATAATGGATGCAAACTCCTATGGCAAACTATAAAACACCAAACAAATGTAAAGTCAAGTAGTACACCTGTGCTGATATTTGAATAAAAGTGCACCTCTACCTACTCAGATTCCAGCTGAGCTTGGCAACAATGTTCTTCCTGAGCCAAAGGGTTCAGTCAACACAGCTCTCACTGCAGCAACTGGGCCATGAAGCTCCACCTTGACATCCTCTAGGCCACAGGCAGTGACGCCTTACTGAACCAGCTTCCTTAGCGAATGACAAATCTGTCACAAGTTACTTTTCCAGGGAGCAGACATTTTTCTTTTCACTGCTAAAACGTTTTGATGTTTTCAGACAGAAATCTTCTTAAAATGTAGTATTTGTTCTGCCCCCTCTGAAGCAAGGAATATTATGAATGTTCTTCAGAGCTGAGCCAAGGGGCAGAGGCTGGCCCAAATATACAGCATGGACCATGACTCAAACAGATTTGCAAACACAGACGTCAAGTTGGCTACCACAACCTCTCCAAGGGCAAACAGGATCTTTGACAATTTAAATCAACAAAGAGAAGCCAGCTGCATGAAGGACAACATAGGCAGGTGGTTCCGTTGTAAGAAAGGGTGTTTATTTTGGCTCAAATAGATTCACTCATTTGACTGATATTCCTTGTAAGCTGCCATATTAGAACTGAATTACAATGGAGAACAAGACATACTTCTTACCAAAAATAATTTATGGTTTATCTGAGTGTTTCTTAAAGGCACTCTCAATCCAATTGTTTTCACCATATTCTAACGTCATCTGTACTACGTGATGTGTTACTTAACTATCCAGATCAATTCCATTTTCTATTCTACACAGATGTGAAGCTATTAAAATAAACATGTATCTCTGTTAACCACCTAAGTCACCTACAGTATCATTAAGCTCTGCCACTCTGGCGACACCAACTTACTGGCATCACGTTACTGATGAACAGGCTCCAAATAGCAGAGCCCAACACAGAGCCAATCATCACATCATCGAACTGAGGAGGAGCAAAGATTTCGGATAATGGAGCAGTAGACAAACTGGGCAAAGAGGCCAAGTGAAGTGCAAAGGGATAAATACAAAGTCTTGCCTGGAAGTCAGGTAGGCCATGTCTTTTCCTCTAGAGCAACATGCTTCCTAGAAACACAATTTTTATTTGGTGTGCCCAAAGCTTGTAAATACATGCGCTTCTGATCCTGGCATACGTCACAGAGCATGTCTGGCCCCCAAACCACACAAACCTTGTCACCATCCCCACAAACACAGTGTCTTTACAGTTGTTAAAGTGGGCCTTCCACTGGCAGGCAACACAAAGAATATTTAAACATGAATTTTTAGTTTTTCAACTGACTATAAGCTGGAATCCTGCTGTTTAGAAAGCAGATAACAGATGCCTAGGAAATTAAAGCAGCAATATGAAAATAACTTTTCCTTAGCAACAAGGTTACTCACAACCTTCCAGTTTTAGCAAATTCACCAGTGATTTTTATTTTAAAATATTTTTATTTATTTTTAAAAAGATGGGAAGGGAGGAAGAGAGGGCGAGAAACATCAACATGAAAGTGAAACACTGATCTGTTGCCTCTCACACATGCCCCAATCAGGGACCGAACCTGCAATCCAGGCATGTGACCTGACTGGGGATCGGACCAGCAAACTTCTGCTTTGTGGGACACCACCCAGCCACTGAGCCACATAGGGCCAGTTTTTAATTTTGGAAGCAATCTGAGATACGTTAAAAAAACTAATAGGGAAATGGTTTGGATTTTATTTTCTTTTTTACCTTTCAAAGGATGGGATTTACCATCTTTCATATTTTCAGGTGCGAGGGACAGAGGATTTAAAAATCATTCTGCGCCTTTGCCACAATTCTGATGTGCTGCGTGCACTGATGCCAACACCACGGCCATACGTACATGGAGCACAGAAGACTTGTAAGCGCTCTGGCCTTAAGGTAACATTTTCATGCCAGTTGCCAGTCTCCTGCACAATCCATAGATTCACCCTTTGCCTGGTTTCCTTCCACGCTGCTTGGTGGTGGGGCTAGAGGTAAAGGTGTAAGTCAGCCCCAACCAATTTCTAATAGCAGAAGAGTGTACTGCGTGGAGAACAAAGGGTAAGAAAATCATTAAAAAATGTGAAGTGCACAACAGCCATGTCACCATCCCCGACCTCTGACTCTATCCATTCACAACCTTGCAGGCCTGAGTTTCCCCTACCCGATGGAAGGTCTGGACCAACTCTTCCAATAAGAATAAGCACTTGCCAAGAAATTGTTACCTGACCAATAGCCCCTAACTTCTGGGGTTAAAGAACTTGAATGTCCTATTGAGATAACTATGTAAAAGGGGTGTCATGGTCTTTTTCTCATAGATAATCTCATAATAGCCTTGATACTCAAACATGAACAGCAAATAAAATTTAAACACTCTAAAGGGTTTTCGTATTAATTATAATTCTAAGAAACACAAAAAGAGAGAACAGTACAGGAGAGGTCAGAGGTCAAGATGACTAGGAAGGAGAGACAGGGCAAAAAGTTTCTGTGCCATTTAGAGAAAAGAATCATCTTTCACACTTTCTCTAGATGATCCAAAGTTTGTTAAAAGAGAACACCAAAAAATGACTTCTAGTCAAAGGCTCCGAGACTTCCAGTGCTTCGAATAAAGCTGACGTAGGATTAGCTCCGACAATCCTTGACCTCACTTCTGGGTGCTACTTCTTCTCAAAGGGTCAAGTCCAACACAGCCATAGCTTGCAAGCCAGTCAAGGCAGGGCAGTAACTGCCGCTAAGTAAAGGCTGCGTCACGGGGCTAAGGCGAGGAGCAGGCATAGTCTGGGAAAGGGCATCAGAACGCTCACTTCTTTTGCTGCCGAGTCACCTTGTGTATTCCAGCTGGGGCCAGGGATAAAGTATAGTATTAGCTGCACTTCTGTCAGTATTAATCTTCATGCAGGCTCAAAATACAAAGCCTTTGATGGCTGTTAGCTAAAATTCAGGTCTAATGTGTTTCTAGTGAAGAGAGAAAAAAAAAAATGATTAAAGATGTGAAGTACTTGAAGTGCTTGCATAGGAAAGTGCGATGGATAACGTCTCATTAAATGAAAAATGGGTTACTGTAAAAAGTATGCTGTTCAAAGCAAATGTGTGCTATGGCTAAGCTGTCACGATGTATCAGAAAGCCCCGAATTAGCTAACTGAAAGTCTGACTCTCTGGTCCTCTGCATTAAGCAAAAAGAGAGGTAAGGAAACATTATTTGTTAATGGTATAATGATTTCATTTTCCCTCTTTATATAGAGATGGACATGTGAGAAAGATACAACAGATAATCTCTAGTAATCAAAATACAAAAGACAGTAAATACTACAGGGAACATCAACCACAGCTTCAATGCCCCGCCACTACTATGAATGTGCAGCTCCTGGTTCCCTGCCCCATCCCAACCTTGTAGATAGAAAATGTATGCCCAATAGTTCCAGTTCTGGGTATTTTTAGAAAAGAATTAAAATAAGAATCTTGAAGTGACAGTTAGACTGTAGTGTTCACTGCAGCTTTATCCACCATAGTCAAGGTGTGGAAGCAAGCTAAATGTCCATCAGCAGATGAACAGATGAAGAGATTATGGTATATATATGAGGGGTCAAAAAACCCTGGAATTTATTTATAAAAATTGTGTATTTATTCTTACATGTTTAAACTTCCATCACCTTCAAAGGATTCTCCATATGATGCAATATACCCATTGAGATTTTTCTCTACTGCTCAAAATAGTTTTTGAACCTGTCAATTTTGATGCCGTTTAGTGCTTCTGCTGTTTTTCTTTTGTTGTTTCACCTCTTCCACATCAGCAAAATGTTGCCCACTGAGGACTTTTTTCATTTGAGGAAGTAAAAACATGTCCCTAGGGGTGAGATCAGGTGAATAGGGAGGGTGGGGCATGGGGGTTACGCTGTTTTTGGTCAAAACCTGCTGACCCTCAAAGCAGGGTGTAGGCAGGTGCGCCTGTAACTCACCCTCATGAAATGGGTAAATGGTTGAAAGAGTTTTCAAACAAATTTCACTGAAGCCATTCAGCCTCTACAACAATGCCAGCTGGTACACGGATGCAGGCTGATTAGGTCCTTGAACATTCACCTCGCAGGGGAGGCCTGGACCACAAGGGGCCTGCCTGCCTGCCTTCCGGAAGACAATTCCGTTTTGCGGGGGGGGGCCCTTCCTTCTATATATGCAATGGAATGTTACTCAGGCTTAAAAAAGAAGCATATTCTATCACATGTAACAACATAGGTGAACAACCTTAAGGACATTATGCTACGTGAAATAAGCCAGTCACAGGACAATTGCTTGATTCTATTTCTATGAGGTATCTAAACCTGGCAAACTCAAAAAGCAGTTACCAGTTTGGCCGTTCGAAGGTGACAAAATTTCAGTTATGCACAAGATTGTGCTTACAGTTAATAATACTATGCTGTACACTCAAATATTTGTTACGAGGATAAATTTCATATGTTTTCACCACCAAAAAAGTCCCATATGGCAAGTGTGATACACTTGGTAAAAAGGGACTGAGGCAGGGAGGGAAAATGAACTGCTTATTATACTTCTCAATTTGAACATGAAAGAAACTGAAAACACAGTATTTTCTCAGCTGGGCTCCCCAGAACACTATTCCCAAGGGGAGATGCATTTTCTAAGAGTACATGATCAAAAGGATTTGTGAAAAACTGCAGTGTCTTCTTTTTGGATCTTCACAAGGAAGATTAGTCTAGAAAAGACTCTAAGAAGCCCTAGGATAAAGCAGCCTACTTAATTTTCTTCAAAAAAAGACTTTTCTTTTGTAAAATAGATATTAAAATCTCAAGGGACTCATGCTTTGTGAAGAACAATTTAGGAAATGGAGGTTTAGGGAAACTAGTTTTAGGACTAGATCCCTGCTTACTGAGAGATCCTTCTATTTCAAAAACTCAAATGTATCAACCCACTTTGCCTCTATTTTGTCTGAAATATTAAATTCCTTTTATCATGTAAAATTCCAGCAAGACTAATAAGCATCTTCCAGAAGAGCTCAAATATTAACCATTCATGGTTTCATGTAAATTAATGTTATCAGTGTCATTATATACTGACAGAGTACTTTACATTTTTCAAAAGCACTTTCATTAACACTCACATCCTTGCTTCAAACTATATAATAAAGTGGTATAGTCAAGACTAAAGCCAGAATGGCTGATTCCAGTCTAATATCTTTTGAATAGTAAAGAGGTCTCTATGAGCTGAGACTATAACCAGGAACTGCTGCATGATTCATATCAAGTTACAAACATCTGACTTAGGAATTTCTAGGAGACAACATGACCAAGTTGTATTAAACAATACTTTTGTGTGTCAGCAAGAAGGTGGAGAGGGAGGACCTCTCAGATTTTCATAATGAAATTGTTCGTATCAGTCAAATCCTATGTTTTTGTTAGACTAAGAGAGATTCAACTGATTCTACCCTTACAAATCTTCTCAGAACCCATGGAGCAGACAAAGAGGTAGGAAAATGGCTATGTAGAAAGATTACCCATTTTCATATGATCTCATTTTTCACACTACAAAAAAACCTTTCATATGTAAGTGACCTAGACTTGAATTATAAAGAAAACTGGATTTAGCAGAGCTTTCACATCTTAGGTGTTCATCTGGCACCACTTCTAAAAATACCGTTGAAACAGACAGAATGAGTACAGGTCCCCTCTTTTGCCCTTGTTATACTTAAAAACGTTAACCTGTTCCAGTTTTTCAAAGAAACATTGTTCAAAGGAATAAAATAAGCAAAATTTAATCCAAACCTTCTACTGAACTTCAAGTTCGAAATCTTCTCATTATTAGAGAAAAGATACCAGTAAAAACACTTCTTTACAGACGAAAGAAAGAAAGAAAGAAAGAAAGAAAAACACCTTCAGTTCTTTAAATGGAAGGTGCATCCAGGTGTTTACTCCTACAAAAAGAACTTGAGAGTCTCCATATGTGTGTCTTGACTAATATCCAAGCAGCATGTTGGTAGACTGGCACCTATATTAATTTCTTCATTTATTGTTTTAGTGTCAATTTCAACTATTTACCCTTATGTTAAGGATTCTTAGTGGAACTGAGTAGGCCCTTTCAAAGAAAACAGAGAGTCAACAATTAGCCTAAGTCATATGATTGGGCAACAGCACAATTTAAATAGGTCAGGCTCTACAATAATACAAACCAACATCTGTTTAGCCTAAGAACTTTCCAAAACACTTATTCATCTATCATTGTTTACCTGTGCAATAAACTGTAAGATAGTTAGGCTGGTTTCTTACTACTATGAGACAATAAAGTCAAGCCCCTAAGAGGTTAAGAAACTTGCCTGATGGCAGTCACCCAATGACTGGGAGAAGAGCTAGGAGTATAGCTCAGATCTCCCAATCCACAAGCCCGGAGACACTTTTTTACATAGCCATGGCATTCTGGATGGTGAGGATGAGAATGGATGTGGGGTATCATCCCCTTAGGTACTTAAGGGCATATCTCATATGTGCCCCACACTGATAGTGTTATAGGGAGCCTCTCTTACTCATGAGTGTATCACATGCCTCATGCATGCCAAGGCAGAAGAAATGCTAAGAACTACTGTACTAAGTATTATACAACCTTGATATCATCAACACGGGGACATATTACCAATTGGTCAGTAATTCTTGAATATTAGCCATAAGATAAGCATAACCCTGGCTGGTGTGGCTTAGTGGATTGAGTGTCAGCCTGTGAATCAAAAGGTTGTGGGTTCGATTCCCAGGCAGGGAACATAACTGGGTTGTGGTCCAGGTCCCAGTCTGGGGCGTGATAAGAGGTAACCACACATTGATGTTTCCCTCTCTTTCTACCTCCTTTCCCTTTTCTCTAAAAATAAATAAATTAAAAAAGAAAAAGCTGCCCTGGCTAGTGTGGCTCAGTGGATTGAGCACCAGCCTCGAACCCAAGGGTCACTGGCTTGATTCCCAGTCAGGGCACATACCTGGGTTATAAACCAGGTCTCCGGCCAGGTCCCCAGCTGCACATGAAAGGCATACATTGATGTTTCTCTCCCTTTCTCCCTCCCTCCCTTGCCCTCTCTCTAAAAATAATGAATAAAATCTTTTAAAAAAGAAAAAACTTTGCATAATGCAAGCCTTAAAGGATTTTTTCAGCAAGTTAATTTTTCCTTGGAAGTAAAAATTGAGGCATGAATTGCATTTGCATACATATTTATTTATTCATCCCACCCCTTGGGTCTCTTACAATAATGTTCTATAACATTAAAAATGCCAAACATTTTCACTACTGGTATATATACATGTATGTATATACAAGTATATACATAAATAATACTTCACATATATATACATATATATACAAATATATATATATGTATATATACAGTACACACATGCATACATAAGAAAAATATTATCACTAAAGGTTACACATAAATCCAGTGGAGTTGCATTGGCTCATACTGACCTGAGAAAAGCTTTTACAAGAAGACAACATAAAAGCCAAAATCAAAAAGGAAAACAACTGTAAAAAAAGCACCAGAAAACTTCAAACTCATTTTGTTAATGTTCAAAATGACAAAAAGATAACAAACTCTAGATATGCTCCATGTTTACTGAAACATATACAGCTCACTAAGGGCCCTACAATCTAACTCAGGGGTTCTTAACCCAGGTCTGTGGGAAAAGAACTTCATGGAATAAATGGGTTTGAATCAACATCAGACCCTGTATAAAGAGGAACCTTCAGGAAGGGAGTCCCAAGAGCAGAGGCTGCTCAGTCCTTAACTGACAAGTGTCTTGAGAGTCTCCAAATTTCTCCTAAATTTCCCCCTGTTGCAAAATAGGGGGTTGAATCAGGTTGTGCTGAAGGATAGGTCTGGCTTTAATATACCACAAGTGTCAAAGAACATACTCTGATATTTAAAACAGCAAAGCCTGGATTTCTTCATTACTCATGTGAGTGTTACTAAGTAGGAAAGGAATGCTGTGCCCAGTGCCCTTTGGTGGATAGGTGGGTATGCCAAAGGTTGGTCTATGAGCCACCTCTCAATTAGCATTCATCAAGAACTCATTCATTCATTCATTCACTCACCCCAAAATAAATAATAATGTGTGTCCACTATGTATCAACTATTAAGTATCAGTAGCTAACATGAGAGACATACAGTCATCGTCCTCATGGATTGTATAGTCTAATGGGGGTAGATGGACACCAAAGCATTATCTAATTACAGGTATAATTAATTTAATTTAGTTGTCTCGCAGCAGTAAGAAACCAGCCTAGCTATCTACCATTCCTTTGTGGCTTTAATGTCATAAAGGAATAGTAAATGGTATTGTGACAATGTCCTATGGAGGGAGCTGTAAGCTCCACTGAAGAACAGATTTAATCCGGGTCCTTAAGGAAAAGTGGGTATTAGGCAGGCAGAGGAAACAGTGTACACAATAATCCTGAAAACAGAGGAAAGGGCCATCTGTGACGGGCTCAAGTGAGGAAGTGCGAGCTGAGGCAGAGGGAGTGTGCAGCTTCCGGAAGCAAGAAATTTGACCTTTATCCTAAGAGATTATTGGAATGTAAGTCAAAGGTTTAAAGCAGGGAAGATATGATTCACACATGATTCACATGATTTTAACAGATCCCTCTGGTTTTTACGTAAAGGATGCATTAGAGATAAGCTAAAGGTGAACTGAGGAGTCAGCGAGAAAGCGATTCTAGATGTGGAGGTGAGAGGTGAGAGTGACTCACGCCGGTACCCTCAATGAACTTCCACAGTTGCTTCCGGCCCTTGTCCTCCCATTTATCATATTAACGTAGTCTATACATCGACTGCATGCCCATGTCCCAAGCACTCCCATGGAGGGCTCTGGGCATAGATGGCAGAGACAGCGTTATGGCAGCTTTGTATGGAGCTACCAAGAAGCCCCTCTGCCTCTGTCAGTCTTCCCACTGCTGCACACGTGGTCAACAGTATGCTGATGTGCACATCCATCAGCCCACTCTAACAAGTCACATGTTCTTGGGGGACCCTAATTACAGCTACAGAAGGAATCAGAAGTTTGGCCCTGGCTGGTGGCACAGTGGATAGGGCACCGGCCTGCGAACCCAAAGGTTGCAGGTTCGATTCCCCAGCCAGGGCACATGACCAGGTTGCAAACCGGGTCTCCGGTCGGGTCTGTGGCTGGAGGCAGGTGAAGGCAACCGTGCATTGGTGTCTCTCTCCCTCTCTGCCTCTCTCTCTTTCCCTCTTTCTAAAAAATAATAAATAAAATCTTAAAAAAAAAAAAAAAAAACAAAACTTTGCCCTAATGACCTGACCTGGGTGACCTTGTTCCTACAACTCTGCACAGTACATGTTAAATAAGTAAGATCCTCTTCTGATAATGAACTGAATAAAATTACACAGGATAAATCCAATGCCCCCTTTCACTGGGGTTACTGTTCAATCAGTTCTCTTATTGCAGACCTGAAGGCTGTATGTTAAAATACCTCTTCCTATCTTCTAAAATTGGCTGTGCAACTATGAAAATATATTTAAAAACAGGCTGCCCTCTTCAAGTTTCTATATGGTGTAAACAGTGAAGGGTTGCAAACAGGAAGCAAGTGACCCTTAAAATTTCATCTGCAGTTTAAAAAAAAATCACTGAATCCACTGAATCTGATTGATAATGATGCGGACAGCAAAGAAGGTTCCACTAACCAGAAAGGTAATAAAAGTTAATGCTACTTAAAATAACCAAGGTCTTGGTTTAAAAGGCAACTCTAGGATGGCATCAGAAGGGGAGAGAAAGAGATTGTAGAATCTTGGAATTTACAATAGCAAGGAAAGGATTGTGGGCCCAGGTGAACATGTGCCCCTTCCTCTTAGGACAGCAAGTTTCAAAACCTTAGCTATGAGACTATAATTAAAAACCTGGAGGGGTTACTCAGGAAAGAGGAAATTCACTATAGACAATCACCAAAAGAGCCCCTACGGAAAGGCCATCTCCTAAGGAAACTACGGTGCTTATACAGGGCGGGGCAAAAGTAGATTTATAGTTGTAAGTGCATGAAGCACAGAGTTTACTCATGTATTGTTATTTATTAACTATTGTATGATTTGTATTACAACTCTTAACTACTTCTGTTCCCCCTGTATATAATGGGAGACCTCTGCAAAGCTCAAACTTAAGCTTTAAGAGGAAGATAAATAAAAATAATACTAGGAATGAACCTTACAAAGCACCTAGGAAGGGTGCACTTAGCAGAGGCTCAAAATGCCAGAAACAACAAAACAGGGGAGTGCTGGCTATGTTCAAAGCAAAAAGAAATTAAGAAGAGGACAGGATAACAGTATACTGCTCACAGAAGAACAATTTTGAAAAAGGAGCGCAACTCAAGATGGAAGCAGTCTTTTATCTGTAATAGAACAATTTCCACACTGGCTGGTGCAAAGAAACAGCATGCAGATGACGCAGGGGAGAAGAGACTCCCACCCTCCATGATCTCCCACTCCTCCACTTAGCTGACCCTCATCCCAGGGAACTGAAGGGAATGTACAAGTCCCTTTTGGACCCCTGTGGATGGAGGTGGCCTTCTTGTGACCACACAACACTACACATCTGTACATTATATGTAGACACTGCTTTCTTGTTTACTCTCTCTCCTGGGATTCTCAACCTGTGAGATGCACGGGGATGTTACAACTGCCCTCATTATACACTAAAGCTCAGATTTAAGTGACCTGTCCAAAGTCACACAGCACCCAGGGGAACAAAAGCAGCTCTGGACGCAGCAATCTGACTCTGGCCCAGTGCTCTTCACTAACCAGTGTGTGTTTCACAACATCACTAGCAGAGTAACTGGCAAGATCCAAGGCGTGTAATAATACCAAGGACATCAGTGCTAAGTGCAAGCTCAGCACTGTTAACTAGCTGTACCAGGTAAGCATGCGTAAGCATCTACCTGACTGCCACACAGCTCTGCCTGGTCAATCCTCACATCCCTTCAACCTTCAGACCACCCCTGGGAGGCAGTTCCAGAAGCAGACCCGACACTGCTGGCAAAAGCAACTTGCTTGAGGTCATGAGGGACTGGTGCAATAGAGGTTTAAAAGTACTGGAATGCATTCCAGCTCCAAACTCCATACGCTTTCCACCATAACTGGTTGCTCCCTTAAATGTTTATTAAGGAAAATGTGGAAGGTATGGTTAACCCAAGCATAGCGGGTAGAAAAGTCAATGGCTTTCCTGAGTCCTGAGAAGTTTAACATTCCAAATGCATTTCAGAGCATGGCCTACAATCACTCGAACAAGAGCAAAGCCTTTTGTCTTTTTTTTCTTTTCTTTTTACCTTGTTTTAAGTCTTGTGCCTGAGCACAGCAAGGATGAGCACATGGGTAGGCGACAAAACAAACAGTATTTGAATTTACTATGATTGTTAAAGAGGCTCAAAGATGACCACAGTCCCTGGGGCAAGTGTACTCCCCTCTACTAAGGAATAGGCCAGGGGATTGTAGGAGTGGAAGCAAGGGGAAGACAGGATCTACCTCCTCTCAGTCCCTGATTGTGGTTTCAGGGAGGAACAGAGAAAGCTACTTTCCTGCAGATGAGAACCTAGGGCCCTTCAGGTTATGTTTATGCAAAGGCAGCAGCCAGCAGCCTATATGTAAGGGGACTCCAGTGTTTCAGACTCAAAAGAGTACAGGCACAAAAGTCCACCAGCCATGGCAGTGATAGTTAAGAGAACCCTTTGTGTGGCACCCTTTGTCAACTTAATAAAGGGTTATCGAGCACCTCTTTGCTGTCTGTGTGCACTGAAGAGGGGAAGAGAGTGGAGCCTGCAGCCACAGGAAGACTGCTGTCACAGGAGGGGGTGCTCAGGAGGCCACAGGTGCTTGGAAGCTGGGAGTGGAGTCAAATCTTGACCCCTCTTTGAATCTCTATTAATTCAAAAAGTGTTTCAAAATTCTGAAATACAATGATCTTATTCATCTGATATTAAAAAACCAAACACACACTACTTTAAAGAAGCCTTGTGATATAGCAAGTAAGATTTTTTAAACCACTAGCTTTTATAATTTTTGGGTGGATATCTGTCTTGATAAAAGTATACCCTTGCTGAAAATAAAAACCCATTACCAATTGAAATGTTCATACCCTAAAAAACTTAAGCCTGCGACACAAAACTAGTCAAAATCAACTGCAGAGATTATAGGTGAAATTTCATTTAAAAAACACATTTACTACTTTTATTTATCCAGTTCATTGTGACCCCAAGAACATTCTTTGCTAGAAGCATTAATAGCCGCTGTGCAATTGCACAGGGAAGGGTTCCAGACCTGATGCTTTTCTCCTACTCACTCTTCTACTCTATTAGCACAGGTCCCCGGGGAACGCCCACTACTGTCCATCCCCCCCAAGCTTCCAAACAATGACAGAGCTGGGATTTAACGAATTTAAACCTACACCTGCCTGCAAAACCAGCTGAGCATAACAACTCCCTACAAATCCACCTCCTGTCCCCTCCTTAGAGCAGAAGTAGGAAACTGGAATGTCTCCAGTAGCCAGGCAGGTAATGGGCAAAGAGGCAGGTACATGTACATATATATGGCATGAGCAGAACTACAGCTGTTTGGGAAGCTGGAGAGGACAACAGACAGCTGTTTGGTTCTAAGGACTGCTACCATGTATGATCTTGCAATTTTATGGGAAACCAGAACTTAAAACATTCAATGTTTTAACATTAAAACACAAACATTAACATTAAATGTTAGTCCAATTTTGTTTTAAATATTTAAAAAAAATTTTTAAAATTGATTTTGAGAACAAGAAAGGGAAGAAAGAGAGAAACATCCATTTGTCATTCCACGTATTCATGCATTCGCTGGTTGCTTCCTGTGTGTGCCCTGACGAGGGACTGAACCTGCAACGCTGGCCTATTGCGACCACACTCTAACCAATTTAGCTACCCAGCCAGGGCCAGGCCTGTTCCTTTTAAGAGCACCACATGGATCAAACAGGTCACCAATTCTCAGCCTTCATTAATGCGTTGTTGGTATCATCCCTTGAACAGCAGTGGTCTGGTATGCTCAGTTCAGCCGGTTGTTTATATAAGTGTGACATCACCCTGGGGAGGGCTGTGGCAGAGGCTCATTAACACCTTCAGGGCCAAGGGTGCTCTCTTTTTTGGGCAGCCCAGGGGGACTTGTGGACAAGTGCCATGTAAAGTAGCACTGCTCACTTAGAGCACAAAGTGCTTTTCTTCCTAAGTGCCTAAGAGTAAACTTCATTCCTTTCCCACAGCAGTGGTGTCCTGAGCGGTTGCTTACCCGTTTGTCAATGTCATTGTGTTGGAGCTGAACAAAGCGAGCGCTGATGGCTGCAATATAACTCTGCTGATTGGAGAACGCCACGCGGCCCGCACCTTTCGGGTACTTCAGCTCGGGGTCCGTATCAATGCCAGCGTAGCAGACGCCACCGTACAGACGGTCCATGATCATTGCCAGTTCAACTGCAAGAAAATAAACACAGTTCCTTGTAAATGTTTAGAAGGCACTCTAAACATTTAGAAGGAAGAACTATTTAAGGATC
Organism: Noctilio leporinus; assembly: GCA_004026585.1. Lineage (NCBI taxonomy): Eukaryota > Metazoa > Chordata > Mammalia > Chiroptera > Noctilionidae > Noctilio > Noctilio leporinus. Next base: position 307,233 of record PVIW01000775.1, on the reverse strand, counting down.
ATGCAGTGTAATTAAAAGGAAAATCCATGTTACGTCTCATGAAGAGTGTCCACCTCAGTCTTACAGCTCAAGTAGGGGAGCTCCTCATAGGATATTTAAAAATAAACAAAAAGCAAGAATTTACACACACACAAATTTATATCATCAGAACTTAAGCAACGGAATAAAGAAATGATCTACCAGCAATCCTTGTTCTAATTTTTAACTGCTTCGTCTAGTGGGGTGCGCCCTGGGAAGGCAGAGCATTTCATGGTGCCCTTAGCAAGTTAGCAAGAAACATCCCTACTTACTGACCTCTGGGACTGAAACAATTAGTGAAGTTACACTGCTATGTTTAAGGGTAAGCTACAGAAAGAATGAACTCATCATTTTAACTACAGGCAATACATTTTAGCCTTAAAGTAAATCTCTACAATTTAAAAAAAAGGACTTTTAAAATATATCTCATCCCAACTGAGAGATCTTTACACTAACCTCTCATAGTAAATTCTAAGTATTACTAGTAATAACAGCAGCAGTCAACATATATTGAGCACTTACAAAGTGTCAGGAGACCCTAAGCTGCTACAAAGTCAGGAAAAACATACCTATCCTATACCCATCCTGCACCACTCCAGAGGTATGTCTGCAGTCCTTGTCACATTTCTTCTAAATACAGTATATCTTTATATTAGTATATTTACAAAACACCTTTTGTACAGACAGCATTTGGAAATTGGTTTATTCCAAAGGTCTGATATTCTAAAATTATCCTGACCATAAAAGTATCATGGAGAGAAATGTAGCAGTTACTTACCTGGATCCAAATTTCCTGAAGGTAATTGTTTACTTGATACTGGACAGCACCTCCTCCAGGTAAGACCATTCCTTTCAGGCCACTCACATGGTCTAAGACCAAAAGACTTAGCCTTAACCCTGGAGAATAACCCAAGTACCTACTTTCCTCTATGTGGTTTTTGGAAAAGAGAAGACAGCGAAGACAGACGATGCCTTGGGCCAGTGGGCAAAGACCATCATAGGGGAGAGGCCCAAGGATCTGGGGAGGTGGGAAGCAGAGGAAGAGATGTGCAGCAGATATAAGGGCTGAATGCTGTAAGAATCCATCTGATTTTTCCGAGTAGAAGGAAAGCCAAGTACTACTGGGCTCCTGTAATATGAAGCTGAGTTGCCATGACAAAGGCTGTCTTTTTATCTCACTGCAAAATTTCTATCCATACCAGACTGTCTAATATGATTTTTCTAGGTGCCTATTTTTAATGGGAAGAAGGACCTGCAACTAGCAGGTAATTTTCAGAAGGTGGGGAAAGAAGCTAGCCATTACTAAACCCCAAAATATGTGCTATTGAAGACAGAACAGCAAAAAGCCATCCCAACGATCCCATTATGATCAGAATTACTGAGTTATATCAGCCAAAGGAACATTGCTGATTGGCACTCAAATAGGTCCTGAATGCAGAGTTGGGGCAGGGCCCAGGAATCACACTCATTCCTACAGTGCAGTAGTAATGGTGCATATACCCTGAATGCCAGAGTTCAGTGGACCCTTAAACTTCATCCCAACAACTGCTGATGGCTTGAGGACATCCTCACCTGGCTAATGTTATTTCAGTCACAGATACCAAGAAACTGAAGGCAGAATTAATTAATTGCAGTCATTAATGAATTTCCCTTATTGGTCAAATGGGCTTAATAAAATAAGTAACCTCTGGGCCTGGAAATTAGATGCTAATTCTCCAAAGAGTTGGCTTTCTCTGGAATGGAATAAGAAACACTCCCTCAGCCTGGTGAATGGCCAGGAGAAGAATGCTGGCAAGAGACTAAATGGACCTGTCTTCCCCTCTTAGGAAGAACTCAAGAAAGTATCTAATCTATAAAGGAGGTATGCTGTCTGTAAGCCTGCAGCTCTAGCTGACAAGGAGAGTTACTATAACTACAGGTTCTTCTACAGCATAATGGTCTCCAAAGGAATCCTGAGGGTCCTCGGACACCAAAGATGGCACCTTCCACAAGCATAAACATTCATTACTTCAAAAATCTAGCTGCTGGAAAACTGTCTTCACACACCAATGATTAGGTCATGACTTAGGTTGCTGGCAGTTAGGTACTTCTGTTAGGAAGAAGAAACCCTCACTCAATGCTTTTATGAAGACTAGTTATAAATAAACCATTTCCACTTATAAGCTTATTATATACAGTCATTTTCTTGGCCACCAAAAAGTCTGCAGACGTTTGGGCCAATGAAATCTCTCTTAAGTGAAAGGCAATTTGTTGAGAAGCTAGAAACAACCAAGGTGACAAAGAAAGAGCTTTTGGGATTAAGAGTATGAAGATGTCCCACCTCTCTTTCTACCCTAATCTCTATTTTGATTACAAAAGGTGTGATCACCATTGAAGAACTGCTGTTTGCAACTGCTCCTTTGCTCCATCAGCCAAGTCTTCACTAAGAGCACACTTCCTGCAGGCTACACTCACACCACAGGGATGTCACTTAAATTCTAAACAGTTTCTCTTTAGTACTAATATCGCATTATCCAGAAAAGTAACCACTAGGCAATTACAGCTTTAGGGGAAAAAATGTAATTGAATTTCCTCACTAGGAAGATGGGTAACAAACACAGTGCAAGCCTTCCTCAAATCCTATAAATTTTCAATCTGAAACCATTTTTTTTTAAAATACAGAAGGTACAAATTCACCTACACATGTCCGAATATACAACTACTTTTAGAGAGGTTTTAAAGGTTTCTTTATAGTAAATATCATCAGTTAACATAGGGAAGTCCCATATAAATTCCCTTCCTCTGATGGGGGCAAGCCAAGCCGAGAAGAGAGCTACCATTTTGACTACTTAGGAGGAGGAGAAAAAAGTAGAAGAAAGGCAGTAAGGATGTGGCAGAGATCAACTAAAACCTTCACGGTTTCATCTGTATCTTGTGATCTTAACCTTGCTCACAAAATGTGAGCCCTTGATCAGAAATGTGTCTTCTCTGGGAAATGTAGTCAAAGCACCTACTCAGCCTGCAACAGTGAATCCTCATTCAAAACCACCCTCTCTGTAGACGGCAAGGACAGCGTAGCTCCCAGAATCACACTCTTATCCTCTAACCTCAGGACAATGAGGCTATTGGAGCAGGGCATATGGCTGAAGGCCGGAATTCAGACAGATGGAGGTGACAGCAGGCACATTCAGAGACCATGAACAAGTCAAGTCAGGAGACTCCAAAACAATTTTGATTTCTTCCTTCCCATCCAGACAGTGTTCCAGGGTCTGTCTGGACACACCAGGGGTGGAAAATTAGCAGGTCTGGTGGCTATACCCAAGGGCACCCTGCACTTTATGTAATCTCTGTGCTCCAACACAACTCAAGTAATGTCATAGACACCTGTTTCATGCTAACACCAACACTACTATGAGTCTAACTCACGCCCTGGCTCTGGTGATGAGCTTTTGCCACACACTGAAGAGGGAAACAAGAATACTGCAGCTGTTCCCCTCACAGAGTATTCCTCTGGGCTGTGGTGAACCCCTGCTCCTGAGTCTTCACAGAGATCAGAAAGGTACTTAGGTTCACCACAGGAGAAATCATGATGACTCCATCAGCCTGCCCTACCCCAGGGTTTTGTTCTGGGCACTTAATTAGATTTCAAAGCCAGCCATCAGGTAATGTTTAAGTCTGAGATACTATGAGAACCAAATGGGGTAGACCAGGGATGAGGATTCCCAAGGGAAATATCAACACACTCATCTTTCCAGATTCTAAATTGTGAATCTATAAGCCACAGTTCTTCTCTTTGGAAATAAAAACAAAGTGGACAGGAAAGAGGCACAGGCACCTGAGGAAGATGATGAGGTCTGAACTTCTGAAAGAAAAGAAGATTCAACTTGAAGGTGGACCTTTTAGGTTTACAATTGCCAAGTTGGGTCACAAGGGCAGTTCATACATCTTAAAAGGGGGGAAATGTGCTCATAAGCTTCCACTCTGCATCAGGCATTGAGAAGTTAAGAATATTCTCAAATAAATGGTATGAACAGCCAACAAAGGCAGAAAGATAGTGTTTAATTTGAACAAATCAAAAGTGGTACCAAGTTAACTGGTACTACCTTACAGAGACAACATCTCAGATCTCAGCTCCATAAAGAGCTCCATACTTGATGTCTGGAGGGCTGAGTTTGAATCTTGGCCTTTCCGCTTACTGTGGCCTTGGCCCATCACCCGCACTGAATCCGGCTTCCTTATCTCTAAAGTGAATTCTACCACTTACAATGTCATAGGTTATCATGAAGATTAAACATACATGAGCATTCTGAACACACTGCTCAGCAACCAGTGGTGCTCAAATGTTTAGTTTTTGTCCAGGGGCTGTATTTCTTCTACTTATAAATCTTTACCTAACATTAACATGGCTTGGTTTCTTTACCATAAGCACCAATTCATCCTGGTCTTACTTTGGCTTTATACTAAAGTTACTCAAGCTGCCACTGATATGGTGAAGTTTGACACCTGCCGCAGGGGGAGAGAGAACACAAGCACATACTAACATTAGGAATTAATTAATTTCTTGATTAATGTAATTAATCAAGTCAGTCTGCCAAATCTGGAGTTTATCTGGGAGAGCTCATACTGAACTTGGGACTTGTTGAAAGAAAAAGCTTCAACTACTAACAAACTTGATATAAGATGATTTCTGCCTGCTTCAACTTTATAGAACAACAAAAAAGATTATGGTTACGATACTTTTATTTCCTGAATCACAAATCAGGATGTGATTCCTAATATATGTGAACTACCAGAAAGCCTGCATGGAATGTCTGAAATTAATGCTCTTAGAAAGATTCAAGATGTATGTTCTCTAGATATATGCCATATATTACTGAACATTAACCTCAAAGTATTTTTTTCTCCACAAAAAAATCATCCTCACAACAGTTGGAAGGGGAAAAAAGGCTGAAAAGGAAATTTTAGGGTTCACCACAGAATATTAGTAGGGGAGAAAAGGACAGGAAAGAATGATCAGAGTAATAGGAAAGATAAGAGACCAAAAGATGATGAGCTAATGGTAGGCAGGCTCCAGGACTGAGCTGATCTGGACCTAGACTGATAAGCTGTCAGGAGGATGTCATGAAGTGGAAGAACAGTTCACATGCCTCTAATCAGTGAGGACACCAAAGGGTTTTTCAAAGCTGATGAAAGTTGAAAGTGGTGGGGTCCCAAAGCTTGATCACTGAGGCAGTACTCAAACCAGATGTTTAAGCCAGAGAATATCCATATTTGTAAACGAGGGGAGAGTACAGGGACCAGATGCTTCATTCTCTCCTTTTTCCTAGTAGCCTCCCTCCTCACCTCCAAACCTGGCATGCATTTCCTCTCTGAGCAAAGAGATACATTCTACCGAGGTTCTAATGCCATAGGGGTATGCAACAGGGCTATTTCTATACTGACATTCAGGAAGACCCGTTGCTTACATTACTTGAATGAAGAATGAAACATGCTGTTGTACTTCTAGGGAAAGAAAGACTACCCCTTTCCTTGTGCTGACTGTCTGAAAAATGATTTAAGTTTTAGCCACATGGTGGCATGGTGGGTCTACCTACAGCCTTCCCTAGCTCCACGAGAAGAGGTGGGGAGTGGAAGGAGAACACGCCCTGAGAAACACCAGGAGACTTCATGCAAACTGCCCTTGGCTTGCCCCCTGGCACTCCCCGCCCCCTCAACAGGAGTGATGGAAAGGAGGGAGAGGAGACAGTAGAAATACATATTATTTGACCTAGAGAAACAGACAATCAGGCAATCCAGCTTTGGATAAACTCATCTAGATTTTTCCACTGATGTTTCAGGTTCATTTTTCTAGGCCTGTGATTTTCTTTTCCAATTTTAATTTTTATAAGGAAGTCTTGTCAAAAGACCAGAAGGGGCAACCTAAACTCAGGATAATACTGCTTAAAACAGGCTGCCTTATTTCTCTGGAAGTGTTTGTGTATTTCTGTTTGGTGGGGTAAGGACTATATTTATACTACTTACTAGTAACAATAGTCTTGTCTGAAAAGGGGAACTATTTAAGACATATAGCCTCACAAGATCCATTGGAATAATCCCTGAGTATTTTAGTCACTATTCCATGTTAAAGGACCATTTTTGGCCCAGGATAAGGTGAAAATCAATCTGGACACCTATAATTCCACCTGTCAAGTACTGTCACCCCTATCTGGTCCAGGATCACCCTGTATATAGTGCCTGAAATAGTTTTAAGACTTCAGAATTGCATAACCCAACACCCTCTGGAAATCATTTAAAAAATTCCTTGCAGTATTTAAGAACCAAATTTGAGGAATATTAAAGAGTATAATTTTGCATCCAATTAACTGAGTTAGCATTCTATTAATACATTTGTTTTCTTCTGTTCTGATGTGTGTCTTTCTGCAGATGATGATCAGTTTAACACGACACTGAGATGTTCATTTATTTTGGCATGACATGCCCTTGCTCAGTGCCAATAATACAGTTGATGCTCAATATATCGTTGTTCAAATGAACTTCACTGTAGTCAATTTAAGAAGGTCTAGCAAAGTTGCAATGAATTCCTTTAAAAATAAACCTTCTAATCCAAGGCACATTACCAGTCCACAAAGCTCAGTGTGTTGCAAAGAAACCCAATTCTATGCACATGAATAAAAGCTGCAGATGTTAACTCTTTTTGTTTAGGTTACATGGTGTCCAATCTGGAAGTCTTGGATAGATAGTAAAATTCTAAGATGCTAATATAGATTAATTAATCATCTAGAAACTAGCTACAATTTTTGGGAGTGGTAGCATAAAGGAACATTTCCACCAGACAAAGTGACTGTACATTACTAGTCATTAACAGCAAAAACAAAACTCTGAAATGAAAATTTTCCCTTAGGTTTAAAAATAAAAGGTATATCGCCTAGGTAGGAAACACAAAATCCATTTCTGATGAGAAACCATGTAATTCTTCTCTAATCCTATAACTTGCAGCATCTTGTAGACACAGATGTTAAACAAATATAAGTTAGCATCTTGCATTACCTGTCTGGTGATCTTAGAAATGTGTGAAAAGTGGATCTGCATAGGATTTACAAAGGGAAAATAATATAGAGGCCTTTGTCTATCCTTTCAGATCATTAAATCAGGAAAAATAAAGGGTGAATAATAAAAAAGAAATTTAGTTTATAAACTATTATGTTTGTGATTTAAAAATAGACATGAGAGGCTAAAGCCAGTTCTGTTATTTTTGTTACTGTGAGGCTTTTTCTTTCAGAATTTCTCTTTCAGATTCCCGTCTAGGAAAAAGGAGAAGGGTTAGAATATTAAAACTGATTTGTGCTTGCAGTTAGTTGCAAAAAATATTAGCTAGAATACTAGCAATGAATGTTCATTCTTGTAAGATACGTATAATGTTAAAATTCAGGAAAGGAATATTTTTCCCCTCCCATTCCACTCCTAAATGTAACACTAGTTAGAAAAAGCAAGAATGGTCCACAACACCCCACCTATATATATATTTTAAAGCACAACTAGTTTGTGCTTTACCCTTATCTAATAATGCTATTCACTTTTGAGTTAGCCCTTCTTGGACTTTATTCTCTGACAGTAGATCATGGAAGGGACTGGGGGGAATCTCTGCTGCTTTGCTTTCATCTTTTTGGCATAGTTTTCCATTAAAATGAGAATAAGACCCGAAGAAATTTGACTTTCTGAAATGCCACAAAATTACATATTTAATATAGTTTAAAGTCCTTCCAAGTGGAATAATGAACATATCTTTATATAGACCTAAAGTTATCTTTTAGGAGTATACTGAAGTTAAGATTTAAATAAATACGTTAGAAATGTTGAGGGATATTCAGCACTAAGAACTCATCAAAGTCATAGAGTCAATTAGTTGTAGGTCATTTTTTAAAAAGCTTTTACTTATTTTCAGAGAGAGGGGAAGGGAGGAAGGAGGGAAGGAAGAGAGGGAGAGAAAAGTAGATGTGTGAGAGGAACGATCGGTTGCCTCTTGCACGCCCCCAACTGGGGACCAGCATGTGCCCTGACAGGGAATCAAATGAGTGACCTTTCAGTTAGCAGGCTGGCACTCAATCCCCTAAGCCACACCAGCCAAGGCACATTTTACATTTTACAATTGTTTTCACAACTTGATTTTAATGGTCTCTGTCTTTTCTTTTTTAGGTAGAATTAAGTCTACCTGCTTACAAATAACAACAGACAATGTTACACTTTCACAACAGTAATTTTATCTTTTCATCTTACTTAAAAAATATAAACTCAATTATTTAAAGCACTTTAAAACCTGAGTTCCTAAAATAATTTTACTATATTCCACTGGCAATAACACTGATCCACAACTGATTATGGGTTTGTTTTTGGATTTAAATATTGATGGCATCAGCTCAGCATCACTTCAAATGCCCCAGTTGGTTATGATTCTGCCCAATCCCCAAAAGAACAATGATTTCATTATTGAAAAGAACTTAAAACAGAAAACTTTTTAAAAAGTCATCATAATGATGCTTGCATACATAACTCATTTTTCAAACTGCCTAAGAAAAATTAGGAACCTGTTTCACTTGGAAAGAGTTCAGGTTGATTCCCAGTGGCACAACTTCTAACAGTGGCTTTGGCTGTCACTGAGGGCACACAGCTACGCTGGACAGATTTCTGATGCGGTGGCTTCTTTTTTTGTCACACATAACAATGCTAACTGACATAAGAATGTACACTGCCAAATGTATTGTTACTGTTTTTTAAAAATGTGGTTGAATAGAAAAGCACTAAATAGAATTCATCCTTTCAAAATAACATTTTAATGAAATTCACTCTTGCACCATCAGAAAATAAAGCATTTTGGAGAAAACATTTAATTTTGAAAGAGTCAGCTCAGTGAAACTGACATGACAGCCTTCTTTTTAGAGGCTGTGTATAACTGACCAGAAACCTAGAAAATAATAAAAACTAAATAAATGCATTGGGAGTTTTGTTGTTGGTTTTGTTGTTGTGGTGTTGCTCTTTCCACTCACCAGCTCGGAGGGGTCGTGGAACTCCCCCAACAAAGATAGTTTTTCTGGGGTCCAAAGGCTGAGAACCATCCATTACAAAGTCACTGTCACTTAGGTTCCATGGTCGAATTTGCACCTGAAAAAAAGTCGTTTACTTGGTCCTTACTTCATTTCCATCAACCCCAAATGAGAATAAGGTGACTAGAGACAAACCCACTAATTTGTGCATTTTACAACATACACAACCCAAACAAAAATCCAGTTGTTACTTACATAATCTGAATTAAGTGCCTTTCAACAGAACTCAAAAAATCTACTTATAGGTGCTATACTCAACACTTGAGACATATACCATGAAACTTCAGAAACCACCTGTGATTTTAAAAAAGGAATCTTTTAGAGACAAATTCTGGGGTTTGAGTCAGACCCATTTTAGCACAGGACAGACTGTTTAAAACCTATTACGGTATAGCACCTAACTCTTCTAAAGCTCATCTCAAGAACTCATCTAAAGGAAGGGAACAGGAACATTCAAAATATTTTCTAAAAATTATCTCTATGTCTGGCTTTTAAATCCTTATCACCCCCTAAAATGAAAACATTTGTCTTTCAGTAAAATGATTTAACATCAATTAACACTCATCAAGTTAGCATGGAATTACCAGCGATATCCAAGAGTGAAGCACACAGAGTTATCTATTTTTGATTTACGTGATTTTCCTAAACAAGTCTGGTTAAATAAAGGCAAGCCTAGAAACTAAAATATATTTGTTGTATCTCTCAGTTAACTGGGAATCTGATTTCCTGCCCATAATTCATACTGTTTTATTACAATAAAAATAAATGTTTCATCAGACTCTGAACCTTAAAATACATTCCTTTCAATCCATAACTGAATTATCAAAAAAGAGCTTAAAACCAAACCAAACCACAAAAAAACCCTCCCAAACTGAAAGGCGAGTTTTAACCCCACCTCCTGAGAACTAATCAGCCACGTATGTTCTAGGAAGTCTGCAGAAGCAGAGAAACTGAAACTGGTGTCTGTCCTTGACATGTCTTCCTTTTCCCTCACAGTTTAGGATAGGAAACAAAGCTGTATTTTCAGTTCCTCAGTATCAACAAAATTCTTCACTTCCCATATTGCTCAACCAACAACAGTTAATGCAAGGAAACACTTAAGAAAATTTTTTATGTGGCTTGGCTTATGTCTAGGGGTACTCCCACCTAAAAGGTAGTAAATCTGCCAGTTACACGTTCAAAACACTTTGAATCAGCTCTAAAGCTGGCACTGCTCATAACAGTCTACACATTTCTTATGATTGCTACAAAATTCACCCCCACCTCACTTTTTGCCTTTTATGACACTGGTGCCGTCACTAGTTAGCCAGAAGCCATAAACATCTCCATTTTCCCCCTAGGTCCTGAAAACTCGGACCTGTTTGCAATTCTGTAAACATTCAGGAACTGACTCCTCCTATATCGTATGAGGACATAAAAAAGATCCAGTTCTTTCCTAGTAAAATTTAGTCTGTTTGACTGAACTATTATTCCCTTGACATTTACCATGAAGGCAGATTCACTAATACCATAAAACATCACTTTTAAATTCAGGGGGTTCAATCAGTTCATAAGGTATATACATGTCTAATCACTATGTTGTGCGCCTGGATTAATACTAAATGTAGTATGTTAACTGTAATTTAAAAAAAAAAAAAAACGCCAAAAATGCCTTCATGAGCATGTGTTATTAATTTTTAATAAAAAACACAATTTCTGGCCCTGGCTGGGTAGCTCAGTTGTTTATAGAGTGTTGTTCCCATACTCCAACATTGCAGGTTCAGTCTCCGGTCAGGGCACATATAGGAAGCAACCAGTAAAAGAAAAAAGTGGACCAATCAATCAATCAATCTTTCTCTCTCTCAAATAAATAAAAACACAATTTCTAGACACTGTAATAACAATTCTGATGCCATAAATAAAAAACAACAAAAAAAGGATGTATCTTTTTCTACACAGAACCCTCTTTTTTTTCAGTCTTGTCCTTAATCAAGTGGTTAAGGCAGCTTTACTACCCAGTAATCCCAATCACTTTATGGAAATTGAGTTTGAGTAGATAACTGCTGCTCAAGGAACTCAGCAGATCTCAAACCTTCCTGTACAGAGCTTTCATTACTGCCTCCCCAGCCCTGCACTGTTTCCACCCTCACTTCATTACATCACATACAACCCGTTCCATTACTCTATTCCTGGCGTTACAGATTAGGTAAAAATCCAAGGAGACGGCTCAGGAAGACAGTAATGATTAACCCTATTCATAAAACACACATTTCCCAGCTGCCACCAGAAAACAGCTCCTCAGAGCTCACACCACTGCAGAATCAGAGAAATGTCCACATAGGCCAACTTCAGTACCCTCTGCATACTAAGCAAAATGTACTGTTGTAGTCCTGCTCCCACTCAGATGTTCCACTCACATTTTGGCATCTCTCTGAAATACAAACTCACTCTCACACGAGACATTGACCTGACAGCCATGTTTTATCTTCTTGACTTACTCTTTGACTATACAAAGTTTCTGGTCCTTTACTATATTTCCCTCAGATACACACATTTCGCTACTTTTTAAATACCATACTTCATAAGCTGACTCAAATATTTTGTAGAATATAAATAAAAGAATAACTTTTTGATGATCTTTGTTTCTTTAATAATTAGTTTTGAGATTGAATGAAATTAGAACTCTATCTTTTTTTTTAATTTTATTGTTGTTGTATTACATCCATCCTTTTTTTGCTCCCCCCGTCCCCCTCCCCACCCACCCATTCCCCATTCCCCCCATAGTCAATCCCACCTGTTGTCCATGTCCATGGTTCCTTTATACTAGGTTCTTGTCTAAGCTGCTCCCCTTCCTTGCCTCTGTCTCCCCCCTCCCCCCAACCCCTTTCTCCCTGACCACTGAAGGCCTATTCACTGTATTCATATATTTGGTTCTGTTTTGCTTGTTGAGAACTCTATCTTAATTTAATGTTAATTTTTTAAATTGATTTGGAAGAAAGATGGGGGAGGAGGAGGGGGGGGAAAGAGTGAGAGAGGGAGAGGGAAAGGGGAAGGGGGAGAGAGAGAGAAAGAGAGAAAGAGAGAGAGAGAGAGATCATTCTGTTTATATATTCATTGGCTGGTTCTTATATGTGCCCTGACTGGGGATTGAACCCACAATCCTAGAGTATTGGGACAACCCTCTAACCAACTGAGCTACCCTGCTAGCGCTGTTCTAATTCAGTATAAATATATCCCATCAATACAAATTTTACATATTCAGGATCACTCTGTGGGGTGGGGGGGGGAGAGAAGGGAAGAAGCACCTCTTCCAGTATATTGTCAAAGCTATTGTAGGCTACATATTGTAGGCAGGAACAGCCTAAACATTCAGAGCACAGATATAGAGATGTCACCAGAAATAGTGAAGATTCCAACTAAGTCTCCTTCCTGGAGAAACCTGACCGTATTTGCTTATTAAGGTGACTCGAAGAAGATGCACCATCCACCAGCTCTTCAGCTATGCCTTGCTCTTACAGCAGGGGCTACACAAAACCAAATGTCTGTAGGGCTGGACAGGTAGCACAAATGTACGCAGCCACCAGGACAGTAGTAGCCAGGCAGTGACACACTGGATAAATCACTTCTTCTTCAGGAAGCAGACCCTTTTCAGCTTCAGCAAGTAACAATTTGTGAATGTGCTATCAGACTTTCCCATTTTCCAAGAGTAGCTAGATCTTTATATACAATTTCAAGATTGTAAAATGTTGGGAACTAATTCAAATATGCAAATTACTGTACAGGTAAAATAAAACTATTCGCATGCAGGCCAGTCCAGTCCATCTTGTATGCCCCTATCTGTGACCTCTGACTGGAAAGGTATAGTTACCACACAGCTCACAGTGGAATGCTGCATTCCATAAGCACTTCTGAGAGAAAATTCGGAATGGTTTTTCTTTTTCTTTCTTTTTAAAGCATGTATTCTTATCGAAGCTCTGTTGAGGACCACGGAAACAAGTGCTGGCTGAATTATTTGTCTTCTAATTCTTATCTCCCAAATTAACAGCCGGCCTTATGTAACTGCTTATCTCCAAAAGCAGAAAATCTCTTTACGGGTAAAGTAAAACACCAAGCATAAAGCTTGGCTGTGTATATTTTATACCAGATAGTGACTTTAACAGACTTCAAGAAATCTAAAAGAACACAACATTGATAGTATCAATAGTACTAAAAGCACCAATTTTCCTTTTTAAGATTTCCCGTGTGTTCTGTGAAGTGCAGGTCCCTAGGGTTGTTCTGCCAGACTGAGCAGTGTTTGGAAAGTTATTAACTGTCTCCCTTCTTGGAGTTGCACAGCATCTATTGGTGCATATTCACTAAAGGCACTAAGAAGTTCTACAGGAAAGAACTCTGTTCAAATGTTCTCAACCAACAATTTCAGAAATGACCTCTATGAAACCTATCTTTTGCATAACACCTACTAATATCCATACTTTGATTTAGCAAAATACGGAATAAGGTTGAACAATTTGAACAAAGTGTTCCAACTTCAATCCAGGACTTTTCCTCACTTCCTGTTATTGCCCTGAAAGGCTTGCTTCTGTAGAAATTAACATTAAAGGGTTAGGAGTATGGTAACCTTAAATACTAGGTACCTGTTCAAAGAACTGAAAATTTTCTGCCTCAACTGCACAAAAGAGAGGTTACTAAATCAGTTTGACTATTTTGCTATCAACAAAGAATAAAATATCTGATTATAGTTCTATATAGAAACTAAAGTTTTGTCCTAGTTAAAACCAAAAGGCTTTATTAATAGGGGTAAGATTAGGCCAGGTGCTAGAGAAAAAAATTAAGAAATACTACATGGGTCAGGTATTTTGACAGAAGGCTGGAATATCATTTCCTAAAATAATTTCATTGAGGATTTCAAATGTTTCTGTTAAAATAAATATCAAATGTATTTTACTGTACCTTTAATAACAGGATATGAAAAAAACATAGTTTCAATAAAATAGATTTTAACACAAAGTTTAGGGCTTCAAGTTTCTGAACTTCACCAAGCCTCTGTCTAGCTCTAGAATTCTCTCAGTTTGGGCCACTATTTAGAGTTCAAATATGCCTCTCCCAATAAATAATGTTATCTTGAGCTCATTTTGAATGTCACACCCTATATTCCATCCTTGTCTGGTCATCTCCTTAGATTACAAACACCAATCACATGAACGTCCTACTGCATAGGGCCTTCCTTTTCATCTGCTCATCTCAAGGCTGCTCCAAAAAGCAGGCAAACCACTCAGTTAGCAGTGCAATCTGGTGGCCAGCTCAGGAAATTATCTGACCAAAAACAACCTCGCTGTTATTTGTTCTGTTTCCCATTTCCCATAAAGCACATGACTAAGACACCCCCAACCCCCAATTTCCTTTTTCCCTCTTTTCAATATCCTTCAAACTCCTACTCAAGCTCTTCAGGAAAAAATTTCCAACTTTCTTTCTCTAGTCCTACAATCCTTTCAATCTACATGAATCAGAAAACAATACTGCAGGACTGTCAGCACTGCTCTCCCCAAAAAGCTTAAAGCATCCCTGCTTTTCTGACAACCAGGATGAGTCAGCTAAACCTCAGTCCGCTGACATGCAGCTGCACCAGCTCAGCTGTGGTTGTAATGAACTCAGACCCACTCCAGTTGTCAGCAATTCTATTTTAAGCACCACAGACCTCACTGAGTGACTGGAGTGCCCCACAGTATCACAAATAACCTAGTTTGTGGTTTGTGAGGTATCTTTCTCTCTTCCATGGTACAAGGGGTTGTTTTATTATTATTACCAAAAGCATTAACTGTGGTTTAGACTCTTTGAAGTGCATTCATATTTGGTATCTCATTTCAACCTAATTTTTACCACGTAGCTCTCTAACAAAAAGGTCAGCCAGTTTCCAGGAGTTTAGATGTGATGTGTTATCCTCAAGTGCTACCCTCCAACCATTGGAGAGGAGGAAGAGATGCTGTCCCTGTGTCTTCTGGGAAGGAAGCCAAAAAGAACCTAAAAGCTGATCAGTCATTGGTCTTGGTAAGACCTACGCACATACCCTAAGCAGCTCTGGGGCCTCCAGTCAGAACTGTACGTCCCACACTGAGACTATTCCTCCCATTCTTTAGATAAAAGTACAGTCATGTGTTGCTTAATGACAGGGTTATGTTATGAGAACATGGACAGGGATATGCAGTTTGGTGATTTTGTCTTGTGTGAACATCTTAAACTGCACTTATATAAACCTAGATGGTACAGCCTACTACTGTAATTTTATATGTGTTATATTTTTATATGACTGGCAGCACAGTAGTTTGTTTATACCAGTATCCCCATAAAAATGTGAGTAATGTGTTGTGCTATGATGTTACAACAGCTACGACGTCACTAAGTGATAAGAATGTTTAGTTCCATGTGATTCTTATGGACTGCTGTTGTACATGTGGTCCATCATTGGCCCAAATATCATTATGTGGTACATGACTATAGATCACAGGCCCCATAGAGCCTTATCAGAGCCAGGATTCTTCCAAGACAAGGAGCCAAAAATAACCCTGGGGAATTCATTTATGCTCCAGGTCCACAATCAGGGTCACCTGCACCAGGCTGCACAACCTTCCTGGTGCATGGAAACCATGGGCTTACAGCCCCCTCCAGGACCTTCAGTTACTGCTGGACAATTCGAACAGCATTCTGTATACTGCTTCATAAGGGCACCCAGTACAAAAATAGAGCATGAATAAACTGTGTCCCCAAAATTGCTTATGCATGCTTTATGTTTGGCTTAATAAGTCCATTATTGATTACATGTTATGATTAATAACTGTATTTATAGCTGGAAGATTCAGGGGAACACCTTCCCTCTAAGGCTTTCCTGACTCCTTCGGGAACATTGACTACTTTGGCCTTTGAGCTCCTGCCCCTGCCTCTCCAACCCAACTACTTCCTAAAATCCTTCTACCATAGCACCTGTGACTCCTTACTTCACTTACTTCCCTCCCCAGGATTCTAGGATCCTCTCAGGCAGAGACCATCTTATCTCTGCATGCATCCCAATTGCCCAGCACGAAGCCCAACTCTTGGTGCCCAACTCTTGGTGTGTGCACTGTGCTCATCAGCAATCTTGTGAATAACAAAGGTTTTCCTGAAGTGCAAACACTTGTGCTTCAAGATGTCCAGCTGCCTTTTTGTCTCCCAGGTCACTCCCCTCACTAAACTGAAAGCTACCTTCCAGGGGCATGGAAATACAGTATGTCTGGTCACTGACAGGGCCCGAGGACTTGGGCCTAATCCATGCCAATTTCTGATGTCACCGGGTGACCTACTCTGATCAGAACTGCCTAGTGCTCATATCATTACTGCTGATGCTACCACAACATGTAGAAAGTGTAAGCAAGACAGAGGAGTCCCTTTTGAAAGAAAGAAGGAACTAGCACTTTTGAGCACCTATGTGCCTAGACTGCACTATTGTGCTAGGCATTTGGCATACACTGTTATACTTAAACTCACTACAACTGTTACGCTGTAAAAATTATACCTAGTTTAGAGAGAAGGAAATTAAGGATCAGAAGAGTAATGTTAACTAGGACTGAAACCTACGTTCAACTGACTCAAAGCCTCTATCCTGCATACTTCTTCCCTTGCAGTGATGTTATGTGTCTGCAAGGTTCCCTGTCCTCCAGGCTGTTGGCCACCAGTCATGCTTACTCAGAGTCTCCTGGACAAGTCAAAATGCATTTTTATTTATGAGTGATTAACCTCTCTCTTCTTTCCAAACTTATTCTGTCCATTTTCAACGCATTAAAGAAGTAGCTAATAAGACTCTTTTTCAAGCTAATAAACCTAGCAGTTAGAAAAGCTCCAGAAAATGACTTAGCAATGACACTGGCACTATATTCAGCTACTTTAACTTACAGGTTCACAACCTCAGGCAATCATGCTCTGTTGCCGAACAAGTTTGTCCCGTGTCTATACAGATGTGTATTTTCAGCTCCATGGCACTAGGACAAGGATGTTATTATTGGATGCTAGTCACTAAACTCTTGAGAGGAATGTACACATAAGAGTTCAAGTTATCTAAGTTTTTCCTAGTAAGAAGCCTCTTCTTTGAGTGAGCTTCATGGAATAATCGACATCTTTACAAGTATTATTCCAACACAGGTATATAATATGCTGGATGAAACAACATTACACAAGTTTACTTACTGCAAGGGCTTGTCAGAACTATAATACGAGGTCTGTTCTGAAAGTATTGGTCACGCAAACTGCTTTACTTGCAGGACAGACTCTGTGTGTCAGTGTTTCCCAAAGATTTTTGGCTCTGAAATCTTTAATTAAAGGAGAAGATAAATATAAAATACATGAAGTAAATGCTCAATAAATGACACCTATTATTACAATGAGTAAACCTTTTTCTGATGTTCATTTCAAGAGACCAATGTTTGATGGAACAAGTGTTCTTCAGAGCCTACTTTGGAAACCACTGAATGTGACCCCTTAGGGGACAGACTGGCTATTGTGTCAACTAGATACTATTCCGTACACTGCAACTGCAGCATCTTCAGACCTTCCCAAAGGAATAACAGCATTCAAAGACTCAAGCACTGACAAATTGCGGACCCTTCTCAAAATCAGAGATTTGGGGTTGGGGGAGAATAGGACTGATTATGAAGAGGAGTATCTCTCATTTTAGAGGAGGAACTCTTCTTTGGAGAAATTCCTATGATAGAAGGTACCCAAACCACAATTTTTGACCAAGGATTCAAGGAATGAATAAATGAGGAAGATCAGAAGTGCTGAAGATTTCCAAGGTATACTATAGCAAAACCAGACTTGATTGAGTCAAGATAAAATTATAGTTGTTGTCTTAGAAGGTAGTAGATGAAGAGAGGAAGAGTTTTAGTCAATATATCATAGTCACAAGGACTGGGGCAGTCAATCAAGGTGTCCTATAACCTAGGCCTGATCTGTTTTTCCCAATTTAATTTTCCTTTACTCCTTCCATATATTTGTGCTCCATCTAACCAACCTAAATGTTCTCCATTCAGACCATACAATTTCTCGTTTCTGGGTTCACACTGTTGTCTTTCTCAAAAATGTCTTTAAAAAAAAATGTCTATTTACCCAAAAGTCCATCCCTTTTCTAGCCAATCTCCTAACTCTCTTAATCCTTCAAGGCCTAGTTCAAATGACACTTTATTCAAGAAGCTTCCTTTTATCACTCCAGGTATAAAAACTCTCCAAAGTACTTAATAGCTCTATAGAAGTGTGTATTTAAAACTTGTTTTATCTACCCATTATACTATTAACTTTTTGACTCAGGATTTTATGTCTGATTCATAGTAAGTTCTGATTCATAGCAACCAGAACAAATGCCTTGCCCACAGTATGCACTCAAAGGTAGTTTGCAGTAAAGGCAAACCATTTTAAACAGATGGCTGTACATTGGCTGAAGATAGCTATAAGAGCAAGTTCAATTTGCTGTAAATGGTGTAGTGATCAGAGAAGGCTTCAGGAAGGAGATGACATTTGAAAGGAATTAGAAATTAAGATGGGGACAGAAATACTTCAGTTAATTGAATATGGGGTTCAGAAGGAAAGCAGGAAAAGGTAAGACTGAAAGAAATTTCAAGTCAGACTGGGAAGGTATCAAATCCCAGGCAAAAAAATCTGGACTGCTCCTGTAACTACAGAGAAGTGATTAAAAGTGCTAGAGGTCTCATCGATATATAAATGGAGGCAGGGAAAACCAGAATGATAAACAGATTGGACAGACTTAAACTAACCTCTATTTTCAGCTTCCTTAATCCCAACATTAAAAAAATTTTTTTGTTGTTTTCAAGTTTTAAGTGGATGACAATGTTACCTAAGCAATAACCTAAAGAACTGACTTTACATAAGCACATTTCAGTAGTGAGACAGTTTTTAAATACAGGGGTGGGCAAAGATAGGTGTACAGTTGTGAGTATGAAACACAGAGTTCATTCTTGTATTAGCATTTATTTATTTGTCTTCTTTTATTATTATTTCATATTTTAACTTATGGTTTATGTGTTAGGTAATGATGGCTGTTAATTTAACCTACTTTTGCCCACTTCTGTATATAGCAGTCCATCTGTCATATTTCAGGATATTTATAATTTGTGATTGTGCTATAAGGGAGGAGGAAGCAGGAAACTTCTCTGATATCCTTGCAAGGTGTTTATATCCCACATTTCTGGCCAAAGTGTTCTAGAAGATAAGAACCATAAATATCTCCTTCCTCACCCTGGCCAGGTGGCTCAGTTAGTTGAAGCATCATTCCATACCCCGCGGGGTTGTGGGTTCGATCTCTTGTCAGGGGCACATACCTAGGTTGTGAGTTCAATCCCCAATAGGGGCGCATACGGGAGGCAACTAATGAATAGTTCTCTTACCTCAATGTTTCTCTCTCTTATTCTCCCTTCCCCCATCTCTCTCTCTCTGGTATCATTAAACATATCCTCTGGTGAGGATTAAAAACAAAAATCACCTTCCTCATGACCTCCTTTCTAAGGTTACTTGACTTCAGCCCCCTATCTCTGTTAGAGCCTCCTAGGTTTCCTGCTCTATCAGTTTGCTGTCTTGAACTTTCAGGTTCAGTCTACTTCTACATCCTTAACAAGAAAGCCCACTGTCACAATGTCTGCCTGCTTCACTGGAAGCCTGGACAAGGACATAGCTGTCCTCTGAGATGACTGGGACATATGTGCTAAGGAGGATAAAAATCATAAATCTAGAAGTTTTATAATAGCTCCTCCTCTTGTCAATTCATCTACCCATTCTTTGGGACTGAGGAATCAGTTAATCAGGCCACAAATACAGATTTTTTTGACCAACTTTCAGGATCAGACCTACACATAAGAATAGTCTGAGTGAAGCTGCTTAATGAAAGAAAGATAATCACTAACCAAAACAATCTCCCTGTTACTATCTGAAATCGACGAGTAAGGGATTCATTTAAATTAAAAAAACAAACATGACCTTAGAAAGTTTAAATTGGAGGGAACCTTGCTAGTAGGCTAGTACTTGGTAAAGAATCTGATTAACCTAATCAACACAAAGGGAACAGGGTTTGATGCATGGGGCTTGTGGGTGGGTGAGGAAGAAGCACAGGGGGAAGGGCCAACGATAGAAAATCTGTAAGATCATTTTGGAACATGGTGTATCTCCAAGGAGAAATCCAGGAAGGATTGGAGAGAACTAAACAACAGGATGAGGGCAATGGGATCCTGACAGGCAGCCAAGTTAAGAAGCATAGAAAGTGAGAAAGATTCATAGCTCAAGAGTTTGGTGAATGAGCTCCAAATGCTGGCTGTACCTTGAGTTATTCCCAAGGTCCCAGTGTACAACCCAGCTCTCACTTTCTGTGGGAGCATCCGAAGTGAGGTGGAAAGTGCTGGAACCTGGTAGGGAAGCATGGCCAAGTGAGGCCGGGAGTGACAGATGCAGAGATGAAGCACAGAATGAGAAGGTTTCAAAAAATGGAGCCAAAAGAGTTGGGACCCAAAATGGGATCCAGTTCGTTAGAATTACAAGGTGTTTGGGGACGTCTATGTTTCCCATCTTAAATTTGTTTCCAATTGTTTATGCTGGAAATTCTGAGTATGCTTGGGTCAAAGAAATATGTGATCACAGCCACCATTCAGAATTCACCAAGCTCCAATAAAACTGCTTCACTTGAGCTCAGAAAATGAAAACTGCAATAAGGCAGAAATTTGTAGAAACACAAACAATGAAAGTTAGTTTCTCCACAAACATTTCCAAAACAGATTACACTAATTATTTTCAAAAATCCTTCAAGCCAAAGGTAATACATGTGTTCGGAGTGAAAACACTCCACAGCGCTCGTGGAGCTTCCGTACTGCCTCCACCTGAAACCAGCACTGCTCACTCCCCTCTCCAGAGCCCACCAGGCCAGTCCTGGGGACATCTGCCCAGCAAGGGACAGACTCCTCCTCCCACAAGGCCAGTGATGTGCCTTCCAAGGTACCCACAACCCATGTGTTCCTCTCTAGTCTCCTCCCCTCAATTCAACTGCTTTTTTTTTTAAATTTAATTTTATTGTCGTATTACATTAATTCAACTCTCCCACCCTTTAACTGCTTCTTAATCTACTCTGGGCCTAGCTATCTCAACATGTACCTCTACCCCTCTGCATTTTCATATACGTAAATATATTTCTAATCCCCTCCTGTGAGTGCGTGAACAATCCCACTTGAACCCTGCCTAGCTCACTCCCACTCCTCTTCTACTGGTGTGCCAGCGGCAGAGACTCTCTGCAGGTTCACCATCTACCTCTCAGACATCCGACCCTCACAAATTGGGTTCAGTCTTTCTAATCTCACACTATTTCAAAGAGATTTCAAGAAAAGTTGTTTCAGTTTTCTTACTATTTACTCAGATGAAACCCTGCACTCTCCCACGGCAGTCGGTCCCCTGTCGCCCTCATAACACATGGCCTCTCTACAGTGCCTAGACTAAGTCCAAAGTTAACTGAGGGTCCCTACTCTTTCCCCCTACCCACTGTCTTCTATTTTTCCCACCTGTGTCCTACCCTGTCCAATGCTGTTAACTTATAAAATTTTTTTTATGGTGCCAGAATTCGAAAATTACAATGGCATTTTCACACCTGCTAACATCCTGGCTCGTTCTTCTGAATCCATTATTCTAATACTCTCAGCACCCCATTCTTCAGTACCCTCTCTTCTGCTTTATGTGCCGCACTCTCTGCTGCAGGTGGCCAAGTCCCAGCATCATTCTTTTGCAACCAATTGTAAACCCTGTCCCAGGTAGAGGTCATTATTTTCCTCACAGGTGTTACCATGTAGATAAGCTCTAACCTTGCTCTTCTGAATCCAATAGCACTAAGGTAGACTAACAGCACCATCCAGTTACTTTTGCACAAGTACCTGACCTCACCAAATGGTTTCACATTCATTTTCTGCTTATCTGAGCCTCTTGACGTCCCAGAGACGTAGATTATTCTTCCCATTTTATAGATGAGGAAGCCCAGATTTAGCCAGGGTAAGCAGTTATTTAACTGCTAGAGTCAAGACACTAACTTCTATGTCCAACTCCAATTCTTTTCCCACGCACATTGCTGAGAATACCTCCAGCTGCCAAGCAAGCCCTACACTTCCTATGTTAGTCTTGCAGGCCCCATGGGAGGTAGACACCTGGGCCACATCACTATTTTTAATCTATTTCCCACTCCAGCCACCAAGTCTTGACACCAAATTCACCCTTCCGAACTTCCCATTGATCCTTACTTCTTCTATGTTAATCAAGTTCTTCTCCTCTGCTCAGAGAACATAGTCTTGTCCCTTCTCCACTAATACCCATTCTGCCTGGAGAAATGAAGTCTTCCTCTCCTACTCAATGACTTACTCACTTACTCTTTAGTTCAATCACCACAAACTGTGTAAGGTACATTCATTTATGGCTTTGGGCCCATGTTCTCTGTCCTTCCCCTCTTCTACCCTGTTCAAAGATACCCATTTTAGTGTAAGCTCCTGGCCCAGAAGGCTTTATTTAGCCAGCTGTGGGTACTTAGCACAATGGCTTGCATACAAAGGCACGTAAACATTGACAATTATGATCTTAAAAAAATTACTCCTGTTCTTGAACTGAAATAATAATAGAAACCAGCTGCCAAAGCCATTAAGAGCATTATTTACTTCAATTCAGGGTTTCTGAGTGGGAATTAGCTTAAAAGAGCTGTAAAGTGAAAGACAAGGGCACATTTGTTTACATGCAGTCCCAAAGGTATAAAACAAAATACTGAGTAATCTGTTATTAGCTTCCCATCAACAACAGTCTAGCTCTACTGCATAGCAAGGCCATCCAGGTAAGAGGGTCTTAGTTACCAGCATCCCACTATAAGAAGGAGGCAATCAGCTATTCCAATTGCACGTGTGCTCTAGAAATGCAACAGCTGGCTTCGTGTTCCTTACCGGTTTGTCCTTGATGGTGGGGCTTGATACACACAGGTACAGTTTCCCGTCTTCTTCCAGGCAAGCATCTATCAAAGCTTGTACTGAGCTCTCCTCCTGGAACAGCAGAAAGGCATAGCCTTGGGGAGAAAAAAAATGGTGAGGGGAGGAATTAGTGAACTGAACTCAAATTATCAATGAAAATTTTACCTACTGTTTTAACAAAATCTAAGAACTTGAGGTGGGACACAGAAGAGTACTAGTTACTGAGACCCTTTTGTGCCAGGCATTGTAATAAGGTGCTCTAGGGACACCACCTTGCTTTAGGCTTGACACATGCAGCAACATGGAAACACCTTGAACACTTTATTACTAGGAGGGAAAGGCCAGGCACAAAACACCACATATTGTATGATTCCATGTATGTGGAATGTTCCTAATAGGCAAATCTATAAAGACAAAAAAATACATTATTGGTTGCCTAGGGCTGGGGGACTGGAGGGAGTAGGTATAGGGTTTTCTGGGAGGATGATGAAAGTTTTCAAAAATTTTAGTGGTGGTTGCACAACTCTGTGAACATATTGAAAACCACTGAACTATACATTTTAAATGGTTGAACTGTATGTATGGTATATGAATTATATCTCAACAAGAATTGTCAAAAAAGTCCAATAATGGGCTAGTGGGTTACTTCTGACAATGATGCTCTGTTTTTTTCCAAGGACACTTTCCTGTCTCATGTCAATGCACATGATCTATAAACATGGACACCAGCTGCAGGATTTCCATGGACACAGCCAGCTTTGTTTAGTTCAATTCAGTAAGATTTACTGAGCAAGTTTGAAAGTGGGACACAATCTGCAGGTTATGAGAAAACTGAAATGAACGACACTAGGCTCTGCTGCCAAGAGGCTTATGTAGTAGAAGAAACACATTTGGACAATTAACTACGAGCTACCAGTTGGGGACGATAAGGAGCTATGGGACCTCAGAGGAGTAAGGACTCCGACTTGGGAAAATCAGCAAAGACTTCAAAGAGGACAATAGACATTCAAGGGGCCAACTCTGGCACTTGCTGCCACACTGGCATTCATGAATGACAGCTGAGCAAAGGCCCACCTTGAGCCAGTCTAAGTCTGAGCACTCAACTATTCAGCCTCTCCACGATCCCTCTAGCTTTGCTAAGTCTCTCAGCTGTCGCCTCGCCTACCAGTGCTGCTGCTGATCTCAAAGGAAACCATACCCATGTAGTTCTCCTCTGCTACATGGCATACCAGAAAAACGCAAGCAGCAGAAAGGTATAAAACACTCATATTCAGAAGATTCTCATGCGTCAAAGATATTAATCAACTAGCCTAGAAGCAAAGCTCTCTGGAGTCCTGGGCAGCATGTAATGACATTGGCAGTGGATAATAAAAAACGAGTACTTACAACAAACCCTTTTTCCAAATTCTCATCGACTATACAGAGCATCCAACCAAACAGCGGAAAAGAGCTCAAATACTACTCTGCCCACCAAGGGTGACCAACACCACAGGCAGAAGTCAACAAACAAGGAAAAGCACCAAACCCAGAGGAGTGAGTGTGCAGATGCAAGAGGGAGGCTGCCTACAGGGCAGGTCCTGGAGTTGTTTTCTGGGCTTTCCTCCCAGGCTGGCTGAGTCAGAGGGCTCAGCAGGTGGCCAGGCCAGAAAAATAAATCTTAACTGCAAAACTCTAAAAGACAGTATATCATTTTCTTCATATCTTTTCTCTTCTGGAAGCAGTATCAAACCAGCATCATGCCCCAGAGACTATTAAAAAATTCAGTATTTTCATTTAATGTGAAAACATTAATTCCACTTAACAAAGAGTGTATTAGAGATGAGTGCATTAAAAAATGCACACTTCACAAAGAGGAGCTGTGACCATGCACTTTCAAACCTCCCGCCTCACCAAGTTAAGCCTTGGAGCAGGTCTTCCATGAAGGTCCCAGAGCAGACACGATACCCTGTTTTTGGAGGAAACCCTGTCTGTGTCCACTATGCACAGGCAGGCACATAAAAAAGGCCCAAGCATGGGCTGTCCCCAGCTCCTTGCCTCTGGAGGGCCGCTGGGTGGGACTGCAGCTTTCCTGTACATCACGGCCCACCCTCCGCAATCTTTCACATCAAATCCCGCACTGGGTTCAATTTGGGCATCAGAGGAAAAGGAGGGTAACCCCCCACACCAGTGGAGTAGCTCCCACAAAAGCACACAGGCCTATCTCATAGTCATAAAAGTCAACATTGGCAGTGGGCAGAGTAAAAACAACCCGGGAGTCACAAGTAAAAGCCTGCTACAATGTTATTACCAAGAAAAATACCTTTAAACAACTTATTTTCCTTACCCAGGGAATGGCCCATAATATGTTACCAATTTCTTCAAGACAGGCTCTTTTACAACAAATCATCTCTGCCCCCTGGTCAGCAAGCTGCCTCTCTCAAAAATGACGATATTATCTTAGCAGTACACGTCCAGCAATTTCCTTTAATCCTACTTCCTACCTCAGGCCTCTGACGGAAACAAAATGCACCAGAAACACTACAAATCACTCATGAAAACAGCTTATGATACTTTCACCTACTAAAACACCTTCCGATAGCTACCTCTAGGTCAAGCAAACCAAGATGAAAACAGAAACCAAGGGATCAAAAAAAATATCAGGGAGGAGGACTCCTTCAAACACATTTCTTTCTTGATCTTCAAAAATTTAAGGTCAAAGTAAACAAAGGAGAAAAGGATTCCTTCAAGATCAACAAGGTCAATGTGGGGTAGAAATTAAATTAATGATTTACTAAAAGGCAAATTCCACATGGTACTATGAAAAGAGTTCTGGACTAGGAATCAGCAGGTCTGGATTGGGGTCTAAATCCTAATATTTGTGTGTGGTAATAACAACTAATAGCTACCATATATCAAGCATGTACAGTTCTAAGTGCCTTATGTGTATTCCTCACCTCATCTTCACACACCCATGAGGTGGCCACTATTTTAAATTCTGTTTTACAGTTACAGAAATTGCAGAGTGATTAAGAGACTTATTCAAGGACATGCAGTAACTAGTGAAACTTCGAACTTGAATATTAACTTAAAATTTCTAAGTCTTGGCTCTTTTCTCTGTAGAATAAAACTACATATTTGTCCTGATTATCTTATAGAAAGTATAAGATAATAATACATATTTTATGTAAAGGTACTTTGTAAACCAGGATATCATGCAACTGTCAATTTTTCTTTTATTGCATTTTCAGGTATTTATGTGATATATATAGACTTTTGCGTATGTCTCCTTATAAACTTAAGAGTTCAAATTAATGATATATACTTTTTACTTTGTATTTGTAAGCATTTGGTGAATAAAGGGCAGTAATCTAGATACTAAACAGAAACCTTAATTGAAGTTGTTTTGAATGACAGGCTGTAAACAGACAAATTGACTAAACATTTCCTCTCATATATCATTAGCCATTTCTACCAATAAGGAATATGATCAGATGCGGTATTCTTTGCTGATGTTAATACATTCTTTAAATAAAAGCCTATTACATCTATAGGTCAAGTTTGTCAAACTGTCACTATGATGTCAGGTTCTTCTATAAGTTTGAAAGATACAAAGAAACTTGTACAAAAAAATCATAAACTCCTAACAACAATAAAATTTTAAAAAAAAAGAAAAAAAAAAAAAAATCATAAACTCCCTTGCCTTTGAGCCAGTGATAGCAGGATTATAAACTCCAAGTTTCAGAAATGGTGAACTTGTTTCCCAAATACCTAAAAAGTATGCAGGGGCTTTGGAGCTCCTGCCACTGTCACCATCACGGCCCTGGATTACAGGAAGGATAGATGGTAGGAAACTGCTTGCTTTCCACTGGTGCCAGATAGATTTGGGGAGGAAAGGTAGAACGGTGAGAGATTTTTGGACAAGCCTGGGCTAACAAATGCACTTCTTGGAGGTAAGGAGGAACAGGAAGGTATGGAGGTGGTGGTGGTGGTGGTGGTGGTGGTGGTGGTGTGTGTGTTGGGGGATTGGGGGAGTGCTAAATTGGGAAAATTCCATTTTATTTGGCTATGTTTTTAAAGGGAAACTTTAATTAAAAGATTTTTTTCCTCTTAATACCTGAGAACACATTAAGATGAACAACTTTCAAAATGCTCTTGGCTACCTTTCGAAAACAAAGCTTCTGGAGCGCTTAAACACATAATTTTGCATTTAATAATTTTTTAATACAGATCCTTAGTACAAATACCAATCACCACCAACTTCATGGCTACGAACTTCAGTTACTAAGTGCTTATAACGTACCAAGCACTTTGCTAATGAGTACAACTTATTATTTTCATTTTCATTCTCTTTTCATTCTCACAGCAATTCTACAAAGTAAATACAGTTGCTGTTATTATCATTTTACAGATGAGGAAACAACTCTAAGAGATTAAGGGACACCTCCCATTAAAACCTAAAAATTAAATTTACAATTAAAACTAAGGCCAGTTTCCAGAGCTCTCACTCTTTAGACATTCACTTACATTCTCTCACCTAAAAATGGTAAGGCAAATTTTCATGATCAGCTAGTAAAAATAATGGGTCATTTATTGTCATTTTGTGATAGTGATCATTTATCACAAAAGTGACAACAAAAAAAAAAGTATTTTAGTTACAAGAAGTAGTCCCCTGTGCTTCAGTCCTAAAATTTAAGGCCTATGTATCTATATTTGCTCTAAAGCCCAAAAAAAACTATCTTTAGAAGGGTTGAAATGATAAGTTTCAAAATAACCATAAGTTTAGATTTAGTTTTATTTAGATCAACCAACTTTTCTTATTTAGTAAAGATGCTTATTGGTTTTAAGTGTTTTTAAGTTATGTATTTAGAATGAAGGTTCTTGCGGGATTTAAAGAGCAGATATCACTAAATTAAATAATATTTAAATAAATTAAATAAATATCACCGGGTAAATGTCGGGAGGGGATACAAGGTAGTCATACAATTTTTTTTTAATCTTTATTTTTAAAATATTTTATTCATTATTTTTAGAGAGAAGGTTGCCTTTCATCTGCCTCCAGCTATGGACCTGGCTTACAGCCTGATTTTGAAAAATTGATAACCATAAAATCTTAAAGTGTCATTTCATAGATCAGTATTGAAAAAGGTCCTTTTACAATGGAGGAGTCTGGCAGATAAAACTTAAATATCAAACTTAACATCTTCAACAAAGGCAAACTGACATCAGTACACTGTGTACACCCTGTACTGCATCCTTCTCAGCCCAGCACCCCATCTATGTAGTCTTCCTGCTAATAGTTTCATCTGAATCTCATTATAATGAAACAATCAGATCATTCCAAATTGTCTATAAAACATCTGGCATGGACTCTTCAAATGACACAAAAATCAAAAAGCCTAGGAAACTTGTCTGAAGGAGAGAACAGAAATATAAAACTAAACCTAAGGCTAGACTTTGACTGACTCTTGGATTAAAAAAACAAACAAACAAAAAAAAAAATAGCTCTCAAACATATTACTGAAATAATCCGGAGAGTTCTTGTTCTCAGGAGACCTATGCTACAGCTTTAGGAGGAATCTTGATGTCTATAACTAAGCTCAGATGACTCATTAAAAAAAAAAAAAAAAAAAAAAAAAAATATATATATATATATATATATATATATATATATACACACACACACATACAGACAGAAAAAAGGGAGACAGAAAGCAAGTGTAAAATAATGACAACTGGTGGGTGAGTCTAGAGGATGGCTATATAGGCGTTCATTGTATTATTCTTATAACTTTACTGTAGGTTTGAAAATTTTTTAAATAAAGATTTGTAAAAAAATAAATTAAAAACCACTACGTCTTTCTGAAGAGAGTAATTAATATATGTGTATAGCCTGCCATTCTCTAAACAGGTGTGTGGTCTTCTGAAAGACCCAAAAGTTCTTAAAAATCAACCAATGCTCTTTGTGATCTATACGTTTCAATATCAACTACAATAGCAAAAACAATTCCAGCTTATAGGGCTGTGCCTTGAACTGCTGCTGCCTTCAAAAAAATAACAGTGGCTGACCAGGCAATGGCCAGTTTCTGGTTAAGTGAGATCAGCCTCAGAAGGAAGGATCCATGGTCTGAACAGGTAGAGAAATCTCTCCTCACACAGAACCCAGGATCCCTGATTTCCTACGACCTTCCTAGAGAGACCTGAAGGGCATCTTTCCAGCCAGAGCTGCCTGAGTTCAGCCTTTTTTTTTTTTGGCAGGGGGAGGGGGGAGTGGAGGTACGCACAAGTAGTCTGTTACAAACATTCTCTCTGACCTTGACTTTCAGGTCAGAGGACTTACCTGGTTTGCCTCAGGAATCTTTGTCTTGGATTCAATTCAATAGCAGCAAAAATATTTAGGAGGTACAAGGCATGACACTAGGCAATGAAACTACAAAGATGAATAAACTAAGGAGGAACCCTGCCCTAGAAACACTCGGCCTAGAAATACACAAACAAGCAACACAAAAAAGGATGTGTTGGGGGTACGTCCTACAGAACACTGGGGGAGACAAGTGGAGCAGAGGCATCCAAACATCAGAGACAGCTATACAGCAAAGGCCATGCTGGAGGAGAACTACTTTTTCAGGAAGTAAGGGAGTTTCAAGTTCAGGAAAGAGCACAGGCCAAGGATCTATCACCTTATGTGGAAAACAGTGAGTAGAGTTCAATAGTTAGACTGTAGGATTGGGGGTAGGGGGTTGGAAGAGATAAAGCAGCTCATTAACCCTTTGCCTGCTGCCTGGAGAATACTGTAGGTCTCTGAACTGGATTTCTTATAATTTCCCTTTTGAATGAGAACATCTGATCTCGAAGATTTACTGAAAACTTACTATGCATGCTAGGTACTATAAAGGAATATTGACAGAAGCAAGTCCTTGCTCAAAGAATTTATAAGCTAGTGCAAGAAGGGCATAAAGAATAAGTACAAAAAGAACTCTAATCAAGAAGTAACACATTA
This sequence comes from Noctilio leporinus, assembly GCA_004026585.1. Taxonomy (NCBI): domain Eukaryota; kingdom Metazoa; phylum Chordata; class Mammalia; order Chiroptera; family Noctilionidae; genus Noctilio; species Noctilio leporinus. The sequence continues at coordinate 277,180 of PVIW01000775.1, read as the reverse complement.
AGGACCCTAAGTAATATTTTTAAAACATATTTTTGACAGTTGAACGCCATAGAAAAAAGGCAGATTTTTTTCAGTAAAGCCATACATAGACAAATCAGGGAAAACTTTCCACAGATGATGGCATTGAAGCCAGACCTTAATAGTATGACATAGGAGCCCTGGCTGGTGGCTCAGTGGATAGGCACCAGCCTGGGAACCCAAAGGTCACTGGTTCAATTCCTAGTCAGGGCACATAACCAGGTTGAAAGCCAGGTCTCCAGCCAGGTTCCCAGCTGGAGGCAGGTGAAAGGCAACCATACATTGATGTTTCTCTCCCTGTCTGCCTCCCTCCCTTCCCGTCTCTCTAAAAATAAGAAATAAAAATCTTTAAAAAAAAATAGTATGACATAGGTGAAAAAAATGATGAAGGAGCCCTGGCTGGTATGGCTCAGTGGATTGAGCACTGGCCTGTGGACAGAAAGGTCACTGGTTCAATTCCCCATCAGGGCATGTGTCTGGGCTACAGGCCAGGTCCCCAGCTGGAGGCATGCAAGAGGCAGCCTATCAATCAGTTTCTCATACTGATGTTGCTCTCCCTTTCTCCCTCCCCCTCTTTAAAAATCAATAAATGTTTCAAAAAAGAAAAAGATGAAGGACATTCCAAGGGAAGGAATTAGCCTAAATTAAGATATAGTTCCGTAGGTACTGTATAAGTCCATGGATTCCTAAATATTGCCCTTGATTCAGGACCAATCTTATTTTGTGCTTAACTCAAATATTTTGAGCTCTACTCTGTTTTGTGTCTTCTATTACACTAGTAACTATTACTTTGTGGGCTTGTTGCTTGGCAGGCAGGGGTGGGGGAAAGGCAGGAATGAAGAAGATAAGTCTGACAGGTAGATTCACCTCACAGAGCTGAAGATTGCAATTTACTTCCTGTGTTCTTAGTCAAGTGCTGCAGTCCAGGACAGTGACCTGGGGCACTTGGGTTTAAAGTCTGCTCTTTTAATGTAATCGCACACTCCCTGTATAAAGAAGCCCTTGTGAAATCTGCCAGTCTATCAGTTTTGGTTACAGTCAGCTCTAACAAGCACCTGACCAAGAAAACTGAGACCAGACTATGGGGTGTGAGATGGAAATGGATAAAATAGTTGGACGGTTTTATTATCAATGAGCATTAACATTTTCATCAGGCGGAAGGACATTAACATTATTTAGTACCTATTAAACTTAAGTACTGTGTTGGTGCATAGGTGCACTGTCTCACATATTTTTAATAACTCAAGGAGCAGTAACCTTGAGTAGTATAAACTCAGGTAAGTAGACCGAGGTTCGGAGATGAAATCATTTGCTCAATGTCACACAGGCAGCAGCTGCTGGTGCCTACACCTGAGTCCCGAAATGCCTAGCTCTTGCCCTGCTGCTTGTTCTCATTCAGTATCAGACAACTGGCAGATTGTACATTTTAACCTCATAGACACTTTCCTACAGATGAGGTTTTAGTCTGGTCTTACATATTGCTTGAATTTTGACAATCCAATTTCTCCTCACCCTTGCATTTTAATATTCCTCTAATGAATTTTTTTTTTTAAGGTTTTATTTCATTATTTTTAGAAAGAGGGGAAGGGAGAGAGGCAGAGAGGGAGAGAGACACCAATGTATGGTTGCTTTTCACCTGCCTCCAGCCACAGACCTGACTGGAGACCTGGTTTGCAACCTGGTTATGTGCCCTGGCTGGGGAATCTAACCTGTGACCTTTAGGTTCGTAGGCTGGTGCCTAATCCACTGAGCCACCAGCCAGGGCCTCTAATGAATTCTTTAAAAAAAAAAAATCCTCACCTAAGGACATGTTGTTTTTGGTTTTCCCCCCAAGGATATGTTTTTTGATTTTAAAGAAAGAGGAAGGGAAGAAAAGCAAGAGAGTAAGAGAGTGAAACATCGATGAGAGAGAGAAACATCAACTGGTTACCTCCAGTATCTGCCCTGAACAGGGATCCAACCTGCAACCTAGGTACGTGACCTGACTGGGATGGACCCCGCAACCTTCTGGTACGTGGGATGCTGCTCCAACCAACTGAGCCACCCAGCCAGGGCTCTAATGGTTTTCTTAATGCCGTCAATGGGTTTTCTCTGTGCCACCATGTCCCCTTCTCGAGACTATGGTTATCCATTCTATTTTGAAAGACAACCAAGTCTTTGTTCTCAGCTTTCAGAATTTTCACCAGACCCTCTCCGTCTGCTTCTCATTTCGAACTCTTTCAACTGAAGTATCCTTTTTTGGTGTCATTTGTCCAATGCCTGTCAGAAAGTCCTGTCCCAAGCTACACCCTCTTCTAACACATCCTCTCTCTGCCTTGGCCTGCCAAGTTTGCATCTTCCTTTTCATTTTCTGATATCTACTTTCCTCCCAAGAAAGTTCTCTCAGAGGTGGTTTTGGCTTCTCCTCCTTTCCAGCACTTCTGCCTAGTCCTAGCACAACAGGCACAGCTGTGACAGACTGTAGGATGCCCGTCATCTGTAGGCCAGCGCAGATTTTGGTCTGCAGCCTGCACATCCCCACTGCCTACTTCTTTCAGTACAGTCTCAAGCTGTAAAGGCTTTGAAATAGAAGACTAACTCTTACCATTCATCTTCAGTTACGTGTTTAACAAAACAATTTAGCAGCCCTGGCTAGTAGCTCAGTGGATAGGCGCGGGCCTGCGAACCCAAATGCCACTGGTTCGATTCCCAGCCAGGGCACATAACCAGGTTGCAAGCCAGGTCTCCAGCCAGGTTTGTAGCTGGAGGCAGGTGAAAGGCAACCATATATGGATGTTTCTCTCCTCTCTGCCTCATCTCTTCCCTTCTCTCTAAAAGATAAAAATAGATTTTTAAAAATCTTCAAAATAAAACTTAAACTTGAGGGTATGCTAAGCTTTGAAAAGCAACAATAGGATGTTGTTCCATCTGTCAAAACATAACAAAACAAAAAGCCCACTCTTGCTGTTCTGCAGTGCAGTTTCTGTGTTTTTATAAGAAAATCCTTCCTGAGAATAAAAACTTCAATTGATTAAATATTAAAATATAGAAGTCACCAAGGAATGTGAGTACTATAAGCTAGAACCTGTGTTAAAAAAAGGGCGGGGGGCCAAGTATTACTCAAAAGCTCAGAACCTGCAAAATGCTAAGTACAAGCTAAAATGCCTTCGTGTTTCAATTCAATTGGTTTATATAACTTAAAAGGTGGAAAAACTTTGAATCTGGGCCTAAAACAACACTGACTTATTTCCATTCAAGTTATGCTACAAGGGGAAAAAATGTGAAGTTTGAAAACTTCCCTTTCCGAAGCCAGATTTAGACAAACTGAAGGAAAAAGAAACAGATGCCGTGAATCCAGCCCACTGCAGATTCACACTGACCTATTTTTGTCCATTCAAAGCAGAGCCCCCTTTTCTGTCCTTCAAATAGGATCCCCTTCACTAGGTAGCTCAAAGTCAATCTGAATCCCATGTGGCCCGATTTTATGCCAAGTTCACAAACCATGATTATATTGTATAAAACTTCTGCAACTGCATGATCTTAGTCACAAGGACCAGCAGTCCAGTCAGTCTGGTCAGTGCAGAGGAAATGCACGCCCACCAGCAGAAATAGACACTCAGAACTACACGCTTTACTCAACAAGGTGGGTGGAATCACCAGAGAGCAAGGCATGAGTCACTCCTGTATAAACATGCGTGCCTGTTACTGTTCCTGCTCCCCTGGACCTTGTGCCCCTGGACAGCCAGGGCTGAAGCTGGGTGCCCAAGTGGGCTGAGGATGACAGCTTCCTCCTTTCCAATGCCAACATCACTGACTTCTGAACACAGTTTCAGAGTCACATGGCCAATCTCCTGTCCAACCTCTGGAGCTGGCTGCTGTCCTGGCCTCTGCCCTAGAGGCCAGTGCTGACAGAGGTAGTGCACTTGTGCTTGCTGCCCGGAAATTCCAGCTCCTCTCCACGGCCCCAGCCCCATCATAAGAGGAGAGACTAACGCAGCACCAGGGGCATCTGCTTAGTGCAGAACCAGGGAAGAAGGCTCAGAGAATAGCTCATATCCAAAGTTGGTATCACTGGAGCTACAAATCTCCTCTCTCTGAGACTGCCATGCCCAACATTCCTAGCTGCCACACTCATAACTCCCGCTCAAGGAAGCAGAACTACGCTGTTTTTGTTTGTTTGTTTTTAATTAGCAGTCAAGGATTCTACGGCCACTAAGTCAGGATGGCCTAATCACAGATGCTGAAAGATGAATGGGGCCAATCAGGTACCCTCTCTCTGGAATTCTACTAGAAATAAGAAAACAACTGCCCACAAACAGAGAGGAGCCCCCATGCAGAGAGGAGCTGAGTCATGATCATGGTGGAACATTACAATGCGGAAGAGTCTCCACTGTTCTAATTCGGGCAGCCTGCCACCCCAGCACGGTCCCAGTGATACCTGGTTCTATCACAGCCCCTATTTTGGGGCTTCCTTGTCACTTATAACCACATTACCAATGTGAGTTAGTACAAGAGAACTGCTTATCTCTGCAGTCAAAAACTCAACTACAAAGCAACGTGATCATGTCCAGAAATGGTAGGGCATCAACCAAGAGGCAGAATTCAATGGTTCAGTATAGCTGAAGTGTGGCTCAGAAGCACAATCCCATCCTAAACCAGTGCTTAGAAATTCCCCAACCATATGAATATGAGTAATAGAACAGAAGAATTCAGGAAAAAGCCAAAGATCACTTTCACTTTTAAAATACCTATGAAAGTGTACCATGGGTCACATAGCTTAATGTGCTAATATTTATATAAAATACAGCCTAATAAGTAATAGGACAATTTATCACATTAGATACTTTAAACCTACCTTCCTTTTCCACAAATGATACCCATTAGCAAAACAAAAACAACTTCCTTTGTAACTCACCAAGTAAAATAGTATAAAATCTGTGTGCACTTTGGAAAAGACGCCTTACCTCTTTGATTCTGTTTAAATTGTGTTAGAATGAGATGATCTTACCAGGTCTAAAACCTGATGGGCTCTTCTTTCTAAGCAAGGGATGAACTCATCATTTGCAAAGATAAAACTCATTCATTTAACAAATATCTGAGGGCCAGTCATTGAGGCAGGTATGCAAGATACTGGATATTGAGCAGGGATCAAAAACTAGTATTAAAAACCCTACTCTTATTGAAACTTACATTCCAATCTGGGGAATAGGCAGAAAAACACATACAATTTTTTTCAGGTCATGAAAAACACTCTGAAGAAAAATAAAATGAGGAGAAAGAGGCACAGAGAGCAAGAGGATAGAGGGGGTACCTATTTTATTAGATAAGGGAGTCAGGAAAGATCCTTCTGTTAATGTGACATTTGAACAGACGTCTAAGGGAAGAAATGAGCAGTCCATTCAAAAATCGGAAGGAAGATGTTTAAGACAAATAGAAGACTCTGAGAAGCCTTATTTGACTTTAAGGGATGGATAACAAAGAAATCAGTGTGGCCAGAGTGAGTAAGGGAGAGAATGATAGGACATGATGTCTAAGAACACCCAAGATTCAACAGAGATCTGAGAGGAAAAGGTTTAAACACTTTAAATACAAGATCCATACTAATGTGTTCCTGGCTTCTGCAGGGGTCCCTTATTTTCCAGACACACAGGCAAAAAGGTAAGTTATAACTGCAGTGTCCCATTTTTCTAACTTGGAACTAAGCAAAAGCTGTGCTGCAGATGTCCAAATTAGCATAAACTTCAACAAAGAAAGCTGCTTCGGGAAGCCATGTGATATCAAATCCGGAGTCATTAAGATTTTCATTTCTTTTAACTTTGGTTAAGCTTTTGCAAATTTATCCTAAGGAAAGTAATATGAAAGAAAAACCCTATACAAAGATATATTAAAAGAAGTATTATTTATAATAGCCTAAGTGATCAACAAGCAAGTAAATTATGGTGCAAAATAGGTTAAGCAGCCTCTTTAAAAATATGAAAATTATGTAAAAACATGGGAGGAAGGAGAATAGAAAAGTGTATCTTTGTTATTACACCCCCACAAAGAGAGATGTGTGTGTGCGTGTATTTATATATATATGAATATATATATATGAATATATATATATGAATAAATACCGGAAGGAAACAGAAAAATGATGAAGGAAACAGAAAAAAGACTGAGAAGGTAAGATGATTATTATTATTTAAGAGATAAATTTGTCCAGTGCAAACCAGATTGCTTTGTTCTGGTTTTACTACTTCATTACAATTATTAAGGCCTATGTTTAGGACAACAGTAGAAATGAACTGATCACATACTTGACAAAGAGGGCCACACATTCATCTCTACTCGATGAAGGACTCAGTAACCCTGCACTCATGGTGTTGACTTTTCTGGCCACTTCTCTCCTTTAGCCTCCACAGCCACAGCCACGTCATGCTTCACTCAACCCACATCTCTACTGCCATGTCCTCCTCCTTAACTGGTTTCCCTTTTCTTTTCCTTCCTTGCTATAAAGACGATCCTTGAAAGATGTAACCTCCAGCCACCATCTCTTCTCAAAATCCCCAACCACAATTCCAATTGCCCATTAGAACTGTCTTCTCAGATAAGAGGTAAGGGAACACCAAACTACATGTCTTTTATTAAATCAGCACTTCACCAAACTGGTTTTCTCTCTATTGATTTTCCTACATTCAGCAGTGTCATGATTTTCTCATTCAGTGGAAGGAATTTTTAGTACAACCCTGCCATCAAATCTGCCACCATCATGATGTACTCTATTGCTAAAAACCACTGATCCCTTTCTCCCCTTATTTTAATAATAACTCAATGCAAATATCTTAGGTCTTTATGGTCCCCATTATTCCCTGAGTTTGATTACAGGAAACTCCTAAATAATTTCACTGATTCTGCCTTAAAAAAAAAAAAAAAAACCTATATAAACCACAGGACATACTGGTTTACTATAAACAAACAAACAAACAAAAAAATAAATGCACTCAATGCTATCTGAGCACCATGAAACTATTCCATGTGTATTTTCTCATTTAATCCTCATAGCAAACTAAGTAAACACTATTATTTTTCCTTTTTGCAGATATAAAAAAAGAGATTTAGGAAGATTAATACTCCAGAGACTGTATTCTTGTTTTTGTTTTGTTTTGTTGATTTTTTCCAGAACCTGTATTCTTGACCACTGTTACCAGGCCCGAGTTTTAGGCCTGGGAGAGAAACAACCACATAACTGTACCTTAATTAAAGCCTGCCTTAAGGACTTTTGGCCAAGATGGAAGGCGTAGGTAGACATGCTTCGCCTCCTTGCACAACCATAAGAAAGATCACAACTAAGCTCAAAACAAAAAACAAGCAGAACTGCCAGAAAATCAAACAGTATAGATGCCCAACAATGAAGGATTTAAAGAATATTCCTCCAGACGTGTAGGAGAGATGGAGCCAGGGAGCCAGGGTGAAGAGGTCATGGTGTGGTGACAGTGAGGTGGTGGCAGCAAGGTGGTGGTGGCAGCGGCTGGTGGAAATGGTTGTTCCACATTCACATGTGGTGGATAAAGGCTGAGAGAGACTCCTGGGGCATGATCCCAGCCCCAGGCCAGACCATGCAGCCCAGGATTCCAGCAATGGGAAAACAAAGCCTCATAGTGAAACCAGTGGGGGTCAGGGTGACTAAAGAAACTGCCTATTTCTCAGGAGAGTCCGTTTAGAGGCCCCCATGGTCCTAGAATGCACACACACCCACCCGCTCTGGGAACCACCACCAGGGCAACAACTAAAGGGGCACCGGTCACATATGGGAAGTGGGTGAAGTGACTGGAAATGGGGTGAGTGCGGAGCAAGTGGTATTGTTCCCTCTCTGACCCCTCCCCCACATACAGCACCACAAAGTGGTGAAACGGGTTGCCTTGCCCTAGTGAATATCTAAGGCTCTGCCCCTTACAACATAACAGGTGTGACAAAACAGGGAGTCAGCACAGTTCTACCTAATACACAGAAACAAATTGAGGTGACAAAGCAATACAGCCCAAATGAAAGAACAGATCAAAGCTCCAGAAAAAGAACTAAGCAAAATAGAGATAGCCAACAAAAACAAAACAAACTAAGCAAACAACTCGAACAGGAACAGAATCATAAGTATGGAGATCATATGGACCATTACTGGTGCATGGGGGTGGGGGGAGAACAGAAAAAAGGTACAGGGATTAAGAAGCATAATTGGTAGGTACAAAACAGATATGGGGATGGTAAGAATAGTGAAGGAAATGGAGAAGTTAAAGAACTTACACGCATGACTTATGGACATGAACTAAGGGAGAGGGTCGCTGAAGGGAAGGGTGTTACTGGGGGAAGGGGGCAAAGGGAAAAAAATGGAACAACTGTAATAGCATAATTAGTAAAATATACTTAAAAAAAACAAAGCTTGCCTTGAACATGCAGAGCCATTCTTATTTTCTGAGCCATTTAAAAAATATTGTATTTATTTTTAGACAAAGGGGAAGGAAAGGAGAAAGGGAAACACTGATGTGTGTGAGAAATATCAATCAGTTTATCTCCCACACACCTCCAACCGGGGACCTGGCCCACAACCCAGGTATGTGCCCTGACCAGAAATCAAACCAGTGACCTTTTGGTTTGCAGGATGATGCCTGACCTACTGAGCCATACAGTCAAGGCCTCTGGGCCATTCTTAAATCTCTGGAACATTGTTTTTCCCAATGAGATAGTGTAATATAATATGAAAGCTGGGCTGTGAGGTCAGCCTGTTTAGGCTCAAATCTCAGTCCTATCATTTAACACATGACTGTGGACAAATTACCCTTTTCTAAGCCTGTTTCTTCCTCTACAAAATGAGAATAATAAGGGTGCCTACCTACCTGTGGAGTTGGAAAGATTAAATGACATTAAGTATAGGTAACCTGTTCTCTGGATCACAAGCCCTCAGTAAATATTAGCCATCCTAATTATCATAATCCCAGCTGCTGCAATTCCTACTTATTCTTTCCTTGTTCAGCTTTAAGACCAATGTCTTATACAGCCCACAGGAATCTGTCCCTCCTCTGGATACCTAGAATATTTTACTCACTTGTCATTATCATTTTCAATACCTACTGTATGCAGGGACTATTTAAGCACTCCACAAGAATTTAGTTATTTTAATTCTCATCGCAACCTTATGAAGTAGGTACAATTATGACTCTTATTATCCCTCTTTTGCAGGTGATGAAACTAAGTCACAGAAAGACCAAAGAGTATGCCTGAAGTCATACAAAAAATAAGTAGGGGAGCCCAGCAAGGCTCATTCCAGAATCTATGCTTTTTACTGTTACTTAATGTTTCATGCCTGTGTTTTCAGGTCTATATGGAAAACTATAGTTTCTCAAAAACAAAAATGGAGGCCCTGGCTAGTGGCACAGTGGATAAGGTGCTGGCCTGTGAACCCAAAGGTCTCTTGTTTGATTCCCCAGCCAGGGCACATAAACAAATTACCAGCTAGGGCCCCAGCTGGAAGCAGGTGAAAGGCAACCACACATTGAGGTCTCTCTCCCTCTCTGTCTCTCTCCCTACCCCTCTCTCTAAAAAATAATAATAATAAATAAAATCTTAAAAAGAAAAAAAAGTAAGAGAGAGAGTTCTTACTTAAAAAAAAAAAAAAAAAAAAAGGTGTCTTCTCTGCTCTCCCACAGGTCAAATACAAATATTAGATTGATATTCCCAATGCTGCATGAGCATTTCAACTAAGACCTAAACCCTCTGTTTATTCTGTTCTCTTGCTATCCAGTTTCAATATCTATCTGCAAATTATATGCACCCAAGCTGTTATAAACATAATGAGGTTGATTAGTATTCTGTATGAAGGTGAGATTTGGTTCATGCCCTAACATTTGGGGGAACCTCACTTTCCAGGACTCACAATTTCAACTCTACTACTACAGGATTAAAATGCATGAGAATGCATCTCAGGAAACTATCTTCAATATTTTGACTAGAGTTGGATTTCTTTTCATTTTTTAAAGATTTCATTTTTTATTTTTAGAGAGAGGGGAAGAGAGAGAGGTAAAGAGGGAGAGAGACATCAATGTATGGTTGCCTTTCACCTGCCTCCAGCTAAGGGCCTGGCTGGAGACCTGGCTTACAACATGGGTATGTGCCCTGGCTGGGAATCGAACCAGCAACAATTGGGTTCACAGGCTGGCAATACCTACATTTAAAAAGGTAAAAAGAAACAAGTGAGGTTAGCTTTAGTATATTTTATGTAATCCAATATATCCAAAAAGTATCATTTTAGCACGTAAACAAAATTAGTAACAGCTTTTAACATTTTTTAAAATGAAGTCTTTAACACTGGTGCGTATTTCATACTTAATAGCATATCTCAATTTAAATCAATCACATTGGAAGTACTCATTAGCTCCATGTGGCTAGCGGTTATCCTATTGGACAGAGCAGCTCCAGAAACTTCAACATTCTATTGAGAAACTGAAGAGGTGACCTTCCAATCAAAACTTAATTTTAATGATTCAAATCAATGAGAAAAAAAGGAACAGTTAATAAATGACTGTTGGGGTGACTAGCATGTTAATTGAAAAAATAAAGCTGGATCCTTCCTTGTGCCTTACTCCATTATAAATTCCAGATAGAAACAAGATGGCAATGTAAAAAGGTAAAATAAATTCAAATGGCCAATAAAAAATGCCCAAAGAAAAAAGATGTTATTTTAACCATTGGATTGGCAAAGATTGGGAAAGGCCATATTCCCAAACTCTCCATAAAACTGAGTTTTGCAAATTGGGTACTATTAGTGGGACTATAAATGTGTATGACCTTTCTATCTTTCTTTTATTTATTTTCTTGGTGTATGTGTCTGTGTATGACTTTTCTTAAGAACTGCTTGGCAATATGTATAAACTTATACTTCACTTCTGAAAATTCACCCTAATAGGTAACTTTTATATGAAAATAGCAAAAAGATGAAGGCATAAAGATATTAACTGAAGCATCACCTATGAGTAAAAACAACTGGAAGCAACTGAAATTTCCATCATCAATAGGGCTGAGTAAATAAAATAAGGTCATTAACAATAACGTTAAGTTTCTTATAGAAAGGTATTGACATTGCTGGGGGAAAATGCAGGTTATTAAACAACATATATAGTATGATCCTATTTATGTAAAATTTAAAATTTCATTTAAGTGTATATATTCATAGACATATCAGAAAGATATTTAATAGAATGTATACAGTGATATTTGATATCATATATATTTATCTCCATTTTAATTTTTATGATAATCATCTGATGCCTTTTACCCCAGAATTATTTTCATATCTTAGCATAATTTTTTTTCAACTGGCAATCTTAGTCATATCTTTTACACTTGCCACTTTACAGAATATGTTACATGAACCGTATTGTGGTGAACTCATTCCTTCACTGAAATAATATTATCATGATTTGTATGTGCAACTAGTACTCTTAGGAAAAATATCCTTTTATAAATGCCACTTTACAGAGTGCATTACAGGCAGTACAATGTGGTGAACGCATTCATTCACTGAAATAACATCACTCTGATTCAATGAATTATCAGTACCTTTTATTATTATTATTATTCTAATACAAATATATTTCAGAGACAACTTTTCCAGAATCTGCCTTCTCTTGATTGAGGCCCACTATCAAAATTGGGTAAGTTTCCCAAGGTTCCCATGGGGCTGCTCTGGCAGGAGCTGATGCTGCCATGACTGCTTTTTATTTGTATTGAATTTATTGGGGTGACAGTGGTTAATGAAATTATGTAGGTTTCTGGTGAGCACTCTCAAAAACATTTTCAAACTTTTCTTTTTTTCAAAATGTCATTTATTTATTTTTAGAGATAGAAGAAGGGAGGGGGAAAGAGAGGAAGAGAAACATTGATTGGTTGCCTCCCGCATGCCCTGTAACCCAGGCCTGTGCCCTGACAGGAAACTGAACCGGGGATACCTTGTTTGTGGGATGGCACCTAATCCACTGAGCCATGCCAGTGAGGGCTCAAAAATATTTTTAACATGTGTCTTTACATATTGTCATATATGCATCATGAAGTACTGAACACATTCCTTCCCTGAAATAATCAGCATGATGATCTTTATCTTTTCTGATGTATATAAACCTAAATTTTTAACTTTAAAAATTCTTGGAGAGAATTAACAGAAATATGATAAAGGCAAGCAAACAGCCTTCTTTAGTGAGTAACATTTTACAAGCTACAAAGAGAGTGGGGAGAAGTACAGGCAACAAAGAAGCCAAACATAAAAGGAAGCCACTGGCTTCTTCTAGGCTAAGCCATCATTTGATTCCTGTAAAAGGCCCAGGAGCACAAGTATTCTGACTTCATCTTCTAGTGGTAGGTGATGTTACACAACAACACATACCAAAAAACAATTCCTTAGAGATGAAAAGCATTCTTAAAATATATCTAGAACATAAGAAGAAAACTTCCTTTTTAACCCAAACATTCTTCCATACATATCTAAATACGTACCCAGGGTTCATATCAACAGCAAAGACAGGTAGATTCTACCGATAAGACGAACTATGAACAGACTAATCTATCTTCATGCTTTCATGACTCATAATTTTAAAAAATAAGCTTACCAAAACTAAGGGAAGCAAAGTTATGTGAAGAGTCCTTTGCTGATTTGCTCTCCATCAACAGACTAAGCTGCTTAACAGACAGACATGGATAAAGGTAATTTCATAGAATGTCATTCTTTATTCGCTAGGTTTCCCAAGTTTGGGGTTTATAGGTTCTATAAAATTTGACTTTAAATAACCTTTCCCTTTACCATCACTGATATTTCTCAAAACTCTAGAATCTTTCTCTCAACTAATGAAAAGTCAGCTTAAGGCTCATTCACAACAGACTCGCAGGATCTCACTGTCAATAAAACAGATACCCATGAAACAATCAGTGTGCTACTGGGGAAATAGTCTCCAAGCAAAAAACAGTAAGACACAAAAAGATCACCGATGTTAAATGTTTTCTTAACTGGGGGAAAAATCAACAGCTATTTCAAAAGTTAAAAGGCTGCCTTTCACTGAACCGTCAGGACAGTTCTCCAACAGATGGGCAGTGGAGACATTTTAAGTGCCTTACCTTTGGGAGGAAAATACGACTTGCTTTCAGCTTTGTGAGGCCAGTCTACTACAAGAGGTCCAAACCTGCGAAAGCTGGCAGTGATCTCATCTAAAAAACAGAGATGGAATCTTAGCAAAAGAGAAAAAAAAAAAAAAAAAAGGCAAAAAACAAGACCAGTGCAAACAGAATACTATAAACCATGTATTTTTATATAGAAAATATTTTGAGAGCAATTTTGTAAAGCATTTTTACAGAAGACTAAGCAAAATGCCAATTGTTTGGGGAGTACATTTAGTTATTATTCACTTTTACCCATGCAGGGTGTGTTTCTAACTATATGTCATTCATTTCCCTTCACTGACAGTATACTTTATATTAAAGATTTAGAGAAAAAAAAAAGTGACGTTAGTTAAGGTGACCACCCTGTCAAGTAAAAAGGAGATTCTAAAAATAGGAATGTTCCTGGCTGGTGTGGCTCCATGGATAAGGCGCCAGCCTGTGAACCCAAAGGTCATTGGTTCGATTTCCCAGTCAGGGCACATGACCAGGTTGCAGGACAGGTCTCCAGCCAGGTCCTTAGCTGGAGGCAGGTGAAAGACAACCATACATTGATGCTTCTCTCCCTTTCTTCCTCCCTCCCTGCCCTTCTCTCTGAAAATAATAAATAAAATCTTTAAAAAAATTTTTAAAAATAAGAATGTTCTCTGGTTTTAGAAAAAAGGCTAAAGTACAAAGAATATTTAAAATATGCTTTCATGTGTGTAAAATAATCTCTAAAACTACTACATTTAGATTATTGTTATTATTAACCTAAGGTAATTAATATATATGATTATTTTAGAAATAGTTATTCTTTTGGTGAGGAGTAGGGGAAATACATAGGTAATTCTATCTGGTGATAAAAAGTTACAAGTCACTGGTTTCTTTCATACATACCTACATATAACCTATAAAGAAAATGTTTATAAAGTTATAGCTCAATAAATTTATCTTTTCCTTATGACTTTTGACTCAAAGCTGGAGGTTATAATTTAGCCATTACCTCAGTTTAAGTTGCCACTCTCAACCTTGATCAAAATTTTGTCTTAAAGGAAAACCTAATCACTAGATGAAATTAACATTAATATGAGAATAGTTTGGAGGAAATGAGTCTCCATTTGTCTACAACTTGAAAGCAGTAAGTCTAAAACAAAATTATTTTTAGAAACTATTCTCTCACCATGAAAATTATGATAAATTACAGAAACTGTCATAGCTAGAATAATGCTGGTAAAATATTTTTTAACTATTTTATAGCAGATCCAAGGCATAGAACCACAGTTGTTATTTTTCCCCCTGTAATAAACTCTTTCACAATTATGTTTCAGTTATTCATTCAACACATATTTATTGACAACCTACTATGTGCTAACTGGCTTTAGGAGTAAGAGAAAACCTAACTTTTAGATTGGCAATATCTCAAAAATATTCTTTAAAAATTCCTAATTAGTCTTCATTCTTTTAAGACTTTAAAATTTTTTTCTTTTTAGAGAAGGAGAAGGGAGGGAGAAAGAGAGGGAGAGAAACTTCAATCAGATCAGATCTGTTCCCTATGGCATGACCCCAACCTGGGACCTGGCCTGATGAACTCCAACTGGGAATCAAATTAGAGACCTTTCGGTTTGTGGCAGAATGCCCAACCCACTAAGCCACAGCAATCAGGGCTAGTCTTCATTCTTTTAAAGACAAGAGGGAGCTCTTCATTAATAGGTATTTATATTAAAATACAAGATGGTAACGTGTGATGAACATGAGCAAAAGCTCTGGAATAAGAATGATTTTGAGTTTCAATGGCACCACAGCTACATAACCCTAAAGAAATTGTTTCTCCTTGATCCTTAGCTTCCTCATCTATGAAGTGGAGTTGGTAGACTATGCCTCATAGGATAGATAGCTATGGTGTGAAGCACTTTGCACAATAATGAACGTATATTAGAGAGTTTCATAAAAGTTAGTTCTCCTTATTTTTAAATTTATCCCAAAATTAATAACTAGGAAATGGGACACTGTTGGGAAACTGCTATTTATAAACACATCTAAACAGTAGACAAGAAGTGCATAATCTATTACTGCTCCATCTATTGAATATTCTCATTCCCCATTCACTAAAATATGAACGTCCTTAAAGCTATCTTGGAGAGGAAAGGTATGGTTAGATCACTTAAAGAACAACCTGGCCTTTATGAAGTCATTAATGAATGAACAGTACCTTCATCGATGTCAGGAGGAAGGCCTCCAACAAACACCTTTCTAGAGTAACGCTCTACTCGTTCCCCATTTTGACAGCGGGTGGGAGAACTTAAGCCAGATGACAAGGACTGATCGCCATGACTGTCATCCAGAAAGGCATCTTCAAAGGGAAAAAGAGAAGACCGACCTGAAACAAATGTGGAAGTATGCAGTTAAAATTATTTTCCTGAACAAATGTTTTATTAGAGACAAAGAACAAAGTAAAGCATATAAAAAAATAAAAATAAATCCTGAGCTGTGATTTTTTAAACAGAATAATCGACAGCAGATTCCCAACCTGGTCTAGACAAGTTTATACCACCATTTCTGTGTAAAGGTATGTATAAAATACAGGCATGACTGGATTGATATTAAGGAAGAAACATCAAATATGGCAGCTGTTTTCACTGCTAAAATATTACATCTCAGACAGTCCTTATCACTGCAGCTAAGAGTATTAAGCAGTTACATATTCTTTCCCCAGGCATTTCTTAAAATAAATGAAAAAGTAATCTTTATTCATAGATTTTTATTTGCTCTTTATGGGGACCTCAAAGATTCAGTTCAAAAGATGAACCCTGATAACAGAGGGAATATTAAACTGATGACAGAGACTGATAACTTCTTTGAGAGCTAGATTAAGATGATCAAGTTTTCCTTGCTACCCCAATTTGAAAATAAACATCCACAATAATAAAAGGTAGGGCAGGCAAATGAAAACATGTAAGATAAGATGTCGGAGAACAGATGCAATGTAGTTATGACATTTCTTACCCTGCTAGTGTAGGCCATATTTCATATCACTCAAAAATTATTCTCATTGTTAACTCTATAGCCAAATAAAGTGTATAGGGTAAAGGTAGCTATCCTCTCCACATGACGACAAGAAAGATACTAGCAGTTAAGAGTCTGTTAATAAATGTAACACAATAATGCCATCTGGCATTACAAAATAATATCTAAGTTTCAAAACAAATATGTTTCCTGTGTGAGTCAGTGAGTTCCTAGTAAAACCTTCCATTAGGTCCTACTCTATAAAAACAAACTGTCTTGAGCACTCTTAACTTTTGAAAAGAAAAAGAAAAATTTCCCTCTAAAATAAATTCATACAATCTTTAAAAAAAAAAGGGGGGGGGGACAGTATTTTCCCCATTTAGTCTATCCTATGTTTATTTCCCTGAAACTTAGGTTCTTCATCACTACAGCCAACTCTCTGAAACAGAATATAAATAGCCTTGGAAAAATATTGGACATTTATTTCTTTTACAAAAAATAGTTACTAATATAACTATGTTTATTTTATGAAC
This sequence comes from Noctilio leporinus, assembly GCA_004026585.1. Classification (NCBI taxonomy): domain Eukaryota; kingdom Metazoa; phylum Chordata; class Mammalia; order Chiroptera; family Noctilionidae; genus Noctilio; species Noctilio leporinus. Next base: position 260,492 of record PVIW01000775.1, on the reverse strand, counting down.
CCAGGTGGTATAAGAAAAGCACTGTTTTGATGTTGGGAGTTACTAAATAAAAGGACCAAAGAATTTTTTGTTCAGCTATTCCCAGCTTAGCTACAAAGAAAGAGAACAAAATTTGTCCCCTCATGTCATCCAGCTTTTTTAGCCTGATAGGAACAAACAACAGATAGTTAATTTTCATCCCTTGATGTCTGTTTTAACTATTGAGGGGAAAAGAAATCTGCAGCAACTATAGGCGAAATGAGCTTTCCAAAGACATCCAGAGATGTTCTCCCATGGCTGCAAGCTTTGCTTTTCGTGTTACCCACCCTCGGTGAATTATGTGCCTACTCCGTAATAGCATGCCCCAGTCAGCATTTCTCACAGAATGTACCTATGCCCCTCTCTTACCCTCAATACTAGCAACAGGAGATGCTCAGAAAACAAAAGCTTGTGGGCTAGGGGAGAGAACTAAATAATATGGAAAAATATTGCACACCTTATGCCCTTCCCACAGATTAACAATTCACAGTAGGCTACAAAAGGCTGGGAAACATGCCATGGAAAAATAAATTAATCCGGCATTACTTGGACTTAATATAAAGAAATCTTTCATGTATATAACTCAGTGGAAAACATTTAAAGAAATATTTATCCATATTTCACAAACACCAAACGAACAGGATTGTTATTTGGAAGTCCCTGAAAAAGAAATCAAGTCTGGTAAGAGGTCGGCAAGTACACAATTATGAACTGGAGAGATAAGTACTAAGGGAAGATTTTACCAAGTGATACAAAGCTCAATTTACTGCCTTATGGGAAATGGGGGCAAAAAGACCTTTAGGGTGATTTTAGAGGCAGGCAATTTTGAGAAGAATCTTGTGGAAGTAGATGTACCTAAGGTATAGAAGAAGAATCCACAGAGAAAATTTTGGTCGTTCCCTCCAAACCTGCTCCTTTCAATAAAAATGACTATTATCCATATCTAATTCAATCCAAAAAATTTAGGAATTTCTAAACATCTCTATTTCTTTCATACGCCAGTTCTAATCCATCTCTCACTATGTCCTACCAATTCAAGCTATAAAATAATTCTTTAATTCAGTCAATTTGATCCTAACAGCCTGGTCCAGATCACCATCATCACCCTGAACTAACAGAGTTATTAATAGACTTACTGTATAAGTCTATACAATAGCTTGTTTAGTTTACTGATTTCTACCCTGTACCCTACAATGCTTTCTCCACAAACATTATTTTCAAATCTTAATCTGAACATGATACTACTGCACTCTTCACCTCTACCCTTAAACCCCCTCAATAATTTACCAATGCTCTGTGGGTAGAAATGAAAATACATCATGGCCTCTGCCTACCTCTCTTACATCACAGTAGCTGCCTCTCCCTCTGGTTCACTAACCTCCAATCTGACAGACTTTGAACAGACCTTTACATTTCTTGATTATTCTTCTTTGCCTCGGGCCCTAAGGACAAGCTGTAGCCCCTAATGAAAACAAACACCCTCTTCCCAACTCCCTAGTTTTCTAGTTAATTCCTATCAATTCTTTAAGTTTTAGCTGAAAAGTCATTTACTCACCTTCTAGATGAGGTTAGGTCCCCTTTTCTATCCACTCAAGAGTACTTTTCTTAACACTTTCTCCAATTACCACTTAAAGTACTGTATGGGTTTTTATTTTGTATCTCATTCCCCGTTAAACTGTAAGCTCTATTAGGAAAGGGACTCACTTGTTCATCAGAATATTTTCACGTTCTAATAAGGGCACATAAAAGGTACCCAATAAATGTTAAAAGTGAGGCAACATCCAACAATGGAAAACAGCCTGTGCAAAAATATGGTGCTGCAGTACATGCGAGAACACAATATGACAGCCAAAGATGCAAACGCTCCATAAATCAAGACCTTTTCAATTCTATTTGTTCAAGTTTTAGGTTCTCTATTAAAAAAAAAAGAAAAGAAAAGAAAAGGAAATTCCCCCTTTTCCAAATTTAGTATTTCTTTCTAATACTAGCCTTTCCTTTTTAAAAAACTACTCATTCCCTAGACTCTGATCTAACCCATCTAACCCATCTCCCATCCTGTCACCATGAACTTCTAAGATGCTTATGACCATGTAATTTCCTCTACCTGAAGTCCTACAATAGCTACACCTCCACCAAGGGAGGATATGCGGGGAGAGTGAAGAAATGTGTGACTGTCCAGATGAGAGATGAGGAAGTCTTAACTCAGAGCAGTGAAGAAGGAGAAGTAAATGTTCAAGACATTCTGGAAGAGAGAGAATTTGCTTTTTGCATGGCCAACATAACCACAGCTTCCCCAGAGTACGCTGACAAAGAAAATACAAGCAATGGTTAATTGTAAAAATTTGGACTGTTTTAAAAATTGGTTATGGATACTTAACCAATGGAAACCTTGGAAACTTTCCAAGGTTTCAAAACCAAATCTCTGTTTTATAATTAATATTTAGAGTACCACAGACTTTAGTAATAAAGTGGCCCTTGGAAACAAAATTTCTAAGAATTCACACAGACATGATGTTTCCCTAACCGTGGCTAAGAACTAAAATGTAATGTTTCAGAGCCCAATTCCCAGATCTACTTAATCTGAATCTGTGGAGATCAAACTTGAAAATTTACACTTTAAACAAATTTCCCCAGTGAATCAAGTTTAAGAACCATGGAGCTGGAGACTGACTGTCTATAGCAGGCAGCCACTTAAAGCGATATTGTGTGAAGTATATAGGGCCTTGGGAAACTTTCAAGTTCAATCAAGTAGTGAATAAAATGCAAAATCTATAATCTATTTAGTTTTACTGTAATATGACTGCCTGTAGTGCTGATGGAACAAAAAGTTAGTCTGCAAGAGGCACTTAAAAGAAGTGATGCGTAAGAACTTGTAGTGTTTACCCAGCGCAGACCAACAGGAGATAAAAGAATTTTATCATACTGGTGGGATTACTCCTCTGTGGGACAGACAGAATGGTTCGTTTGATGTTTCCATTGCATGAAAACCATCTGTTTTCCTATACTCTAATTATGAGATCGTAACAGACTGTTCTATAAATGACTTTAGTGCCTTGCTATTGTAAAGAGGTGCCTTTTGAATTAGTAGATAAGTAATCAACCATAATATCATTGATATTATGATTTGTCCAGCAGTGCCTTAGGTTGGTATTTGTGCACTCATTTGGTGGGCATAAATCCATCCCCTAAGACCAATCATCCTTGGGAAGACTGGTAAAGAATTAATTCCTGGACATGAGTTACTAGGAATGAAAACCTGAAGAGGCTGCACCCAAATTGTGTCATATGAGAGGCCCTGCTTCACTAACTAGCATCTCCTACACATATTTCATTCCTGTAATGAAAACATTTCCCAAGATGAAAATGTTTTAAGTAAGCCATATTATTTACCAAACATTATACTCTTGTGTATCTAGTATATAAATCTGCTTTAAAATCTCATCACACTTCCATATAAAATATTCATATTCAATATTTTAACAGAAGCAGGAGAAAAGTTTCTCAACTGCTACAACTTGGCCAATGACTGGTTGTACCAAATAGTCTGGTTTTCTGATACCTATTTTCAATTAATAACAAGAAAGTAATTTTTGGTCTAGTAATTAGAAAAATAATCTATGAATGTAGAGATGACTTTAAAGCTAGACTCCTTGTAAGAAAAATGCCAAATAAGAACCCTGAAAAGCACTACGAAAGCACAAAAGGCTTGCCCAAGATACCTCTTTCCCAGGAGGCTTCCTTCCCTGCAGCTTCTGATGGAAAAGAAAAGCCCCTGGCCATGCTGGACTGCCAGAATTGCTCAAAACTCACCTCTGAGCTACCACCAAAGCCTCAGCTGTTAATCCAACTGCACCATGGCATTTCTAAATCAGTACATTAGTCACTTGGGGGATTTAAAAAAATGGATTGAGGCATGGCTCCTAAAAAAAAAATTTGCCCAGAAGTCAAGAGAGTCAGACTCAGCCTATGCTTTCTTTAATCTGTGAGGCTGACCAAGATATATCACTTACCTGATTCTCATTCACACATGGAGAGGTTTGAACTAGATGAGATTTTTTAAATCTCCAGGGATAACAGAATTCCTTTTATTACACAACAATATTACATAAGTCCCTACCACACAAATAGATAAAAATACATTTTTCTTGGTATTGCTATGGGGTATCTCTTAGGCATCACAAACTGAATCTGTTTATAAATGGACTCTTGACATTCACCTTAAACCTATTCTCTCCCATTCCATATGTAGCCTCACAATTCATCCAACTGCTCAAGCTAGAACCTAATTTTTGAATTTGCCTTTTGATTTACTTTCCACATTAAATTCTTCAATCTAATACCAATAAAGATAGTGGATTCTACTCTCCTTAATCTATCTATCCTTAATCATCTATCTTACATTTGTTCACTTCTTTCCAATTAAATTGCTATTGTCCTATCCAAAGACATCATCATGTCTTACTTAGGCTACTATCATTTCTAAACTAGCCCATTTCTCTCACTCCAAACAGTAGCCAAATGCTCTTTTAGAAACACAAATCCAATCACTTGACCCTGCTTTAAAGCATTTATTGATTTTCTTTTGTACTTGGACAAGATCAAAATCTTCTGTCTCAGTAGATTTGCCTATTCTGGACATTTTATAAAAGTGAAGTCATATAATATGTGATCTTCTGCAATTACTTTCTTTCGTTTAGCATAATGTGTTCAAGGTTTACCATTGTTCTGGCATTTATCAGTACTACTTTGCTTCAAACCTCTTAAAATAACTGTCTTATAAGGTCTGGAATTTTCCTTAAAATATTCTAAGGGAAAAATAAAGGGAATATATGAAATGAGATTGGCAAAAATGTTGATAATCAATGAAGTGATGGGTATACAGTTCATTCAACTGCTCTATTTTTGTGTATGTTTCTATATTAAAAAATATTTAAAGATACCTGTTTTTACATCTTTTGAATTTCAGCTTAAATAACATCTCATCAGTGAAAATCATCCTATATTTGAGGGACCCTCCCATTTTTCCTGCCTAGTACTTACCACAATTTTTGAATATATAAATGTTTGTTTTATTTATTATCTCTCTCCTACTAGAGTGAACACTAAGGAGAGAGAACACACGTAGAGCCTAGCACAGCATCTGACCCAAAGTAAGCACACGAATGCATAATGAATGAAATCAGGGTGAAGCAACAAGAACCCCTCCTTCATTTCTCTAGGCACCTCTCAGAAAAACTTCTTGCAAAGGTGAAAAACTAGTGATCTTATTTTCCTTACCATGACCTATGTTCAAATTTTCCTAATACTATAAACAATAACATTTCAGAAATTAGAATCATGAGCCCTCAGAAATTTCTTTAACTGTTCATGTTTTACTCTAGAACCATCCATTCCTTTAGACAAGAAAGTTCACATGACCAAATTTGAATTAGCAGGACAGCATGTTTGTACCAGAGTTACACTGCTATAAAGGATCTCTCCTCCCCTGTCAAGCCTTTGGCAGAAAGACCCAATCCCAACTTGGTACACAAGCATGTTTTACTGAATTTTTGGAACCTTTGTTATCAACTAAGCAATCTATTAATGTTGATAAATTTTTATAGATTAAATATACACATAAGTACATTTCACAACAGAAATTTCAATAGTAAATGCAACCATTGCTTGCATTTGCTCATTTACATGATTTAAAAGGAGGACCTTTTAACTTTTCCTTGCTGCTCTTTTAAGACATTCTATTACACACCAACAACATTGCCACAGCTCACCTATCCACATATAAACAAAAGTTTCCCAGAGGCGATAAAAATTCACACACAATGAAAAATACAACATATATTTAAATCAGGTGTGCTGCTAATATGAGGCAAAAATCTTGTATGATACTACCTGTTAGACCACTTTCTAACGGGGGCTACAGTTAGAAAAACATACGTCAGAGTTTGTGAAAACCAGTATACTCCTGAAAGAAAATGCTACAGTTCTTTAACGTTATTTTGATTCCACAAGGGAAATTAGTATTTGTCTACCAGAACACATTTCTATAGTAAAAACAAGCATCATAGAGGCAAAGATGGAGAGCAGCTTAGACAAGAACCTAGTATAAAGGAACCATGCACATGGACAACAGGTGGGATTGACTTTGGGGGGAATGGGTGGGTGGGTGGGGGGACAGAGGGGAGCAAAAAGGGGATGGATGTAATACAACAACAATAAAATTAAAAAAAAAAAAAAACAAGCATCAGTAGTAAATATAATTGGATATTTAAATATTTTATATACGATCAATACTCATTTTCAAAGCCTATTCTTTCACACTTAATTCTTCTTCTTCCCTCCTACTACTGCTTCAACTATAGTACTGGAAGCACTTGGTTTGCCAAAAAACCTACCCTCCAATTGTCCCTCTATCTAAGCCTTCTCTACTGATGCCCAGGTTCTCTCTGGTCTTCGTCATTTATATTGCAAAGCCTTCTTCTTCTTCTTTTTTCTTATTTATTTTTTTTAAAGATTTTATTTCTTATTTCCAGAGAGAGGGGAAGGGAGAGAGGCAGAGAGGGAAGGAGACATCATTGTATGGTTGCCTTCCACCTGCCTCCAGCAGGGGACCTGACTGGAGACCTGGCTTGCAACCTGGTTATGTGCCCTGGCTGGGAATCAAACCAGTGGCCTTTGGGTTCCCAGGCTGGCACCTATCCACTGAACCACCAGCCAGGGCCAGGGCCAGGGCCAGGGCCTTCTTTCTAAAGCCTGACATATATGTGCCTAGGCATCTTACCCTTTATTTTAAAAACCATTCATCAGGGCAGCATAGACCTCTCGTTGCCAGCTTCTCCTCTCCAGCTGATCCCAACTGCATATGCTCAGGGACATATTCCAAGCATCTGGTCACACCAATCTCATCCCAAAGCATTAAGTTGAATCACCTATCTAGAGCATCTTGCTTCCACCTCCTCTTCCATCATCCAAAGGAATGATCCAAAGGAATTTCAGAATTCCTGAAATTCTCCCTATTCTAGGAAGCTTTTCCAGGTTTATCAGGAGAGGTGAAAGATTCTACCGATCTAATCTTTGTTGATAGATCTCAAAACTATCACAAATAATTCTCTTTACTTTCTACTCCTAAAATGTCTACCAATATATACAGGGTGGTGAAAAGTAGGTTTCAGTTCTGAGTACATATAACAGAGTTTATTCTTATAGTATTATTTATTAGTTATTGTATTATTTTCCATATGAACAACTATAAACCTACTTTTGCCCCACCCTGTATATGTAATGCATAGAATGTGAGTTATAGCAAATCTTAATCATAAGTACAATGAAATAACATATATCAGCAAACTTGCTTTTTATGTTTTGTGGGGGAAGTCTAAATTTTGTTTGGAGGAAACAAAAGTATCAATATAAACCCTGGTCATACAAATAAATTAGCATGAAAAAATCTGCTAGTTCATCAAATTTATACTATGCCACGTTGGCCCAGATGAGTAGCCTATTTCAAAGAATGAAAGTGGGTATGAAGAACACTTGCCCTATTCCACATGGCTATGTCACTGCATTTAAGGAAGATGACTTTTCTTTTTTCATCTTTGGGAATAGAAGGCCAAATACAACTAGGGAACAAAATTTTTCTGCCTGTTCTTTACTCATTAGAGAAAGTCAACATTCAGTCTTTTAGTACTCTCTTCCTCATCCCCTCCCCACTCATTCATTCTCTCTCTATTATTAATATTTTCCTCATCTACAACTACCAAACTACAGACTTAATTAGAAAGCAGGGGTCAAATCATCTAGGCAGTATTTAGCTTGGCATTTGATGCTAAGATAATCATGGCTTCTGAAGACAATTAAGTCAAAACTTCCAAATAGATATGGAGAAGGTAACATGGAAATAGGAAGAGTAACTATTTTCTCAGGAGTTTAGAAACTACAGGTGACCTTATATTCCTGTATTTAATATACTATAATTTGTAAAGATAAAATAATTTAAAAATATATACTGCCAAACTATGATCTGCATAGATGTGGGAAAACAACCTTCACACTAAGCATTTGGCAAGTGCTAACTATTGTGTGTGTGTGTGTGTGTGTGTGTGTGTGTATATATATATACTGTATATTATCCCAGCATTAGGCACAAGAGACAACTGTCCTCAAAGAACTCATTTCCAGCTCAAGGGTCAGGGAATACAGAAAGACAGGAAGAATGTAAGGCAATAGAAGCAGAGGAAAACACTGGTGAAGCAAGGAGAAGCCAGATGGGGTTCCTGAATGGAAAAGGGGGACAACATAGAGAAGGTGGTATTTCAGGAAAGATGAAACAATACAATGGAAAGAAAGGGGCTAAGCCTGAGGAACTAGCAGGAAAACATTCACAAGATCCGGTGACTGAACACTGTGTAAGAAGAGGTGAGGCTAGCCTCTGCCATCTCCTCTTCAGGGGGTGTTTATTTCCCCTTGGAAATAATGGTCTGTTCACTATTCCTTCCTCAGAGGAGCTGTTTTTCTAGCAACTGAAGAAAAAATATGGTACAAAATGATTTCTAGTAATATTATTTTCTATACTTTAAAAAATAGGTTAAAAATGTTAAATGGTACTTAGTTCCATGGTTAAAATATAATCAACAACACAAATATTTCTCTTCACCATGAGGTGAAAAGAATACTGACTGTATGATTCTACCATGAAAGAAGGTTTTGATGGTAGCTCAAATGTATACTACATCCATTTATTCAACAAATATTTACTGAAATACATAATAAAATACTACAAGTTTAATGTTCTCTTCAGAATCAACTACAGAGTCAGACACAGCTGATGAGTGGTAAATATCACTCAATAAACAGCCAAAAGACAAAGATTCCAGATTTGGTTCTGACCTTAACTAGAGATTACACAGTAAGTGAATTACTTCATCTCTCCCAGCTTCTGCAAGTGAGTATCAAAGCAATTTCTATTTCTGGAATACTTTTAGTTTATACTGTTTCCTTTCCCATTTTCTATCCTACAACTTTGCTAATACTCTTGAAGTTGGTCAAGACTAGTTTTATTACCTCATAATTTACAGATGAGGATACCAGATTTAAGTAATAAAACAATTATTTCAATTTGACCTTAAATCTCATACTTTCCACTACATTAAGCTTACCTACTTCCTAAAATTATTTAAACAAATTACAAGTGTAGAAATATTTTAGAAGGGTTAAAGCAATGCACAAAGGAAAGCAATACTATTTCATTTGAGTGTGACCAGGAAGGAATGCAAGTTGTATAAGCCTAACACCATAAAAATTGGGTGACCCTCTTCAACAAAAATCACAACAATAAAGATCTTGGAGGGGGTTCATGAAAGAGAGGTTTCCTGAAACTGAAGCTTCATTTAGCTTCAAGGGAAATCTGTCCCTGGAGATGTAAACACCTATCAAAAATTACCAGTCAACCAATTGTACTAAGATTGAAAATTGCCTTCTAAAATCTAACTTCTGTTCTACATGACAGAAGAACACAGTGAATACAGGACCAAAAAAAAAAAGTATCCCCTTCAAATCATTCATGATAAACCATATAACAAATACTTCCCAGTAGAAATAGTCTTCCCAGTAGAAATAGTCTTTGTCGTTTTTATTAGGATTAAAGAACAAATTATCAACCGCCGAAATATATAATGAAACTATAAGAATTATTTCACTAAAATAATTAAGCTAGGACATTATACCATACAATAACTGCTTTACACACACACACACACACACACACACACACACACAGATACAAACACACACGCACTCATATTTATTCACAATTTGGCAAGCAAAAGATCTCATTAATAAAAATTTTTACCTCGTCTCCGCCCATAGCTCCTCGCTGCATGTAAACACAGAAGAAAACCATGGGTATTTGTATCAAAATGAATTTAGAAATAAAAAAATACATCCACACAAACCTTTTCTAAGTATTCTTAGAATTAAACTGAAGAAACTGTTTAACTTGACTGCAAACGTATTATATTTTAAAAACCTTTATGAAGTACAAGTTAAATCACAGTATTAAAGAGAAATTCAACAGGATATGGCAGCCACTTGAAACATAATAGGTGCTTAAGTTTTACACGTCTTATGAAGATTTATGTTGTGGCCCATTATCTATCTATATTGGATATAGATAAAGACCTTTAAAATATTTTTCAATTATATAAATCTTCATTTGTACTACATATTATCATCAGACATCACTTAAAAATTTTATTCTAAATAAAATCTGTAGCAAGTAGTCATTCTGAATTTCTACACACACACACACACACACACACACGCACACTTTCTTTATGGAATCCCCCGAAAACTTTACAAAAATTTTACACAGAAATAAATCTTGCTCTATTGAATGTTTTTATAAACTTTTCAGTGAGGTTTCTCTTAGTCTCCCCATTTATTGGGCTGGCAAAAAAGTTTGTTTGGGTTTTTCTGTAAAATGGCTCTAGTAGCACTTAGTTGTCTTTAACTTAATTTGAAATAATTTTGTTAGATTGTATTGTGACAGCTGTCATTATCAGCGTGCATTTAAAAGTAACATCAAAATTGGTGATTTTTTGTGTAGCCATTTAAATACCTAGTATAAAGGAAAATATGCAACATTTTTAGCATACTATGTTTATTATTTCAAGAAAGGTAAAAATGCAGCTGAAACACACACAAAAAGATTTGTGCAGTACATGGAGAAGGTGCTGTGACTGACAGAATGTGACAGAAGTTGGGTGCGAAGTTTTCTGCTGGAGATTTCTCACTGGACAATGCTCTGTGGTCAGGTAGACCAGTTGAAGTTGATAGTGATCAAATTGAGACACTGAGAACAATGAACATTACACTACATAGGAGATAGCCAACATACTCAAAATACCCAAATCAATAAAAGTTATTGGTAAAAATGAAAAATATGTCTTTCATTTTACAGAAATAAAACTATACAGACTTTTTGGTGAGGCCAATACTACACATCCAGTATCATAGATAAGGGAAAAAATGATTGTTCATCCAGAAAGTGAACTGAAAAAACAGAAAGGCAATAAGGTTCTGGGTATATCCCAGGTCATGCTCAAGAATGGAGTACTCTGAAGATTATCTTCCTCTTCAAAACTCAAGGTCTATAGCATACATTATTATAATGTTTTTCATTTTTTAAACATTTTATTTATTCATTTTTCAGAGAGAAGAGAAGAGTGAAAGAAAGAGAAGGTGGGAAATATTAGTGTGGTTAAATCTGGCCTGCAACCCAGCTATGCGCCCCAATGGGAAACCAAACCTTGATCCCCGGGTTTGTAGGCTGGCCACTCAATCCACCAAGCCACACCGGCCAGGACCATTATTACCATGTTTAATAGAGCTAAACTGTGTGTGGTATCATAAATTGCTAGGCGATCCCGTCATCTGAAATAATTTTCCCAGAGGAAAGTTTCTCAAATTAGAAACCATAAATTCTGTAAAAATAAATGAAAACTCTTAATCAGTTTTAAAAAACATGAAATGGAATAAGGATAATTTGAGGTTGCATTTGCAGTATAAGGTAATATTAAGGAAAACCATTTCCTTCCTAGGAAAAGAATTCAGAGTTTTCAGTTAGAAAGTTGAAATACCAGTTGGCACATCTCATCTCCTAGTTTCCACTTTTCTTCAGATTATCTTATTCACACTTGCATACATCTTTGGCCCTTTCACTTTCCCATTACACAAATATAAAAAAGGTTATCCAGCTCAAGCCCTATTTTCTCCCTAACTCCTCCTATCACTATAATATTCCATTAAAAAAATAACTCTCCTGATTTTACATACCAATTATTGTTCATATTACTTTCACAGGAAATGCATTCCAAAAAAATTTTTTTTTAACTTTTAGACTTTTCCATTATTTGGAAGCTGGAATTCATCTTCCCACAGGAAATAATAAATGGTAGCTAGTTTCCTAATTTGACCTCCCCAAAAGCCTACTTACTTTATAATAATATGAATGAACTGACAATAACAGATAACACTCAAAAACAGATTAAATATATTTTGACATTCTACCACTTATTTTGTGTCCCTTCCCCCAATGACGTCATGCTGCCCAACGTTCTGACTGTAAAACCTCTATTTAACAGAGAAAAAAGAGAAAACATTCTGTATTTCAAAATTACTCATTCCTGTCTCAAACAAATTCCTATTCTTTCATTCTATCTGATTTCTGGCCAAATACTCCATAAAAAATATGATTACAATACTAAGGTACAAATGACTCATCAGACCCTAACACCCCTAAAGGATAAATGAGAATGCTGTTCACTCAAGTCTTCATCTGCTGAATATTCAGTAATAGAAAACACAAAGTGAATAGATTCAGACAAGCTTAGGGGTGGGGAAGAGTTGGGAAAGATGTACTGGGGAGTTTTCATCAAAGGTTCCTTAAATAGTTTATGATTTTTATAGATTCTTCTCTTTTTCTATTCTAATCGAGGACAGTAAACTGGTTCATGTCAGCCTGGGGCCTCTGATGTCATGGAGGCAAGATGGCATATGGAATAGGCAGCCAATTTAGTAATTTCAGATACTTCAATTTGCTTTCTTCATTTATTGTGGATTTTAATTATGTGCTACCTTGGTTCTAATGTCAGCATTTTATGTATGCTCTCTATGGTGATTACCATTATAGAAGCTAAAATTTAATGAGGTACTTATTAGGGGTCAGGCATAGTTCAAAATGCTTGACATGTATTAATATCATGAATATACTCCAAAACTTTATGAAATAAGTATTCTTAGACTCTTCTCTCAAATGAGGAAAATGGGACATAGAATTAAGTATCTCACCTAAAAACACATAGCTTGGAAGTGGTAAACTTGGAATATAAGTCTTGGAATATAAGCTCCAGATTTTATACTTTTAACCACCTCGCTATACTGTTAAATTGCTAGAGAGCAAGTTGATATCTTCTATTCCTTTTAATGTTGTTTAATGAACCTGGCAGAATGCTCTGTACCAAGCTGTTATTCAACAAATACGGCTTGTTGGCTGAGTGTGCAATCAAGAGAGGGAGGAATATATGCCATGATGGCCTTTAGAATGTAGGCCAACTCAGTTGGTGATTAAAAATTTGCTCATCTGAGGGACATTTGCAAATAGACTAATTAGAGTCAAACTCTTCCCTAAGGGAGCAGTAACAAAATGAACACCAAGGAGAGAAATTTGGGAGCACAAAGTTAGTGCTTTCCCCTAGGAACAAATATGAATTTTAAACAAGAAAGAACATACACATACACAGATTAGCACAAAATTAAGCCCACATAGAAAAAAATGGAGACTAATTCCACTATGTAATATATACTATGCTAGTATAGATTTATATCACAAATAATAAGGTGTTTACTGTCTCCAACACCTTTTTTTTAAGATTTTATTATTTCCACAGAGAGGGCAAGGGAGAGAGGCAGAGAAGGAGAGAGACATCAATGTGTGGTTGCCTTTCACCTGCCTCCAGCTACACACCTGGCTGGAGACCTGGCTTGCAACCTGGTTATGTGTGCCCTAGCTGGGAATCGAACCAGCGACCTTTGGGTTTGCAGGCCGGTGCCTTATCCACTGTGCCACCAGCCAGGACCTAGGATTGATGTTCTTATAAGAAAAAAATACCAGGAGTGCCCATGCACAGAGCAATGGCCATGTGAGGTCAAAGAAAGAAGGCAGCTCTCTGCTGGCCCAGGAGAGAGGCCTCAGGGAAAATTGATCCTGTTGGCACCTTCATTTTGGACTTTTAGCCTCCAAAACTGTGAGAAAATATATTTATGTTTTGTTATGGCAGACCTAATAAAATGATACACCAGTTAAAGATCATTTGAAAAATTCTCACTCTTAAACGCCTAGACTGAAGAGCCAATATTTCAAACCTAAAAATCACTGAAGATACCCGAAAATTGCTCTAGAATTTCTACAAACTTCACCATCCTGTAAGTGTTTGCTTTTAGTAGCATAGTCTAGAATAAAGGAGGAACTTCTCAATCAACTTTTGTTTTATTTCATTATTACTAACATGGCATTATTATTTTCTATTAATCATTACAATTTAAAGCTGTTATTTTGTGAATGACAATCTGTATTTTAATAGGCATTTTTCTGAATTGGTCAGAAAATCCAATTATCATTAATAATAGAAAACTACGTTCTGCATTCTAAGCAACTAAACTTTTACAACATTCTGTTTCATTGCTTACAAAATCTAATAGGAAACCTGTGATCTTTAATCAGTTTCCCAAACAAAACAGAAGTTACTTCTGTAAGCAACACAAAAGGACTCTACCTGGTTCTACCTGGTTCTGTTACAAGAATAAGGAGGCTCACCTCAGCCTCTTCTAATAATTTTTTCAAAGCAGAACCCTCTCTCTTCCAACTAATGAACCCCAACAAATATGAGATAACCAAGGCTATTCAGGTTGAAGCAGCAAAGGGATCCAGAGCCCTGCCTGTTGGGCATCCTTCTCCCATAGTGTTCCTTAATGTATCTCCCTAGAAGCTGGGTTCCATAGAGCATGACTGTAAAACTAAGTATCAATTTTTCATGGTAGGACCATTCTTACAAGTTAGAAAGTTCTTTCTCAAACTTGCCTTTCTATTATCCTTAATCATAAACCCAGCTTAACCCTACTTTTATTCGAGGGTAATTATTTCTTTTTGGTTGTCTCTTTTCTATAATGAACATATATTTAGCTATTCTTCATGAGAAATGGTTTTCCATACTCCATAACATCCTGAGCATTTATTATTGGATAAACCTAACCTTCTAGTAAGATAATGCTTATCTGTCCAAGCTTCTCATGACAGCATCAAAGGCCCTTCATCATCTGATGCCTAACTACCTTTCAGATCCTCTTTCACACCATTTCCACACATCAGACCCATCTATTCCAGTCACACCAATTCAACTCACTCTTTTGATAATATCATAATATATAAAAGTACCATACAGTCAACACAAGAATCTTGATACCCCCTTGTTCATTTCCATTTTCCTATCTTGTTCAAAAGCAGTTCAAGACTTTGCAGCGGCACACACACTTAGTATTGTTACTTTCTAAGCTACATTTACCATGTAGGTTACTAATAATAGAGCCTCCTCAATACCTGACATGTTACCTAATCACTCTGAATTTCTAAGTGGATTTCCTAAATTCCCAATTAAAACAGGAAAAAAAAAATATTTGAAACATGTACGTTTGACAAGATTTCCCTGGAAACAAGCCTAGGTTAAGAATCTCTTCATTATACTATTGTCACTAGTTAGAAAGAGAGGATATCCATATCCACTTACTTCAGGTAATGTCTATGTACCTTCACACTTGTGTTAAGTAGTCCATGGAGAATAATTAACTACCACTCTACTTTGATCTCAGTGGCATGTTGCTAAATGATACAATAACTTCACCTTCCATCCCGAAATGCAAGAAATCAAGAAAAGTCATGAGGCTCTCCCTGCCTGGTGGTTTGGTGGATAGGCGCCAGCCTGTGAACCCAAAGGTCGCTGGTTCGATTCCCAGCCAGGGCACATAACCAGGTTGCAAGCCAGGTCTCCAGCCAGGTCCATAGCTGGAGGCAGGCGAAAGGCAACCATACACTGATGCATCTTTCCTCCCTCTCTGCCTCTCTCCCTGCTCCTCTCGCTGAAAATAATAAATAAAATCTTTAAAAAAAAGTTCAAGGTTTCAACAAAGTTTTTTTAAAAATATCATAAGGATTTTAGTCAGGTAATAAGAGTATTTTATATTTTACACATACCAATCTTGTCCAAATCAGGCCTGGAATTGCCTGCTGCAGAGGTATGCACCCAAATATTTGGTATATGTGCACAAAGAAACCATCTTATCTGAACTACCATGCCAAAAATCTCATGCGGCCTCTTCAAACTATATATAAATACTCAACTTCTGGACTGTTCAGGATGACCAATACATTCTAATCTTACATTCCCAAATCCCCAGATGACATAGGGAAGTTATCCCAGGGAGAAGAGACAGTGAACAAAACAGACGCTGGTGTGCTCAGGAGCCTCAGCGGACAAAGACCTAGCCCACGGGTCATCACTCCTTGTCTCCTCCCTGCCAACAAGGTGCTCTCACGTGGGAAGAGGGGGTTCCTTCATGGAAAAAAAGTTATGGAAATGACTTGACCTGAGAATCTGGGATGAGCTCCAGCAGCATGAGAGCTGCTCATTTCCATCATCCCTTCCCTGACTTCTCAAAAATAGCTGTTTCTTCTGACCTGAACTTAGAAAACTCAGGAAACAAAAAAAGCAGACCAAACCTTGAGGGGAAGGAAAGAACAGGAGGAAATGGATGATATAGCCCTTATTCTACTTGATTCTTTCAGGCTCAGATAACGATAGAGGTTGGCAAAGGGGGAGGGATGGCATGAAGATCCATGAAGAGGTAACTACTAACTGTGGTCTTTTGCGTCCACCCCTCACTCATCCTACACAACCAGATTTCATCGCAGGCCAATTAAACTACAGTCTTCAGTTTGGGGGTCACAGGTATTTTCTACAGGGGTGACCAATAAAAGTCATTTCTTTCCTGTAAGATGGTTCTAGTAGCACTCGGTTGTCTTTAACCTCATTCAAAACAATTCTGTTAGCTTGTACTGTGACAGCTTTCAGACCAGCTTACATTTAAAATTGGTGAATTTTTGTGTAGCCATATTAATATCTAATATGGAAGAAAATACACATTTTCAGCATATTATGCTTTATTATTTCAAGAAAGGTAAAAACAACTGCAAGGTATAAGGATTCATGTAGGATATGGAAAAGGTGCTACGACTGACTGACTGTTAAAGTGGCTTGCAAAGTTTCACGTCAAAGAGTTCCAAGTGAACAATGCTCCATGGTTGGGTAGACCAGTTGTAATTGATAGCGATCAAATCAAGACATTGAGAAAATTACTTTTATACCATGTAGGAGATAGCTGGCATACTCAAAATATCCAACTCAATCAAGTTATTCATGAAAATGAAAAATGGGTCTTATTTTACAGGAAAAACCATATGGACTTTTTGGTCAACCCAATACTTTGCTTTCCATTATAGCTACCTCAAAAGGAAAATAGGGAAGGGGGAAAGGCAGAAGAAAGAAGAAGCAGAGAACAGTATTTATTAGGTCTATTTCTTGCTAGGTTGGGTGAGGGCAGCAGCACTGCACACTTAACCTTACCATTTGTAGAGAAGAGGTTAATAGTCTGTTTTTTAAAATCCACACCCAAGGAATATTTTATTACTGATTTTAGAGAGAGGACAAGAGAAACAGAGAAACATCGATCAATTGCCTCCCAGATGTGCCCTGACTGGGGATTGAAGTCTCAACTTTTTGGTTATGGACATTGCTCCAAACAACTGAGCCACCCCCAGCCAAGGCTTAATATGCCCATTTAAAATAAAAATTAGGTAACCTGCCCCAGTTTGCACAGCAAGTAAGTAATGGATCAAGGATTTAAATCCAGAGGATCAAGGATTTGCACCTCCCCCTCACCCACACCAAGTGCATTATTTCTACTGTATGAGGCTGAAAAAAACAACTTTAGTCAGATAACAAAGGTATATGTGTGTGGGAGAGCAACAAAGAAAAGTAGGCAAAGTTTCACCTACTTAACTGTACTTAGGGATCATCTGCATACCAAGTCTTTGAAAGTCTTTTGAAAGTCTGCATCCACTACAAGCCTCAGGGGAAGTATGGTTAAAATTCCTTCCATTACCAAGGAAGACTATGTTCTAAAAGTAAAACTCATCCTTTTGGAGGTACACTAATCCTCCACGATCAATAAAGTATTATTTAGCAAACCCTATAAAGGAGCTAAATGAAATCTGCGCAATCATTTTGGGAAAACTCAACAGTAAGAATTCACACTGGACTAAGCGACTAGTTAGCAGAATAAAGTGCATGTCAAGCCATAGATGGCTATTTGATGGCAGTATGACATCAGCAAGTTCTTTTGCCTTTATTAGAAAATGAAGTGACTGCCTGTTTTACACAAGGTTGCAATAAAGATGAAATGAATGGCCATCGTTCTCAACTCCTATCAAGGTGGCCCAGTGGCAAAGAAAATCATGGAGCATTCTTAAAATTTGTTGAGCTCTAGAAAACCTTTTGAAGTCTCCTGCTGTATGTTTCTTTCTTTCTTTCTTTTTTTTTTTTCTTTTTTTAAGATTTTATTTATTTTTAGGGAGAGGGAAAGGGAGGGAAAGTGAGAGTGAAAGAAACATTAATGAATGTATGGTTGCCCCTCTCATGCCTCAAACTGGGAACCTGGCCCACAACCCAGTCATGTGCTCTGACTGGGAATCAAACTGGTGACCCTCTGGTTTGCAAGCTGACACTTGCTCCACTGAGGCACACCAGTCAGGGCTCCAGCTGTATCTTAAAAACTGCATTGCTTTTTTTAAATACTATATTACATAGCCACATTTGTTTGGATA
Organism: Noctilio leporinus; assembly: GCA_004026585.1. NCBI lineage: Eukaryota > Metazoa > Chordata > Mammalia > Chiroptera > Noctilionidae > Noctilio > Noctilio leporinus. Next base: position 241,987 of record PVIW01000775.1, on the reverse strand, counting down.
TGAGAATAGTCATGGGGTGAAATTGGTGCTCAAGGAAATTAGGTTTTGATCATGTCCTGGCAAACTGTTACAAAAACAGAGCTCTGTGAAAGCACTTTGTGACCTATTAATTGCTAGATCCCTCCCTATATGCTGTTATCATTCTAAAAATGTTAAAACAAATCTTTAGGACAGACCTAAGGTAGACTGGATATTCCCTAAGACTGTTACGCTGTGCTTTTTCAGTCTCTCTGAGATATCTTTCCCTCTCTTCTGGTCTCCCATATTGAGTACCCAATTCAATGGGCCAGGCATTGTACTTGAAGCCAGTGAACAGCTGTGAATAAAAGCTAGTTTCTGCCCTCTTGAAGCATACGTATTAAAAAGAAACACCAACATCAAATAGTTAATTACAAGTATGGTGAGGGCTGTAAATGGTAAGCTCACAATAAAAATAGGTAACTTCAGTTTCCTGTGTCTTTATTACTGGGTTGGAAGCACCCAATTCTTGGCACTTACTCACACATACAATGAACGACCAAAACCCAATAAAATGAGTCAAGAATATTTCAGATTTCTCTTATTTACAATGTTCAATGTCAGGCCATGTAGGCCGGGCTTATCACAAAGACTTATAAAGCATTCAGAGTATAAATAAGGTGACAAGCAATTATTAGAAAAATAATTTTTCCAAAGACAATGAATTGTGTCTGTGTTAAACTACTATAAAAAGAATACAGCCACTCTTAAACAATTAAGTATTTAAAACAATGGTTATAACCCTCAACCTGGAGTCAGATGGTTCTGTTCCTAGCTCCTTCATGTTATTTTAGCCAACTCTCATAGTCTCTTGAATCTCAGCTTCCCTATTTGTAAAATGAGAAGGGCAAACAAAACAAGACAACAATGCCTGTAGGTACCCACCTACCTTCATATACAACATCCATCCAATATAATTTGAAACTTGAGTACTTGAAAGTTACAGAACATTACATATCCTTCTAATCACTATTTTTCACTTCTAATTAGCCATAACATAATATATTCATACCTCAACTGTGTTAATTTTACTTCAAATTTGTTCAGATAGAAATAGCAGCACCAGATCTTGCCTTCTAAAATTTAAAATACTCTTAGACAAGATCTATAATCACAGAACCTCAAAATAATTATTCTACTATCTTAGTACTCTGCTAAAAATATTTATATCTACTTATGGTGAACAGAAATACAATGTATCTTCAAATTCTGGAAAATTCTGATTGGAATTTTAGCAAACCTGGCTCAATTCCCACTTTGGCATAAAAGCAGCAGGCGTTCAGCTCCCTCTGCCACTTCTCAGCGGAGCCTCTCCACAACGAGCTCACTCCTGGCGGAGGACGAAAACGGAGGGGGAAGGGGAGTCTTGGCCCAACACAAAAGTTCGTACCAAAACCCTTTAACATTTCTTCTTTTGACTTAAAAAAGGCTCCGGCAGCCTTCAGTTCAAAACTGAACTGAAACAAAAAAATTTCCAAAATATTTTGAAGACAATAAGGGAAAAAAGTAGAAGACAGCATAATCTAAAGTACCAAGTTTCCTGATGTGTCAGCTATGTATAATTTGTTTAATAATCAATGACCTCAGCGTTTCTCAAGCAAGTGAATTTTAAGAAATTAAAATGTAAAGTCTTCAGACTTTCCAGGTATTATTCTAGGACTTCTCGATTTATCAATGTTTTAAAAACTCTAATAAGGAAGATTGAGGACAAACAATCATCTCTTCCTGTTAGAGAGGAAGTTCCACTTCAAATTTCCTATTCACTTCTTGTATCTTGGAATACACTGCAGTTGTAAACTGAAAGATAACAGAAAAATAAATGGCATACACACTTGTAACTTGAATAAAATTGAACCTGTTATATTACAAAGCCACTGTCTTAAAAAAGAAAAATTCACCCTATGGCAAATCTTCCCTCAATAAGCATATGCCCCCTACTTTTGAAAGATAGCAATAATAAAACCTAATTTGTACATGTGCCTAATCTCATCATTGCACAAAAATGATGAGGTATTTAGAATGAGTAGCATAACTGTCTTTTTGTAGGATTTTGAATTAAGGACAGACATGGGAGATTCAGAGCCTTGCTCAACTACATGCCATCCGTATCACATGACTCTTTGAACAGCTAAGGCTTTATTTTTGTCCTCTGAAGGGGAAAGAAATTACTTCAAAATATTCTTGAAGCTGTTGTGTTTTATGTCATGATAGATTAAGTTTAAATTTTCTAGAACTTTATGTTAATGGAATTATCTAATACGTACTCTATTTTTGTTTAGCTTTTTAACTCAGCATAATTATATTGAATCATTCGTGTTGTTCCATGTATCAACAATTCACACCTTTTTATTGCTGGACATTATTCTATTTATGAATGCACCACAATTTATTGATCTATTCTCCTGTTGAGGAACATTTAGATTATTTTAAATTTTGGCTATTCTGAATAATGTTAATAATAAAGGCACACACATGGCTTTGTGTGAACATTTGTTTTTCATTTTTGTTCTTGGGTAAAGTCCTAGGAGCAGGACTGCTGCATCATATGGTGGGTATATATTTAATTTTTTAAGAAACTGCCTAACTCCTATCCAAAATGGCCATACCATTTTACATTCCATGTATCACTGTATAGCACCTTTAAAAGTAACAAATATCAGGGGACAGAGGGAAGCAAAAAGGGGATGGATGTAATACAACAACAATAAAATTTAAAAAAAAAGAAAAAAAGTGACAAATATCATGAGAAATACAGAAATTCTTAACTCTCAATGAAGGTGTCCATTTCAAATTCAGGGGGCAGAGGCAAAAGGAATGCCATGCAGAACAAACAGATTAATAGAGATGGTAATGCACCCCAGGACAATCACTGTATCTAACATGTGACTTGTAGGTGTTCTGTCTTAAATTCCATCCAGAACACGTCTCTCTAAATATAACCTATGTAAGAAAAACACATGTTTTGAAAGTCTAACATGCAAAGAAAGTCTTAAAAAGGCAGCAACAAAGCTGATGTAAGCCATTACAACGGCAGGTCACCTGATCATTATTTACTGGTCAATCACAAGGCTAAGTTTTACAAGACTTCCACAGGCACACTTGTTTTATTGCACTTCACTTTATTCTGCTTCACCGATGTTGCATTTCTCACAAAGAGAAGCTAGGACCCTCCCACCAGCAAAAAGACTACTTTATTGCTATATGCCTGTACATGGCCACCTTAGTCATGTTATCTCCATTTTGCAAGTGAGAAAACCAGAGGCCTGGAGTTAAGAATGCGGCCCCAAGCTCCTAGTTGGCAAGAGGTGGAACTAGACTTGCCTGACCCTAGACAATGCTTTTCATAGCTTTGCTAATCACTGCTCTGTCTGCAGGTTTCACATGCCTTCCAGCCTGCTGAGAAGGGAGGTCCTGGAAGCTGGGTGGTACTACCTTTTAAGCCACACTGTTTCTAGTATAGTACTGCAGTCAACAAACAACTTGCTAGTATTTAACTGCTTTCCCAAGCCCATTCTTGCTAGGCAAAAGAGGAACTGACCAGTCAAAAAGAATCAACTAGGTATACTCAGCAGTGATCATCTCTTAGAGTAAATTACAAGACCAGACATTCTGGTTTTTTAACATTAATTTGACCATAAAGTGAAATCACTTGATTAATCAATATCCTTTCCTGAGGACCATCATAATAGAGGTAAAGTCACCAAGTCAGGCATCAATTCTGTATAAACCCGCAACTGCTAAACTTAATTCTATGCCTAGAGTGTAACCAAAAACACAAAATGTAGGTGAATTATCAGGTTAAGCGGAAGGGACATATTGCTTCAGACCTAACTTTAAATAGGAAATACCAAACAAGGGGCACATCTTACTAATGGATCAGAATTTCTTCCTCCATTTCCTGTTCTATATTCTATAATACTTCAGGACCTAATATTTTCAGGAAAAGCCAAAATTTAGATATCTTTGTTTCCTCCCCAAAGGTTGGCCTGCTAGCCTGCTAATTCTTACTAATTTGTGACCTTAAATAGAACATATCAGTAGATTCTTTGGTTTTACACAATTCTTGCCAGTCCTTCCATACCCTAAATGTCTATAGGTCTGCTGTTTTTTATAATTGGTATCCTATCCTCTTCTCCCAAGCTCCATTCTCTGTCTTCTAGATGGTATCAGTAGTGGTGATTCTCAGAGGAAAGTATAGCTGGAAGGTATACACTAGGAACACACACACACACACACACACACACACACACACAAAATGGGAGATTGGCCTACTCAAAGCTAGAAGTGAGAATGCTCACCATGCTACCCGTCTTTCCCATCAAGTCAGGAGAGCTGAGAATATGATGTATTCAGAAGAGATTTGGTTTTTGGTGAGATCAAGGAAGTAAGAGAAGGCTAGAAGATTTTTTGAAAACACAGTGAATGGTAGTGTTATGTACAGAGTTAGGAAGCATAGATTTTGCATAACAAAAATGTGTAAGAAAGAAGGAACTACAAAAAAAGAAGAAGAAGAAAGAGGGAACTACAACTGACATTTCTTGATTTAAATAACCATTGACTCAATTCTCTTAACCAGTCCCTTCCAGTCTAAAAATACAGATCAACTTCAACCCAGTATCTTTCAATAATTACACATTCTGAATTAGTAACGGTTCAATGACTTGTGACTTCAATTATTCTCATAGGAAAGTGGAGAGAAAAGAAGGACAGACCAGTTACAGAACAATAATTGTTGAGCTAACAAATGGTAGGTATAAAAAAGAAGACAAAAAATAGATAGGTATGTTTGTGCATGTATTAGAAATGTAAGTCACCAGATGGGCTGGGCCCAACTATATAAAAAATAAATAAAGCTTATCTCAGCAAATATGTCAAAACCTGTAGATCTCACAAATACCTCTTAAGGGGGAATATTTTATTTATTTTGATCATTTCAAGTTGCACTCAACTTTGAAAGAGAACTGATGTAAGTAATATAAATGTTAAACTCTGACTGTTTGTATGGTTAACTTTGAGGAGACTACCGGACAGTACTCAAAGTCTTTTGAAGATAGATATACCCTTGTATTTACTATAAAGTTGCAAATATGCATAACTCTTCAACATTTGATAAAGGTCATTGGCAAAATGACCCTACAGGTATTTTAAAATATGTTGCAGAATCACAGAATCTTCCATCTGAAAGCAATCACTAAAATGACCTAATCCAGTCCCTTTCTCTTATGGATGAGAAACTTTATAGAGGCTAAAAGGGACATTTTAAGTAATATGCACAAAGTGGAAAGAGCATAAACACAAATCTCTTATTAAAATGCAGAGAATTAAAGAGAATCAAAACTTTTTAGAAATAAAAATGTCTTCTAGTTTCACTTTTACACAGAAAATCATTAAATTATATTCTTTCTTACAAAAGAGGGCTCACATCATGTAAAATTAGATCTTTTCTCAAATACACACTCATTCCTTCAGGCAAACACACTATCATGCTGTTCCAAATTTCCTTCAACCTAGCTGAAGTGTTTTCACAAACATTCACAAAATCGCTGAAGCTCAACAAGTTAAGCATGCCTATTAATTTTCACCCCAATGTAACTACTTCTAGAAAAAAATTTAGATAGTATAATCTACATGTAAAGTGAAATTTTTATTAGAAATTAGAAAATAGAGATGAATAATCTGGAATTTTTATTGTTTCCAAGACCCTCCAAAAGAGGGGATACTAGCTATTTTGAACTAAGTGTGCATGCAGTGAACTAGAACCTATATCTTCAAGTACCACCAGGGTTCTCTTCAGTGCTTACTGGAGGCAGGCTATGTATCAGAACCAAAAGAAATATGAAAAACATATTTTAGAGATAATCTAAAACCTGCCCTAAGGCAGGTTTAAAACCTGGCATTTTAACATCCCTACTCAAGCAAGAGGGAAAGGGGTAATATTGTACACAACCCTAGATTTACCCAATGCCCCCATGTATATCAAGAGTTGGCTTACATATCTGAGAGGATAAGAGTGGAAACCTAATTGTCACTCGTTTGGTATAGGAGAACACTTAAATCAATAGTTTATACAGGTCCTCTGACAACTGACGATTTCATTTTAGATGACACCAGCAGTGTAATTTTCAGAGGAAAGTATAACTGGAAGGTATGAACTAGGAACACCAAAAATGGGAAATTGGCCCATTCAAACTTAGGAAGTAGTTCTGAGAAATGAGAATGCTCACCAAGCTACCTTTCCCATCAAATCAGGGCAGCTGAGAATATGATGTGTTCGGCAAAGTATTTGGTCGATAGTCACTTAGAAGGAGAATTGATACCAGCCAGATATTTCTTACAGTATTAATACATACAATGACTTTCTTGTTAAGGTTTTAATGCTTCAGAACTCAATCCAACAATTATTACTAACAAAAATATTTCTAACCTGCAAAGCTCTTGACATTTCCACTAATGAGATACCCCTGATGTAAACTCCACTCACTATTGGGAGACCCCTGATGTCCAGTTTGAAGCACCTGTTGGCTATCTACCAAAATGAGAAAATTCTGAGTTACATATAAATAAGTTGACTTATTCATTCACATTTCTTCCCCACTCCCTCTCTCTCTTCACCGCCCTCCTTTCTTTCTCTTCTCTTTCCTTACTCCACCCCAATGTATATAGCAGGGGTTGGAGAAGTTCTCCAAAAAGGACCAGACAGTAAATAATTTAGGCTTTTTGGGCTCTGCCATTGTAACATAAAAGCAGCCACTGACAATCCATAAGTGAATGGGCAGGGCTGTGTTTCAATAACTCTCTTGACAAAAAGAGGCAGTGGGCCAGATTTGGCTCACAGAGCTATAGTTTGTCAACCCCTGGTATACAGTAGCCATTCTCAAGCTTTAGCCTCCAACATAATCACCTACAGGACTTGTTCTCAAATGATGCTGATACTGCTGGTCCAGAGACTACATTCTGAGAACCACTGGTATAAAATAATGATCTATATTGCACTCATTGAAAAGTTGAAATATAATAAACATTTTTAAAAGTGGAAATAACATGCTGAAACTTTGCTAATTTTATAGAATATTTCACATGAAGACTTACTGTTAAGTGCCATAATATTATCTGTTCCTGGATGGTGAAAATTTATTCCCATGCGTCCTGAAAAATAAAATAATTTTGTTTTAAGCACAAAGAAAACAATGCTTATTATAATTGTTTCAAATACATTGTAAAATATGAAGATTACAAAAAGCTAAAACAAATTAATTTATAACAAACAATGCTTTCAAAGGCTATAGCAATTATAACAATTTTTAAGTCATCATAAGATATACAAATAAAAAAAAAATCTTAAAGCCAAAGTCTCAATAACAACAAATAAACAGAACAAAACAAAACAAAAAAGAAGCTTCCATTAAATTGTCTATAATTTTAATGCATCTCCCACATTCCCATTTAAACATGCCAACTCCCTGGATTAAGCATTTTATTTAACCCACCATTCATACTGCCCTTCAAATTCAAGCAGCAAGATAATGAATTCAAGAAATATATAAACCTGAAGCTTAGAGGGAATAAAGACAAAGGTCTCAGAGTAACTCAAAAATGCAGTAATTATCAGAATGGCAACTGGAAGGTGCTAAAATTTATATGGTAGACTGGGAAACAATGACTGGCCTAAAAATCATGGGTTCTTACTGCTGCCCCTATCACTAACGTGTTATTGTATGACCTTACAGCAGTAACAAGGGTTGTAAACTTCTCTGCCTACACTAGCTGACTACCTGGCCTAAGAATCATTTTTATCTTTTTGAAGGGTTATAAAAACAAAAATGAAAAAACAAATACTAATGTACGAGAGAGGCCATGTAGCCCACAGGCCTAAAATATTTATCCTCTGACCCTTTACAAAGTTTGTCGACCTCTGGTCTGTAAGATATCAAGAATAAATCAGATGTTTCAACTAATAGCCCCCAGGGTTCAGAGTAGAATATGTAGACATTTGGTTTGTTGTTTCATTAATTATTTAGAAAAAGGAGGTAGATGTATGAATAAAACACAGTCTTACATGGGAAGACTTGTTAAGGGTTTTGTTTTTTTGTATTTTTAGTTTTTTTTTTACCAATTCCTACAACAAAATTATTATTGAAATAAAGCTTTTATGTAAAGCTAGTATCTACGACCTTGGTTCTGGAAGGTTTTCATGTCCAATTATGTCAAGAGTTACCCTGAAATTCTCAGAAATATGTTAATTTTAGGTCACTACCATTGTTTAAATAAATGTCTACAGTACTGGGGGTTGGGGGAAGTGATGCAAAGAAAGCTGGAGATAAGAAAGAAATAATAAATATGGTGTTACATACACTGTAAAAGGTCAGTCATCACTTGGTTTGCTAAAAAGCAGAAACATTTTGCTTTTCCTGGTATTCTCCCCTAACTCTGCTGGCCTCTTTGACCCACAAGATCTCTGCATCAATATTATCAATAAAAGGTATCATAAGAAACTCTGGGTAATGCCAGATCCACTAGAACTAAGCATTTAAGCAAAATCTAATTTTCCTCAACTAAATGCAAATTTTTATTAAAAGCACTAATGGCTTCTTTAAGCTACTTTCTTTACCTCTTGAAAAATTAATGCTTAGGTTATAAAGTGCAATAATTTTCACTGGAGAAAAATTAGACATCTCAGAAAAATAAAGGAAACAAGATCACCAATAAAAGACAAGCCCTGTTAACATTTTTATTTACAATCTTCCAGTTTAGTGAGTGTATATAAATAAAGGTTTCTTTTCTAAAACTGGAAATTATTTTATAATTTTATCATTTAATATATTGTATACCTTAAGCCTTAAGTCTTGCAGTTATTATGGGATTCTGGAGGAGAAAATATATATAACAGCAAAAGAAAAACTGATTCTGAATTCAGTTTTTCCCCCTTTATTTTCTCCAACAAATACTGCTGTTTAATCAGCTGTGAAAATAGAATCAAGTGTGTGACATCTGGTGATTTTTGTTAATGCAGTCTGGTGCTGCCAGCCTGACATTTTGTCACCTGTTCATGGTCTGCTATTTTTAAATTGTTCTTGTCAGCTAGCTATCTTTTAAGAATAGTGTAAAATATAAGGTTTCAAAAACTGGAAGGTATGCTTACTTTTATGGAGTTAACTGATGCTCTGGGAATCTGAAACTGTGTCCCACTTTCCCCACTGTGCAGGGTCTGATAAATGGGAATGAGACAGGATGGAGGGAGTTTGGAGAATAGGCTTCCATATGGTTATTAACACTATAAAAATCACAGTCTCATAAGCTCAATTCACATTTGTATTTAAGAGGCCAGTTATAAAAAAAACTACCTCTACTGTTAATCAAAGTTTCAGATTCCAACTAAACCCATTGTTTTATATGTCCAAAATAAAAATTAGAATTTTTACTAATTCATACTTAATTATGAAGGTCACCTCTTCACTTCTGTAATATGTTTTACAATAGAAAACAAATGATGTATCTTCCTCTAACCATCCCCATTTGCTTTAAAAAGTCAAGTCCTTCAAGAGCCCTTCCCAGAACAGAATGTAAGACCTATGTTCCATAAAAGGTAGTAAGACAAAAATGGATACTCTACTAGATTGTTTTACACCACTTTAATCTATAAAGTTGCAGATATATTCCTTCAAGAAAAGTACCCACAAGATGTGATGATATATCTAAGAATACAATAAAACAGTGTTTTAAATCCCCTTCAAGGAAAAATGATAAAAGTTTGGTACTGTAATATTCTAGATATGTTCCAAAAAGCCAAGAAGCAAAAGCTGGGAGTTAAGAGCTGAGGTCAAATCCTAGTTTCTTTGCATACGAGTAGCGGATCATTTTTAGCATGTTATGAATTCCCTTGTGCCTATGATGCTTCCTCATTTTAGGATATACTCTGAAACAATTAAATCAGAATTTGTGGAGGTAGTACACATGATTAAAGTACACACAGTCTTTTTCTTTTAAAATTTTCATGTGAAAAACGAACAAACAAAAAAGCCTCTCAGGTGATTACTACGCTGCTATATACATGATCACTGGGAAATTAATGGGAGGTACCTATTTTTAAAAATCACCCAACTTCTATCTTCTGTCCTTCCTCTTGTATATCAATAAAACGAGAACAATCTCTTCTAACTCAGAGGGTGTGCCTTAAAAGCCTATGTAATCTGCTAACTTCTATACAAGACTAACTGATAAAAGCTGAAGGAAGATAGCATAATCACAGAACTAGAGATTCAGCAAGTGAAGAGACTGTACATTTTTCTGAACAAATTGAATGTAACTAAGGCACACTTTTTCTAAAACAAGGGAACCTCAACATTCCACCAAAAGGGCCAATTTTGTGAAAGGCTATATACCATTAAATTTCAACTGTAATGAATAAGTAAACATGCCTTTATAATAGTGGCACCTATTTCTTCCAAATTTCTGCCAATCTAAATGTTGTAAGGCACTATTACTGGATTATAGCTATTCTCCCTCAGGTTTGAAAAGGCAAACCCTTCAAGATCAGTTCTCATTGACACCTGCTGTTTTCATTTTTCAAATTTCAGTTCCATGAATGGTGAAAGAAAATTCAAATATACTGTATAAAAATGTTTCATCAGCCTGGGTGTTATGGCTTAGTGGATTGGCGCCAGCCTGCGAACCCAAAGGTTGCTGGTTCGATTTCCCAGTCAGGGCATGAAACCAGGTTTCAAACTAGGTCTCCAGCCAGGTCCGTAGCTGGAGGCAGGTAAAAGGCAACCATGCACTGATGTTTCTCTCTTTCTTCCTCCCTCCCTTCTCTCTGGAAATACTAATAAATAAAATCTTTTAAAAATAAATAAATAAAATAAAAATGGTTCATCAGGCACTACCCCCAGGTGGTCAGCAGGGGTTACTCTTTGTTGTAAAAGGGAGACTACATAGGATGAGAAAAAAGGTAATTTATTTTCTGTCTGTCCCCCCCAAGATGTCTGCTATATTGTGCTACAAGCCAGAGGACAGGTCCTTGCTTCTCAATGTCACCTACATTGCCCAATGTACTGTGGTTGATGTTTCCCTATTCTTTTCTCTCAGTGCTTTGTTTTCTTTGAATGTTAATCCTAAAAGAGGATATGATCAATCAAACCTAATGACCCTGGGTTTTCACAGGGGTTCCCAGCGGCTAGGTGAACTCTCATCATGCATGAACAGTAAGTCAGCAGACCACAGACCACTGTAAAGGAGGGTGTAGGGATGAATCTTTTCCCCATCACGTATCTCCAATGCCAGAAATCCCCTTAATCCTCATAGGACTATGAGGAGAGTGGAATATCCCTCTGGTCCATAGAACAGAGGGCAGAGGACAATTCTTCCCACCCAGGCCTTACTCATACCTCGTACCAACCTAAGGATTTCTGTACTTAGAAAAAAAATAAGGAACAGTTTTCATTAATTCATCACCCATCTCAAAACTCCTCTTCTCTTGGAGGCATTATCTCAAATGAATAGGGAAAGTAATTCATAAGATGTAGGAGACAACAGGTAATTGTTAAAAATGTTACTCTGTATTATGCTTAGTGAAATAAGCCAGTCAGTGAAGGACAAATATCATATGATCTCACCCATTACGGGACAATAATGAACAAAACTAACAACAAGCAAAACAGAACCAAGTATATGAATACAATGAATAGGCCTTCAGTGGTCAGGGGGAAAGGGGTTGGGGGGAGGGGGGAGGCAGAGGCAAGAAAGGGGAGCAGCTTAGACAAGAACCTAGTATAAAGGAACCATGGACATGGACAACAGGTAGGATTGACTTTGGGGGGAATGGGTGGGTAGGGAGGGGGACAGAGGGGAGCAAAAAGGGGATGAATGTAATACAACAACAATAAAAATTTTTAAAAAATGTTACTCTGTTAAAACAAAGACCTATATTTGAGAACTTTAAGCAGCCATAAATTAGTCTAATTTTTATTTAAGTAAGAGTTCTGTGATCTGATCTACACTGCATAAGATATTCCTCAGTTTGCTATGAAAAAAAGCCCAATTAGACTTTTTTCTACATTACTTGACATTTTCATCATAGGGGAGGAGGTTAGGGGACCTTTTAAAATTTTCCTACCAACATTTTCAGTGCTGACCTAGTATTACATATACTCAATTGGAAAACTGTTAAAGCTCTGTACTAAAACAGTCATCATTATTTCCTCAACTTCCTATTCTGTCATTTCTCCCTCTAACCCTTTCCCCTGAATCAAGAGGACAGCTGAAATTAATTAATTAATTAAAAATTTAAAAAAAAAAAAAGAGGACAGCTGAACAGAGGGATTTCTTACTGAAGGCATTTCTAAGATAAAATATTACTATGAACATATTTCACTCTGTTTAAGTACATCGTGGGGTACTTTATTTTTCATGAATGTATTGTATTATGCCTTTTTTACATTATTCAGATATGCAATTCTGGAAAGCCAACAAAGCTTAGGAGGATTATTTTCCTTTCTCCTTTAGAAGGTTTTTTATGAAGATAATAATTATTTATCTGTGGCAAATAATTTCCTGCAGTGGAAAGCTTTTAACATTTAGCTGCAATCTAGCTAGAAGGAAATGTTGTAGGGATAAAAAGATTTAATTTAGTACCCAGGCCTGGCAGTAGGCATGCCACTCCTACAGCTTGCAAAAAAATTGTAGGTAACATTTGAACAGTGCCTAGTGTCAGGAACTTCATCTGACTCTATGAAGTAGGTGCTTTATTTTAATGATGGGGACACTAGACTTTGAAGAGGCTAATTTATCTAGATCAATAGCTAAGTAGGGGCAGAACCAGATCCAAACACAGTTTGAGTGACTGCAAAGTCAGAAAGGCTGAGTTGAAATTTCATCTCTTCCACAGAGGATATAAAATATCTGGAAGAATGTTAATAAAAATAACAATCTTTGTTATCTCTAGGTAATAAGTCTCAGGTGATTTTTTTTTTTCACTTCCCTTTTTGTCATTTTATGTACTACTTGAATTTCTTACAATGAGAAAGAAAGTATTGTTTTCTAAAGCAAATTGAGCTCCAGAGGGAAATACCAGGACAAACAGCCACATATAAAACCAATGATTCTATAACTTGAGTTTGAGACCCTCAAAATAGTGTTCCCAAGTTCAAGTGGAAGAAGAGGACACTAAAGAAAAGAGGAAAAACAGACTGGAGTAAAAAGAAGTTTCTAGACAAACTCATACAGAAACTACACGGTAGGTCTCTGCCCTCCACGTTTCTCATAAAGCTCAATTCACCTAGATGTTAACATCTTATTATTTTTATTCTACTAGATGTTCACATCTTTTGATTCAGAAATCCTCTATATGAATTCTCCTTAAGAAAAAGGCATGTGCAAGAACTCATCCATGGCAGAATTACCTACAAATGGTGAAAAAAAGCTGGAGATAACCTAAAAGTCCAAATTAAGGCCTATCAATAAATTATAAAGATAAGATAAAAACATGGGTAATGTTTATTATGTGGGAAATAGAAAAATAAAGAATACGCTGTCATAACGTTTCTTTTATTTTTAACGACCTTTTTGTTATTATAATTTACTCCTTTCCTAAAGTCAGAAGTTACTTAAAATCTTTCCTTTAAAATGCTAGCATCACAATTACATTATCAGAAGTAATAAGGGTCAAACACATGATGCCACAGATCAGCTCTAAAAGTCTCCTAGCTGGAAATAGGAAGCTCAACTACCCTCATGGGAAGACAGGACATGATGATGTAACTGAATATGGGAAGTGGTCCTTTCACAGGAAATCAATGTGGGTGATATGATGAACTGAGAAGTTGCAACTACATTGAGGATATAAAAAAAGTGCATATTAAATGCCTTGCAAATTATTAGGACATATGTCTGTAAGTACAGTGCAGGAAGCTTTTATAGATGAAACCTCACATTTCCAAGTATATTGAAGAAATTTATGCAGAGGTACTTGGACATGAATAAAAAAAAAAAGGCACCACAGTTAGGATAAGGTATTTACATTACCCCACAGTGAGGCCCCCTCCTTATATTCTGCCAGTGCTGCTCTTAAAAGGCAGGGCGCAACAGCGCCTGCTTAACCACAAAATTGTGGAAAATTATTTTACAGACTACAATCTAAGATCCTTTTATAATCTTTTATTGCTAGAAGAAAAGAATGTGGACTAAGACAAGACAGATATGCATAAAGAATGAGGGCTAAATATTTTAGGTTAGAAGAGGCTTACAGCTGTTTGAGGTAGAGAAGGAAGGCAAATGCAGCCTTGGAAGATATTAAAAACACAAAGCAGCCTGTGAATATCATTGGCTTCTTTTTTAACATCATTCTCACTTCTAAATGAAATATGCTTCAAGTTACCATTTACCTAATCTTCCAACTGAAGACAAATGTGGTAATAGTGATTAAATACAACAATGAATAAACAAAAGATTTTTTTTCTACTGCTGAAAAGATACAGTTTTTCTCAAAATCGTTTCTTTGCTTTCTAGCCTGTTAACTACTTTCTTTTCACTGGAAATAGAGGACTGCATCAGGAAACCATGAGTGCGACAAGAAAAGGATGAAATGGATTTCTGGTGTGGCTTGAGGAAACTCTCAAGTGTTCAGTCAGTCATGACCTAAAAGAGCCTGGGAAGAACCAGAGGGGATCAAATTCCTCACAACTCCCGAGGACATAAGGATTCATATAAGACGGGCATCCCCATGGCTAGCTCTGCAGTTTTCAGGTAGTTAGGTTCTAAATCCAAGCACAGTGGATATTTCAACAGAAAATTTCCATTACAGTATTTAAAAATACCATAGGACCACTAAAGCATCCTATAACCCATAAAAGGAACTATCTGTAATTATGAGCATAACATCAGCCTCTATCCTGAATTTACAAGGGCTATGAAAACAGAAGTCCTAATATTGCTGACGTTGGGCCTTTCTGACTTATATTTAATCCAAAACATTTATACACTTGAAGATATTTTCCTTGTGTTTTAACCTTAGAGAAACAAAAGTGTTGCTGGCTGCTCTTAAGTCTGTGTGGTGTTACTTCCTACATTAGGAAATTGACTATATTTTAATAAAATGAAACCCTTTTCTATGAGGTTTTCTGAAGTAGTCTTTGGAGACTGGTTTACAAAATCTCATATTTCCTTGCCGTATACTTGGACTTAAATGAATTATCCAGCTTCAGCTATGGATTCCAAATGCACAAAGCCCAGAAAGTTTGGCTTCTGGTCTCATGCTATAACTGCAACCTCCGCTGCCCAGCACATGCTTCTGCCAGACAGTCTAAGTAAAGCAATCAACACTGAAAAATCATAGGTAGCTGAACCCAGGTTTTTAAAAAAATCAACTTTAAATACATTCCACAATGCTTTACAGAAGCAAATAAAAACAAATAAAAAAATAAAACCAAAAAAGTCACAATTATTAAAAAAGCTGTTTTTTTGTTTAAAACACCAAGCAAGGAATGGACATATGAATATTCCTAACCTGCAAAATGATTCCTCCACATTATATCAGCGAAACTCATTGGTGGGCCACTGGGAGGGTAGTGTTTACCTTTCAGAGGCTCATGATCAGTCCTTATCATATCCATTAAGGAGTTCTCCAACGAGTGCAAGTTAAAAGTGTCATAGGGCCTACTCCGGTCCTAAAAAAAAAAAACAACACACAGAACACGATAATATATAAAATTATTTCATAAAATCAATACCATATCATTTGCTTCTTGCCATTTATTGATGGATTGAATCAAAGTTCTAAACAGTTCTAATAATACATCCTTTTCATTAAGAATAATGAGTTACTTCAGAATGAAACTAAACTTAAATGAATCCTGAAATTAAAAAAAAAAAGACTTGGCAACGTTAAGTTTAATACAAGTTTCAATTATTAATTAAATTGCATCCTTTTTCCTAAGATTCTTTCAGACTACTTCAGATTGACTTTCTCTTAAGTGAACTAAAAAATAAATTTGAAAGTTAAGAGTCAAGTGAACTGGCTTTGTCCTCCATCACCCACTGCTTCCATCTTCAAATGAAGATTCTATTCAAATGAATAATTTTTTTTTTTCCTGGAGAAAGGCTGTATTTAAGAACTTTTAAACTACAAACAGAATTACTTTCCTGAAAAATCAAATGGTGATTGTAGTTTCAATGTGATTCAACTAAATATTTAACTTTTATTACTGATAAGGTCCATATATTAGGTATACATTTTAAACATTACAGTATGTTCAAATATTAAAACTACCTTTTGAAAAGCATTCACATAAAAAGACTTTAACCCAACGTAATGATTTCATGAGGTCAGAGTTAACAGATTTTGCAAATAAAAAGCTAATGCAAACTAAGAAAAAAATAACTGTTCTGCCACATTTCACTCAAGCCCATGGGAGACCATCACTTAAGACATTATTTTTAGTAGTCTGAGTCTATAAAGAAGTGATGCTCATGGCCTGACTTATTTTTATAGAACGCATTTAGTCATTTTTGTTTAAGAATAACAAGACAAACATACACCTGAATGACACAAATCAAACAATAGCAATGAGAGATTTTCAGGGTCTTTAACAGTTTATCCAGGTTTGCAAATGATCACTTATCCTCTCCTATGAACAGCAGAATAAAAAAAAAGAAAAAGACTCAACAATACAATAGGTAAAAGCCTCAGCTACAATGACCATTTTATAGGTTAAGTCTTAAACTCTTGGAAAGCTGTTTTCTTTTGGTTTCTAGAAAGCATAGCTGTATACCTTCAAGGGAGGCTAAAAAGCAAGTGACATTTCCTCAGCAATGAGCATTAAAAAAAAAACAAAACTTAATGAATTATCGAATAAATGAATGAATGACTGCAGTACCTATGCATGTAGGTCCAGGAAGAGCCCTGAACTAAGAACCAGGAGGTACGAGTGCCAGAGCAACTATAATGAATTGGAGGCTTTTGGGTACATCATGATCCACCTTTCCAGTCTGTGCCGGAAATTCCTCCCTTTCCACAAATGAGAGGATAGAGCTAGATCATTTCTAATATCCCTGACAACCTTATACTATTTTTTAGATAAGGGGTAGGAGTGGAGGGCACAGATTTACAAACCTCTAATACACAAGCTGAAGGCCACTCCCCTACATCCTGGTAGTTCAGAAATAAATGCTGTAGTTTAGTCCGTTTGCAAGTAATGAGGAGAGAGAAACATAGCCAATTAAAATAACAGCATGATGGACATTTTAACAGAGGAATGAATGCAGTACAGTGGAAACTAAGCCACATTTTTTCTTAAAGAACATGTATTTTGGTATGCGTGCATTATATTTTTTAAAAATTCATAATATAGGCCCTGGCTGGTAGCACAGTGGATAAGGCACCAGCCTGGGAACCCAAAGGTTGCTGGTTTGATTCCCCAGTCAGGGCACATAACCAGGTTGCAAGCCAGGTCTCCAGTCAGGTCAGTGGCTGGAGGAGGTGAAAAGCAACCATACATTGATATTTCTCTTCCTCTCTGCCTCTCTCCCTTCCTCTCCCTCTGGAGATAATAAAATAAAATCTAGCCCTGGCTGGTGGCACACTGGGTAAGGTGCCAGCCTGTGAACCCAAAGGTCGCTGGTTCAATTCCCCAGTCAGGGCACATAACCAGGTTGCAAGCCAGGTCTACAGCCAGGTCTGTAGCTGGAGGCAGGTGAAAGGCAACCATACATTGATGTCTCTCTCCCTCTCTGCCTCTCTCCCTTCCCCTCTCTCTAAAAATAATAAATAAAATATTAAAAAAAAAATCTAAAAAAAAAAAAAAATTAATTAAATTAAATAAAACTTCACAATATAAAGTTCTAGGTGTCTTAATATGAACCAGTCATGTGACTAGTTATAAGGCTTAGTTATTCTCAATAGCCTCAGTATTCTCATTAGTAAAAATAGAATCTTACCTGTAAGAATTAGGTTGAAATTACTTAAGTATTGATTTTACTCACATTTTGTTGGTCAAAGAGCAAGTATTCAACATTTCTTAAGCTACTGAAGCACCCTCACCCCATTTTTTTTCTTTTTAACATTCATTAGTTGTCTGTCTCTACAGTTGGATAAGAAAGGGACATAGAATATTTTCTTTGGTTCTTCATTTTGCACTCTATATAACTGAAGAAGGCCTTTTCTTTTATCATTAAGGTCTTCCTGGAGATTGTCTGTCTTGCTTTGGGTTCAAGTTGTCAGTGGAAATTCTAATTACTTAAGGAGTAAAGCTGAATTTCCAGAAATGCAGGCTTATCTTTCTCCATAAAAGGCATCCTATTCTTTGCCAGAGAAAAAGCCAGAGGTAAAAACATATGCTGATGAAGAGGCAAAATGACAACCTATTTACAACACCAACAATCCCATAATAACTGTCTAGGAGCCTTATATCAAATGTAGGCAAGCTTCTAACACTACTGATGTGGGACTGTTTAAAGGGAGGCTGATAAAGTGAAAGGACTGTATTAAGTGGCTGTGTCAAGGCATATGAGAATCCTTCTAGTCAACACAGTTTCCTTTTGGTGCCACTTAATTATTCATATAATCTTCAAGATAGACTACAACATACTTATTTTACACATGAAGGAGATATGGTTCAGAAATGATTCAAGCCTGGATCTGACTCATAACTAATACCTAAGGAGTATAAAAATCTGTCCACAGAAGTTAATCCAATCTATTTGCAATAGCAAATGAAGGCTCTATAGAAGCATTGCACTTCATCTAATCACTATGAATGATCTTCCTGGTAAGGTGGTAGTGAGTTACTGTGAAACAATCATATCAGATATTAGACGACTACCTGTAAGGAAAATTAGAGGGGATGTTTGCAGGGGGTTCAGGTATCTGAAGTAGCTCCCAAACCTGTCAGATTTTCAAAAATCATACGTAAAAGTTTAAATGCAGGTTCCTGGTCTCCAGTTAAAACCCGCTTAATCATAATTTTTTAAATAAATAAATAAATGTCCCAGGTGATTGGCTAGATTTGAGAGCCACTAGACTGGATGATTCCTCAAGTTAAGCCTTTGAACTCATGAATCTGATCCATAAAATGGGGCAGTAAATTAAGGGAAGGGACTAGAAGGACAGCACCAGGAAATAAACAAGCCTGGATACTTGGCCAAAAGCAGCTTTGCAGTCTTCCAAATTGATTGTGGATCAGAGAAACAATTAGTGGTCTGGTCTTTAAAAGCACAACTTTGAAGCCAGTCATCTGATTTTCAAATTTTGGCTCTGCCACCTGCTGGCATGTCACTCTGAACAAATTTTTATGCCTTGATTACCTTCATCTATAAAATGAGGGTGATAATAATTCTCCCTCTATGGTTGTTTTTAGTATTATATGACAGAATTTACAACAAAGCATTTGTATAGTGGTAGCTACTGAAATATTAAGGATAATACAGAGACTTCGGTGATACCACATCAGAGTACTGGGTGGGGCACAGATTAAAAACTTAGATGTTCATGGATGCTAACCTCACACAAGGTTCCCCAGTGCTCCACAGATGAAAACACATGGCACGTGAAACGTCTGACAAAATTTGCGGAGGCTTCTTAATTGAACAAACTTCAGTGCTGAGATTTATTTTCTCACTATAATTAATTCTATCTATGCCTCATCAGTTTGTATTTGCTGCATCTTTTTTGTTTTACTAGCAGTAAGCATTGCTAAAATAACTGATTAACCAGGAAGCCTGCAAGAAACAGAAAAAGGATAGAAAAACTAAAAACTCTGCAGTGAAATTCCACATAAATTATGCATAGAACCAACCAACCACACTTTAACAACAAAAGTTAAAAGTGGCAACTAGCCTTACTAATCTTTCTCCGTAAGTTTTGTTTCTGATATAGGGAAAATAAGGAAACATCTTTTTCATTTGTTTTTAACAAGCAAACACATCAGGAAGTATTAGAACATTTATAAATAATGCATCCCATTATTGACTTTTTTCTAATATAACCAATGACAGATGTTACCAGTTACTTGCACACAGAGGGATTCCACGCCCACTGTATAGCTCGTTAGCTCCGCTTTCCTTCTTTCCCCAGCTTGATTTACTATATTAATAAATTATTCAAGTGCTTATGTGCCTGGCACTGTTCTAAGTATGGTAAATGCACTCATTTCCCTCACAACTCTACAAGGTAGGTAACTTTTATCCTCACTTTATAAATTACGCTATTAAATCTGGAAGAGATTAAGTGTGCAGACTGCCCCAAGGTTACAGGGTGAGTAAGCAGCTGCGCCAGGGCCCAATCCCAGGCAAACCCAGGTGCTCTAAAAGGACATTCACCGTAGTGCAGGCCTCACACCCTTCTCTCTGCCTTAAGACCTTTCATAAACATTCTCTTCAGTCTAAAACTGACACAGTCAGAGAGGACTCCTTGACCCCACCCTGCCACCCTTACCTGTCCTTGGTCAATAACCCTTGTTGAACGGACAACTAGTTAAACTCAAGCAATAGCTTAAGCTATCTTCCAGCACAGGCCTGGGCCTGCCTCTTCTACAGCCTTATCCCATGCGCCTACCTGCCTTTTCCTTGGGAGAAGTCCAGGACCCTTTCTACCCTTTCTGGCTTACCTTTCTGGCTTATTTTCTCCCCTATAAGATACAAAAGGCCAAGGGCATCTAAGAAAAAAGTAGCTCTGGCACCTAGAGATAAAATTAATGATGGTGTCTACTGTGTGCCAAGCACTGGGTTAAATGTTTTATAGACATAATCTTAATTGTTATCACAACCCTGCAGGACAGGCATGATCTCCATTTCACAGAGGAGGAAGCTAAGGCTCACAAAAGTTGTGTAACTGCACAGATTTTCACTGTTTGTAAAGACACAAAGCTGGTTGGAAACCAAGATGTGAACCCAGGTCTGTCCAGTTCACTCCAATACTGCTCCGATGCTTCTGCGTTGATCAGTGGCCATGTGTGCAGCGAACAATGGGGGCTTGGCTGGGAAGGAAGGGGCACGGACAGGATCAAAAATCAAACCGTGGATAGATAGTTGAAAAGGCCAGGAAAGGATCAACAGGATTGTGAAATAGTATTTAAAAAAATAAAAAAAGAGAAGGAATTCTTGAAAGAAGGTTCTTCTCTTTATCATATAACTTCAACATATGTGTGGGTAAACATTTCAAAGTTAAATGCATTCCACACAGAGTTTTAACCCACAAAATTAGCCATTTCTAAATTTCCACTCTACTGTTCTTACTTTCTAACTAATTACATTATTTGAGATTATTGCAACTCCCTATCCATATTACTATAAACACTGTGCTTTATCTATTTTTTATACGGCTCTTCAATCACATAATTAATATATGAACCTATTCTTCTCCAACACACAAAGACTATTTCCGGAAAAGGAAATGTCTCAAATCCTGCCTTCTTGAACTCTCCCAAGACTGCTATATATATAAATTTGGCATGTATTCTTTCAGATGTTTAATATATATTCCAGTATGTACCCACAGAAAATATACACTGTTTTGTTACTTTTTCATAAACATAAAAGTATACACACTGTTCTGAAACTTGCTTTGACCAATATTGTGCTACTGAGATCGGTCCTTCTTAGTACATTCTTGCCCCTCCGCCACCCAACCATACATACACACATATCCCTCCTATAAGTATCTGCATGCTGACTATGTTAAGAGTATCAAGTAATCATCCCAGTGTACACTCGATAAAAATTGTCCTGATTTTGAGATTTCTTTCCCAACCCCCAATTTTCTCAAAATTTTTGTCTTGCCCTTTAACTGCATTTCTTCCATGCTTGGTCTAGGTTGGCACAATGGTTGCCTGATCCCTGGTTTCAAAGGACAACACTAATAATGAAACATAATAATATATGAAACGTGCCAGCCTGAGTAAAAAACAAAGAGGAAATACACATCCAAAAGCTCAAGATGTGATTTCAAGCACAGACTCTGCTTGAAAGTATCATGAAGGCCCTAACCAGTGTGGCTCGGCTTGGTTGAGTGTTGTCCCATAAAGCAAAAGGTCACCAGTTCAATTCCCTGTCAGGGTGTGGCACTGGGTTGAGGGCTCAGTGCCCAGTTGGGGCACATATGGGAGGCAACCAATCAATGCGTCTCTCTCACATCAATATTTCTCTCCCTCTCTTTTAAAATAAATAAATACAATATTTTTTAAAGTACCATGAAGAACAGATAGAATATTTAATAATGTTCTAAACCAATCCTGTGCTGTTGTCAGCACCTATCAAAAGCATGAGGTTCTTATATCAAACTGAACTTTTGAACTTTACTCTAGTACTGAACAGCTTGACATACATTTGCCCTAAGATTAAAATCTTTCCCAAATAAAGGAAAACCTATGTCACTAACCTGAAGGGAAGGAGAAAAATATAACTTCAAAGCAAATTTTCAACTCATCTTCAGTAAGTATCAGGTCCTTCAGTCAATGGTAAATTTTAACCATCCCAAATAAGACTACTGTTATATGTGTAACCCTTTGGAAAACATGATTGTAGACTCTCCTTCAATCACTCAAGAGCAAGCAAATCCTCCTTACATCTAACTTAATTAAGTTCATTAGGAAGTTGAAAGCTTTCTCCCTTTTCTGTCTGAGGAAAAAAACTGATAAGCACCTGTTGTGAATTTTAACTTTTACTTTGAGAGAGAAGGAGAAACACTGATGTGAGAGCAAAACATTGCTCAGCTGTCTCCTGTATACAACCCAGTGGAGGATTGAACCTGCAACCTAGGTATGTGCCCTGACTGGGAATCTAACCCTCAACCTTTTGGTGTGTGGAACGATGCTCCAACCAACTGAGCCACTTGACCAGGGCTGAATTTTAATATTCTTTAAACTGATTGTTAAATCCAGTCTTCCATACAAGAAATTCCCAAGAATCCTAAATATAGCCTGGAATGAGTTTACAATATAGAAAGAAATTACAACGTCATCTTTTTCTTTTTGAGGATGACTAATTCCAATTACTTTAACCTTTTTATCAGACTGCATTTCTCCTCCTATCTAACAGCAAACCAAGCTAAGATTCTTCAGAAGTTTAAAAAAAAAACCAGGGGGGGTAGGGTAGGAGAGAACAATAGGGAAAATGGGACAACTGTAATTGAACAACAATATAAGTGGGTTTTTTTTTAATGAGGATAGTTTCACCTGCTCTGAGGGATGCTCAAAAATTAGATGAGCATGACAACTTGAAGCACAACCCAGCAATTTTCACCTAATCTCTTCTTGTTCCCTACCATCCCTAATCTTCCTTCACAGCTCTTCTCATTGGTTTGCCATGCAGGTCAGATAACAGGCCCAGTTCATCAGACAGAGGGAAAGATGGCTCTTGGAATCACCTTATTCACCTGAAATGACCTATGTACTAAGGCCAGATCTAGCTAGGTGAGTGCTGAAAGGGTCAACTGGACCTGAAAGTACAAATGCCTATTGTTACCACTTCTGACTGTGGTAAACAATTCAGAGCTAAGCACATATGCACTTAAACAGAGGAGAGGTTAGGGGGAGGGAGAGAAGGGGGGAAAGAAGGGGAAGGGTTTAGTCAAGGAAATAGTATGCATGACCCATGGACATGAACAACAGGATGGGGACTGACTGTGGGAGAGCGGATGGGGTGGGTGAGGCATGGGAGAGCAATGGTGGGGAAGGGACAACTGTAATAGATCAGTAATTAATTAATTTTTAAAAATTACACTGCAAGAAAGGTGGGGGGTTGTTATACAGTTTAGTAGTGTACTAGTTAAAGGGCAGAAAGTGAGTCAGACAGGCCTAGGAAGGATCCAGAAAGGGAAAGGAGTAACTACAATGGTCAAAAGAGTAGGCTTCAAGAAACTACAAAAATTAAAGTTGCTTCTTTCCCTGGTTATTATGCATGAGATTAGCTGGTGTTGCTCCAAATCATTGGTTGTTAGCCAGCATATTATCCCAAGCAGTGTAGTAGGCATGATAATGTAGGGGAAGCTTTAGCTTTGCAACCAAAATCTATCTTAGAACATTATGCAAAGATACACATAGCTCCTCATACTGCTTTCCTTTTATGTGACCATAAATAGCAAAATCCTTCCACAAAACTGACCACTTCCAGGTATAGTTGGACTTTCCTTTCCCATCTCATTATTTCAGCTCCAGTTACAACAATGACTCAATCTATTATAATTACTACTTTACACCTGTCATCCTCAACAAACTATAGGTGCTATGATAGCAGAGATGTATGTTATTTCTATGTATGCTCATCATTTAGCAGAAGGCCTGGCACAAAATAGGCAATCAGTAAATGTAAATGCTTTACATTTAAATGTTCCTTCCAATGGTTTTATATCGCAAGATTTTCATTTGAAACTAACAAAGAACTACATACCTATTAGAATGGCTTAAAAAAAGGAAAAAAGAAAGAAAAGAATAAAGAGAACCTGATATCCCAAATGCTGTCTAGGACCACAGAAAAAATACAAAATGATATAGCTACTTTGTAAAAACAATTTGGGAATTACTAATAAAGATATAGTGTTGCAAACTAGTAACCCCACTCTCAAGTATTTACCCACAACAAATAAAAACACATGTTCATACAAAAACCTGTACAAAAATGTTTATAACATCTTTATAAATCAACTATTCGTAATTTCCCCAAACTGGAAAATACCCAAACGCCTATAAACTGGTGAATGAATAAACAAATTATGGTATGTCTGTACAATAGAATATTATTCAGCAATAAAAAGAAATGAAGTACTAATATGCACTATAGCATGAATGGACCTTGAAAACATAATGATCAGTGAAAGAAGCCAGGCACAAAGAATCAATCACATGTATAACTCCAACTGTATAGAATTGTCCAGAATAGGCATATTATCTACAGAGACAAAAAGTAGATTACTCATGGCCAAGGGATAAAGGCATCAGGAGGAAAATGGAGACTGACTGCTACTAGGTACAGAGTTCCTTTTGGGGCAATGAAATTGTTCTAGAATTAGTGCTGATTGACACATAATTCTGTAAATACACTAAAAGCTACTGCATTGTGTACTTTTAAAGGGTGAATGAACTTCACAGCATGAGAATTATACCTCAATAAAGCATTTATTTTTAAAAGATTTTATTTATTTTTTAAAAAGGGAGAAAAACATCAGTGTAAAAGAGAAACATCTACTGGTTATCTCTCTTACATGCCCCAACCAGGACCAAACCCACAACCCAGGCAGGTGCCCTGACCAGGAATCGAACCTGCAACCTTCCGCTTTGTGGGATGATGCCCAACCAATTGAGCCACACCAGTCAGGGCAAAGCTATTTTTTAAAAGCAGTTTTTAATGTTTTAACAGGAATATTGACAGTACCTGCAAATCATTAACTTTAGTTATAGGACAAAACACCTAATAACACCCTTGAACAATGACTGAAGGAAGACAAAGTCTCAACTTAGCTGTTTCATTCAGGAACTACTAAAGGACCCAGGTAATTAAACCTGCACCAGAGGATAGTAAAGCTCAAAAGACAACTCTACTGACAACCAAATAACTAACGCCATCCATCATCACACTGTGTCTTTAATGCTCCTCTGACAGTTACTAGCAGTTATTGGCCATATTACCCACAAAACAGCATCTTCTCATGTCTCCCATTGTTTATGAGTTTTTTAATCCCAGAGATTCCTGTTTTACAATGATGTATTGTATTCTTCAGAGACTAAGCTCATTCTATTTATAATCATGGCACATTTTAAGAATGATGTACTCTACCTAGAAGCACTGCTAGACCATTATAAATACCTATATGCATAAACAAAACAGTCTGCCCTGCCCCTATGCATTTCAGTTGTTGTTTGACTTAATGGTTAGGTGAGGAGATACACAGCAGAATTGGCAGATTCACCAGAATCTGACAAGGGCCTCTGTTACCCTTCATGATTCTTGTATCTAAAAACTTAGCAAAACACAGCTGCTTTTATGCAAATAGCCCTCTAGCAATGAAAGCAATAAAGCAAGACTGTGCCAATTTGGACTAACAGCTGCCTTGGGCTCTTCCCACTTTCAGAAACCAAGAGATAATGCCATGCCCAGTGTACACACAGATGAACAGCTATGTACTACAGTCCTTCACAGTCACTCCTTGGCCTCCACTGAGGAGGTCACAAATGTGCACCTGAGTTTACTTTTAAGCAGGGAACCTGAACCTGATGAGTACCAAAAACAAAATCCATTCCAAGTTGATGAACTGGGACCACAGGAAGAGAACATGTTTTTTATTTTTTATTTTCTGTTTTTGAACCTTTCTCCTGTAATAGAGGGCGAAGGGAAAACAAACAAACAAACACAAACAAAAAAATATCCATACTCAAGGTCATTGTGCAATTTTTAAAAATATTTTATTTATTATTTTTAGAGAGAGGGGAAAGGGGGAGGCAGAGAGGGAGAGAGACATCAATGTATGGTTGCCTTTCACCTGCCTCCAGCTGGGGATCTGGCTGGAGACCTGGCTTGCAACCTTGTTATGTGCCATGGCTGGGAATCGAACCAGCAACCCTTGGTTTCACAGGCCAGCACCTTATCCATTGTGCCACCAGCCAGGGTGGTAAATTCAATTCTTAATACAAATCAGGTGTCCCTGAAGAAGGGAGACTCATCATACAAAAATTATTTGTTATATAAACATTATGGGAAAAAAATAACTTTATATACTTATAAATCCTTAACCTTATCTTCCATTTAAATGTTACCACATTTAAGACAAACATGTTAAAGCATCTAAAATGCAAAGCATCTGTATTTATTAAAATATTTGGCATTTGAGAGATTTAAAATTCTTACTTCAAAATGAAGCCTGTATCATTCTAGTAATGCTACATTAAGGTACTTCACAGATCATAAAGTAAAATGTAATAATTTAGATTAGGAAAAATGCAGTCTGAATTTCCAAAATGTCTGCATGACAGAGTATTTTTTAGAAGAACATTTCTTTTATTACTTTCAAATGTAGGCATTAACAAAATTTTGCCAACTGTGCCAAAGGTCATTTTACTCTTCATTTATTCCACATATATTTGGGGGGCACTTTAATATGCAAGACCACTGAAGGTTAAAAAGTTCCAGAGTCTCTGCCCACAAGAAGCCAGCTGTCTAGTTTATAATCACTACATAATGAGGTAAATGCAGTAACAGAGCTATATGCTTGGCATTATGGGAGCACAAATAATGGAGAAATCAAAAAGCTTCCAGAAAAGGAAGGCCAGAGGCATACACTTACATATATGTATGCCAGGGACCAACTTTCTCAAGAAAATCTGTAAGGACCCAGTAAGGAATTTTGCAATGGATATATAGGCTACAAGCTATAAATAGATAAGACTTAATTTGTAAATAATATTAATATTAAGGGTGTAGTTTAGCAAACTCCTTTCTCCAGGACAGGATCAAATTAATTTGTGTATGAATGCATCCACTTTCAGAATAATATTCTATCATCAATCCCAAATTTATTTTAAAGATTTTTTTTTTTTTTTTTTTTTGGTGGTCTTACATCTTTTCTCTGGTATTCAATTTTGAGGATCTGGAGGAAAATATTACCATTATCTGTTGAGCTAGATCTCTAAACATTCATTTTCTAGCATACTAAGGCTTCAATTTAATTTCCTCATGTTTCCTGATATTTATAAAGCGTACTTCACATCTCACAAAGCATTTTCACACACATCCTTGCTCATCTGAACCTCATTAAGATGTTCTTTTGAGCCTTACTTAGCATGGCCTGTCCACTTCAACATATCCCAGAACCTTTCTCTTCATATTTAATCAACAACAGGGCTAAACAAAAACTCATGGAATTAAATAATAGCAGAACTGATCAATATTGGCTGCGTGCCTTGTCTTCTTTTAAGCACTTACATGCTTTATCTCATTTCCTCCTTGCAAAGCCTATGGAAGTAAATACTATTATTATCCCATCTTACAAATGAGAAAACTGAGGCCCAAAGATGTAACACAAAAAGTATCTGAAACAGGAGTCAAACATAGGCAGTTCAGAGCCTTAAAACTATTCACTGTGCTTTTCTGCCTCTAGGAGAATCATTCCTAGTGAATAAATCTCATTTCTGTTACTATCTAACCATTATTTTTCTACTCATTTTGGTGTGGGGTACCCTTCTTATATTACTATATATTAATAATATCTTCATAAATATTTTATTCCCAGGAACAAAGGAAAGCAAAAATATGAATAATTTAAAAATGTTTTCAGTCTATAATTTAAAATTTCTCTCATACTTAAAAAAGATTGACAAAAAGAAATACTTTTTCTTTACTTCAATTTGTGTTTCCACCTATTTGGGGTAAACAGTTTACTTAAGATTTGAACTAATTATTTGCTTATGAAAAGTAATTAAAAGTAGAAGCTCCTTTGAAGGTATAGCTATTTGAAGATTCTTCAAATGACAAAAATTAATCTTTGTTCCCAAAATGTTGTGGAAACACTTATTGCTTAAAAAGTGAGAGACTAATATAAGAATTATGTATGTATATATATGAACATAAGTATAGTTGTCCCTCCTCTTATTCATGGTTTCACCTCCTGCAGTTTATTAGCCATAGTCCACCAAAACCCAAAAATATTAAATGGAAAATTCCAGAAATGAACAGTTTATAAGTTTTAAATTGCTCATTGTTCTGAGTAGCATAATGAAACCTTGCGCTGCCCCACTCCATACCGCCCAGGGCATGAATCATCCTCTTTGTCCAGTGTTATCCATGTGGGACAAGGTCTGTCCAGAAAGTGTCCAGCCATGTAATATAAAAAATAGGGACATTTATCCAAGAAGATACAAGACACAAGAAACACTGTACACAGGACAATGATGTCTCAGTCCCCTTCAAAGCAGGCACCTTGCAACCTCACACAGTTTTCCCAGTCTTTTCCAATGTACAAAATACTCTGCAAAATCATTCGTAGGAATCATCATTAGCTGCCCCATTGTATTTTCCTGAATCTCTTTGATGGTCTGAAATCTCTTCCTTTTTGAAGGTGATTTTAGTTTTGGGAAAAGCCACAAATTGCAGAACACCAAATCTGGGCTGCTGGGGTACTGAGCCACCTGGGTGATTTGATATTTTGCCAAAACACTGCATGAGATATAATGCACAAGCAGGCATGTAGTTGTGATGAAGCTGCCAAATCACCAGTTGCCCATAGCTGTGGCCTTCTGAATCATCCAAATAGTTTTCAGGGAGGAAGGTTCAAGCTTAAGGCAAAATCTGATGCATAGTTGTTGCCCTATTTGCTCATTTTGAATGTGATGGCCACATAGTACATACACATGCTCACCCAATGGTGTCTACCACCCTCACTGACTAGTACAGTGAAGCCATCATTGTTCACACATGCGCATTCTAGGCCACTCACCTTGGCTGCCAGGTTACATCAATGTTGCACAAACTGTTCTTGGCACATTAACAATGGCTGGACTTTTTCAGGACAGACCTTTATGAATGCCACCAGCTCCTTAGTCACTAAGCAACTGTTTCAGTGATAAGATCAACTGTCTTGGTATCATAGTGCTTATGTTCAAGTAATCCTTATTTTACTTAATAATGGCTCCAAAGCAGAAGAGTAATTATGCTGGCAATTCAGACATACCAAAGAAAAGCTGTAAAATGTTTCCTTTACATGAAAAAGTGAGTACAGTACAATAAGATCTTTTGAGAAAGACTATATTCATATAATCTTTATTACAGCATAGTTATAACTTTCCTATTTTATTATTAGCTAATCCCCTACTGTGCCTTCTAAATTAAACTTTATCCTAAGAATATGTGTATACAGAAAAAAACATAGTATATAAAGTTTGGTACTATCCACAGTTTCAGTCTACTGGGGCCTTGAAATGTATACCACACGTATAAGAGGGAATTACTGTAAATATATAAATATAAATACATGTTTATACATAAATACATAGTATTCCTCTTTCCATGGACTCTACTATCACTGGAATATAAATGTCTTCAGGAGGCAGAACTAAAACAAGCAAGCAGAGTGGCAGTGTTATAATTATTCTTATTTAATTAATGACACTACAGAGTACACAATATTCTAAAGCAAAGACTCAAGAAATAAACTTTAATAAAGATTTTGAGGAAGGAAAAGGAGAGAAAATCCAAGATGAAAAGAAAAGAAAAAAGCAGACAGAAATTGCTATTTATACAACTGTATACACAAGATATTCAGTCTTTTCACTGGGATAATCAGTGATAGCCAGAATTATAATGCTCTGCTGCTCTGTAATTAAGAGTAAAATTTCATAAATAATAGTATATCACAAGCACTAAAACTTCAATAGAATTGGAGAAGTCAGTTAACTGCCCTGTGGATCAGTTTTCTCACATGAAAAATATGGATAATAATACCCTCCTTAAATTGTTATCAAGATATTTGTAAAGCACTAAGTATACTATATAGTATAAAGTAAGCCCCAAATAAGCATTAAGAAAATAAACAAATGAATACTATCCTTCTCTGTCATCACACAGGAAGGTGGAGGTGGTCCTCTACTATAGTATGGAAGATCAGAATGAACATCAATTCTGTTTCCATGATGTAATAATGAACCAAGGTAAACTCAGGCATCATTTACAGAGTGGAAACTATGGAATTAAAAAAAGCAAGTAGCAAATAAACTGCATTCAAATAAATGTCACTGAATATATATAAGGTATATGAAAAATATACAGTATTATTTTGAAATAATGGAAAATAGGAAGGTGCTGTGGATTAAAATAAAGGAAAATGCAAGCCCTGGCTGGTGGCACAGTGGATAAGGTGCCAGCTTCCGAACCCAAAGGTCACCGCTTTGATTCCCAGCCAGGGCAGCAAGCCAGGTCTCCAGTCAGGTCCGTAGCTAGAGGCAGGTGAAAGGCAACCATACGTTGATGTTTCTCTCCCTCTCTGCCTCTCTCCCTACCCCTCTCTCTAAAATTAATAAAATCTTTTTAAAATAAATAAAGGAAAATATTACATACACACACACACACATTCACACTATAAGGAGTGCTACCTAAACTTAAGAACATTGTAGTAACTTGGAAAATAGGTATGAACAAAACTTCAATGAATATAGAGTGCTTTAAAGAATACTTTTCATTCAAATAATTTTATGATTTTGTTGATGACTCATCTGTCTTATATAAAAGCAATTTTATTTAAAATGTGAACATGGCCCTGGCCAGTGTGGCTCAGTTGACTGGGTATTGTCCTGTAAAGTGAAAGGTCACTAGTTTGATTCCCAGGCACAGCACCTGTCTTTCTTCCTCCCTCCCCCTCTCTCTTAAAAATAAAAATCTTAAAAAGAATAAAAATAAAATGTGAACATAAAAGCTCAAAGGGAATACCTAGGAATATCTGTAAGGAACAGCAAATGAGAATATATGTAAAATGCTTTGGTCAACTTAAGAAAGCACCCCAGAAAAGTAATGGAAATAATGGCACAGCAATATATTGAGCTGGCTAAAATGTTCGTTTAGTTTTCCCATGAGATGGCTATAGTAGTGTTTAGTTGTCTTTAACTTCATTCAAAACCAATTTTGTTAGATTGTATTGTGACAGCCATCATATCAGCATGCATTTAAATAAAATCACAATCAGTAAATTTTTGTACAGCCATTTTAATATTGAAGATGGAAGAAGATGCACAATATTTTCAGCGTATTAAGCTTTATTATTTCAAGAATGGTAAACATTCAACTGAAATGGAAAAAATAAATTTGTGTGTTAAATGGAAAAGGTGTTGATCAAATGTCAAAAGTGGTTTGCAAAGTTTCTCAGTATTACTGACATTTTGGCCAAGTGCAGAGCTGCCTTACACACTGGGAACGTTTGGCACCACTGCTGGCCACTCTAGAAGCCAACAGCAAGGGAGAGCTGAAACACTCAGAATACCCAAATCAATAAAGTTTCGGCAAAAATGAAAAATGTGTCTTTCATGCAAAAAATAAAAAAATGTAACAGGCTTTTTGGTCAACCCAATATATGTTTAGCCATTTCTAGGCAATATTCATTATTCAAAACACTTGACAGCTTTAGAAAATTTGATGAGACGTTCTACCTATTGGAAGCAAAGGCTAACTCTAGTAGATAGTCTATGAAGCACACAAGAAAACACATTCCCCCTGTAAATTATTCTTGTATCTCTCTTTATGTTTTATTAATAAATGGCATGCTAATGAAGACTACGAACTTATGAGAAAAGAAACAGAAACCACAGGTTATAAAGATATACTATGATTTGCAGTACAGATAAACTGTGCCAAGTCATTATATGAAACACTAAGATCAATTTTTTTTATAAATACCAGCTCATTCAGAATCATTTATTCTGAGACTACATATATGCATAATATGTATACATAAATGTATACTATGTACATTTATAAATATATAGAGAGAGCAATTAAAATGTTGCTGGAATGAGCCCTGGCTGGTGGCTCAGTGGATAGGCGCTGGCCTATGAACCCAAAGGTCATTGGTTCGATTCCCAGCCAGGGCACATAACCAGGTTGCAAGCCAGGTCTCCAGCCACGTCTGTAGCTGGAGACAGGTGAAAGGCAACCATACATTGTCTTTCTCCCTCTCTCCCTCTTTGCTTCTCTCCCTTCCCCTCTCTCTAAAAATAATAAACAAAATCTTTTAAAAATAAATAAAATGTTGCTGGAATGAATTGGGATATGGTCATCAGTGTAAAATACATTGGATTTTGAAGATAGTACAATAAATATGTAAAATATCTCAATAATTTTTATACTGATATGTTGAAATATTTTATATATAGCAGGGTAAGCATTATTAAAATTAATTTCACATTTTTAACCTTTTAACTGTGATTCTAGTACATTTTAAATTATCCTATGTGTCTTGCAGTCCATTTCCTATTGGGCAGTGCTACCAAAGACAAATTTAACAGTAACTCAGCTTAAATTCCTGTGTTCCAAAATTAAGACCACTGACTGTTCCAGCAATGAGACCAGCTTACAAATTTAACCAATCCTTGCTAAACTTTTCCTGCTAACCTCTACCCTAAAACCACTCTGTGACAAAGCTCAGCCTCCAAAATTTTAAGTGCTCTAACTTACCTCCTTCTAAGACCCTACTGAAATTCTGTCAAGATGGCTGACACTCACTCAGCAAGGTGAGGAAACCCAGCTTTGTCCACATATAATCAACAGGTTCCCCTGGTAGTCTTTGTATAGCACTTGGACAATGTCAGTAAGTAAAGAGTAGTAAAAATGCAGTAAGTTGTGTTGAGGATACATAACAAAAAAGAACAGTAAAAAGTTACATATAAATTATATATAAGCTGTTTTGTCTAGTGATTTAAATTACCTACATTAAAATCTACACTTGGCCCTGGCTGGTGGCTCAGTGGATAGGCACCAGCCTGCAAACCCAAAAGTCACTGGTTAGATTCCCAGCCAGGGTATGTAACCAGGTTGCAAGCTGGGTCTCCAGCCAGGTCTGTAGCTGGAGGCAGGTGAAAGGAAACCACACATTGATATCTCTCTCCCTCTCTGCCTTTCTCCCTTCCACCCTCTCTGAAAATGCTGAATAAAATCTTTAAAATAAATAAATAAAATTTTCAGTTTCATTAAAGTTTCTGAGCCAGACTAAAAACACCTAAATTTTCAGACTTCATAGAACCCTTATTAACCTTATGGTTTTGTAACCAACTCCTGACTGGGTCTTTAACGTAGAATTGGGTGGAGTTTTAGGGGAGACACAAAATAAATGTGGCCATCTTACTACTTTTCCTTCAGTCTCAGGGCTCAGTGGAAGACCATTTCAAAGCCCAGGAGCCAGGGTAAATTCCCTTGTCTAGAGCTGATTATAATGTGACACATTAGCTGAAGTCTACTAAGTTTCCCTAGTACAGACTAAATTACAACCTGCCATTTTAATTTTAACCAATGGCCCCATTTGAACTCTAGATTTATAGCTACTTAAATAAGCCATATTTATGAAATCTAAAGTTATCCCAAAATCACTAAACAGAAAACCATGCATATGACTCAACCTTCAACTTTTCACCATTCCACACATATTAATATTTGCACATCTCAGGCAATACAAAAACAATTTTGCTTACCTGAAAACAGTTACCTATCCCACTCAAACTTTAACTATTACCCCAGTATTCTCCACATCAATAAAAGATTGCTTTCATAAAGGCTTCACATACCCCCAAATCCTATGGTAATCTTTCCTTATTTGGGAGCCACACACTGATGACAAAAACCAGTGTGGCAGCATCTAAATATTAACACATTTACTTGATTTATCAATATGATGATCCACAGTCAATTTTGCAACTTTGGCAGGTTTACTTTGATTTTGAGCATGCTTATTAAGTCATTATGTACTATCAACAATCATTCAAAACAAATTCCTATTAACAGCTCTGGATGGGTGGCTCAGTTGGTTGGAGCATTGTCCTAAACATCAAAAGGTTGTCATTTAATCCCAAGTCGGGGTACATACCTAGGTTTTAGGTTTTGGGTTTGATCCCTAGTCAGGCATGTATGGGAGGCAACCAACCAATATTTCTTTCTGACAATCAATGTGTCTGTCTGTCTGTCTCTCTCCAATCAATAAAAATCTTTTTTAAAGCTTCCATTTAAAATACTCTGACTTTCAAAGCCCTAGCTGGTGTGCTCAGTGGATTAAGCACTGGCCTGCGCGCCAAAGGGTCACTGGTTTGATTTCCAGTCAGGGAACATACTCAGGTTGCAAGCCAGGTCTCCAGCCAGGTCCCCAGCTGGAGGCTGGTGAAAGGCAACCATACATGGACGTTTCTCTCCCTTTCTTCCTCCCTCTCTTCCCCTCTCTCTAAAGATAATAAGATGTTTTTTAAAAATCACAAAAAAATATATTGATTTTAGATCATGAATACTACTTCACAGTTACTTGGTTTGCACATGGTCCACTCAAGATGTCTTATACTCTGTCTCTATGGGGTAAATGTATATGTGTGTGTATAAAAGAGAGATGTGAATATACGTTTCACTGCAAAAAATTACAAGCACATGCCCTGTTCTCTGGACTCTGCAAGTGTAGTAGCTACCCATAATGAGCCAACATATGTTATTGAACAGATATGTCGACCCTTTTGTGAATATTATGGAAGAAGAGCAATAGGAGTTGTTAAAAGAACACTATAGTATAAGAAGATGTTCTAATTCACTCCCAGGACCTGACCTTACAACAGCTCTTCCCCACTTGTAATTGCATGCCTGCTGCTCATTTTTACTTGAATAGCCTCTGAGCTATTATGCAGACAGGTATTTAGAGTGGAAATATACTTATCAGTAGTTAAAAAATGAGAAGAAGCAACAGCAATTTTGATTTCCTGAGCGCCAAAAGAAAAAGTCAGAGAGAAGGCAACAGTTTGATACATTGCATGTGTCAAAAATGGAAAGGGGAAAGACCACCCTTGCCCTGGATGGGTAGCTCAAGGGGTCAGAAGTTGATGGGTGGATTTCTGGTCCCAGCACATACAAGAAGCAACCAATAAATGCAGAAGTAAACAAAAC
The DNA here is from genome assembly GCA_004026585.1 of Noctilio leporinus. Classification (NCBI taxonomy): domain Eukaryota; kingdom Metazoa; phylum Chordata; class Mammalia; order Chiroptera; family Noctilionidae; genus Noctilio; species Noctilio leporinus. Next base: position 206,389 of record PVIW01000775.1, on the reverse strand, counting down.
AGCAAATTCATGTTTCTCTTTCTTCCTCTCCCTCTCTCCTCCCCTTCCTCCCTCCCTCTAAAATCTTCTTTAAAAAAAAAAAAAAAAAAAAAAAAAAGACAGATCTTCTCTTCTCACTCAATCCTTTTAATGGATAGAAACCTCCATGGAATGGTGTGGAAAACACAGTACCAGCAAGTGTGAGCTGGGGCAAAGCCATGCAGAAAAACAGGGGAAAAAATTAAATAGCCTGAAAGCAGATACTGTTTTAAGCATAACAGCTCAGAACAATCTTACACTCCTTCATATCCTCTCCTCTATCAACCAGTACTCCTGACATTTTTTATTCTGAAAGGTTTCTCAGTTATACCTTCCTAGATCAATGCTAAACTCAAGACAACTATCATGCCTCTCCCCAGCCTCCCTGCTACAAGGCTGCACTGTGGAAGGCACACACACTTCTCTAATCCACTGCCTGGCCTTTCTAAACATATTTTTGCTGTGCTAATGCTCCATTCTTAGTCCTTCAGGGCTCCCACTGTTTGCAGAAGAAACACATTCCTACGCCAAATATTCAAGAGTGCCATTCTCATGATAAGCTCATCAGTATTAGTCTAATTCTAAACTCCATTTTGCATCCTCTTATTTTACCTTTATCTTGTTTTTCTCACCCACTTCTGATCTACGTTGTCATGCAGAAAAGTATGTACAAAGACATCCTAAATACTTTTAAAACCAGGGGAGTCTAGTAAGTAAAAAAATTTATTATTTTTTTAATCCTAAGAAACAACCAATATATACCTACATCCCAGTTAGACCTAAAAAGTCCCTGGACAGGAAGATCTGCTCATAACCCTACTTTTTCTTTCCTTATTTTGGATTCCCATTCTACCTAGCCGAATTCTATCTGTCCTTCAAAATGGAGCTATAGGGCTCTCCCTATCATGCTTTTTCTTTCCCCTAAGCCAAATTATTATTGCTTCTCTTTGACCATTCATGGTAACCAACATATCACACAATCTGGTACTTGCTTTCATATAATGCTCTGGTGCATGTTATTTTTAGTTCCTAAAGGCAGGACTTAGATAATTTGTGTCATCCACAACACCTAACACAAATCCAAGAACAAAGTATATACCTTAGAAATACTTGCTGAAATCAAACTTCAGTTAACCACATTACTACCTATAACACATGTGAATTTTTTAATTTATAATAAAAATTACATAAAAAGTATGTAAGAATTTTACACAGCATAGTTTCTACAGCTGTCTCTATTGAACATAAATTTACAGAACTTATTTTTCTTCATAGGCTGTCTTTTTACAATACTGACCACTGTGAAAAGTTATCAGGCTAGATTATTAATAATATACATAATACATATTATGCTGAACACAGAGTTTATCTTTCTGTGATGATTTAGAACAAATGTGAAGTGTCTTAGAGACATCATGAATATTATAATTACATCACAAGAGATTAAGACTGGTTTTTGAACTTGCTTATGACATTCTCTAGAAGAAACTCCTTAATATAAATCCCTGGTGTCAGCTTACATGCCTCTGGCTTGCTTGCATAAACTGAAATATAAAATGGGCAATTGTTTACCTTCCTGAACGGGATAAGATGGCTGCCTTTTTGAATATTTAATTATTGTAACAAAAGCTGAAGCATCCTTTTACCTAGCTTTGTCCTCTTCATTGAAATCTTCTTCACTGTCTTTCAATGTCCTTTGATGTCTCAGTATTCAATACATTCTCTATTATTTATGTCCCTCTAACAGAACGTGTCAGTCCAGCTCCCTTGTCGGCTGCAGCCCTTCGTTACATCCCTCGGTGTCAAAGCGTATATTTACCGTCAAGAGATTTTTTTCTTCCTTTCCTTCTCACTCCAGGCCTTGCATTTTTTACATTAAACTATAATAGCCTTTCAGCCTCTATATTTCACATTTAACAGAATATAGGCCTAAATTAGAATATCAAATATCCCATGGTACTTTAAAATGAAAATCTTGTGCTATACCTGCATGACTCACCAACTTTAAAATAGCTACTTTGGAATAACATTTCATATTCTAGAGCACACCAAAGTTGATAGGTCAAATAGAATCATCTGCATTAGCAAATAAATAGGACATAGGCAGTAAGCTCTAAAACACTAAATAATTTTGCTACCTTCAGTGAGCTCATGTCTTTGGAATGTTGAGGAATTCAAGGTCAAAATATGATAAAAATCATTCTTCCCACCTGGCCCCACATCTTCTAAAATGCTAATCATAATGCCTTTGAAAGTAAAGTTTAAAATTTTCCATTCACCCGTTTTACTTTGCAACAGCCTAAAGCATTGACACAATTAGCTTATCTTTATTCTGCTTAAAATAAGCACAAAGTTTAATTTGATAAACATTGCAAAACAGTGTTTCATCAGCATTATAAAATGGTTCAAAGTATTTAGTTTGTTTTTGCAGCTTAAATGCCAACTATTTTTTAACCAGATTCAACCATTTCAATACTGTCATTACACAGATTTAATAAAACCTTTCTTTTTCTCCCCCTTCAGATCATTTTTGCCCTTTGAATAAACACAATGGCAATAAGGTGCCTGGTAAAGCTTCAATTTGAACTGCCATAGTTAGAAAACAACAATAATAATAACCCCCACCCCAAACAAACACAGTCTCTGTTTCAGTTTAGATGCATGCGGAAGATGATGCTGAAAAAGAGTTCAGAACTGGCACTGATGTCATACATCCTAAACAAATTGCATTTCAAAATGTTACTGTTAAAATGGCATTTTACCAAAGGCAACTAAGTAAAAAATGATGGTTAGGTCTCCACACTAGCCCATAAGCAGCTAATTGGTTACAAACCTAAACAAAGGATCTACCTCATGCAGCCAATACTGTCTTTACATAAAAACCTCAAGGTCTGGTACAGGTCAACTGCCCTCTAGCCCACAAACCTCCATCTTCTACCCCCTCCGACCTCTTCATTAGTTTACAATAGTAGAAATGGGCTTTCTATAGCTGTAGGAACGAAGAAGTGTATGGGAGAGTGGCGATGTCCCTCTGAGGAGAGGTCCTATGAATATCAGTAATTTCTGAAAATCAGTATTTCTAAGCTGTACCTCTAATACCAGAAATGAAACAACATCCATCTCTTGAATCAAAAGTTCCTAGTCCATATATTTATTCAAATAGATAACTGACTTTCCCATTAACCCATGAGTTCCATCTTCCCTATTAAAAAAAAAAAAAAAATGCCCATAGTACACTCAACAATTGTGACCAATAAGCCTGTGAACTTCTGCCCTACCAGATGAGCTGCAACCTTACCTAGAGATGGTGGATTTATCCCCATACCATTTTAACGTTAGTACTATTGTAATTATTAACTTAATATAAAATATGTAAATCAATAAATATAAAAATATTTATATGACTTAAAGTAATTTGAATGCTTTGGAAAAAGCTAGATAGAAGACTTGGGTCCCTTTTCTCTATAAAGTTCTCTAAAGTTAGACAGAATTTCTTTCAGCTATGAAAAGGGAGAAAAAGATTTGAGATGCTTAAGTTTTTAAAATTAAAGGTTTATTGGGTGCCATGTAGCAGTGCTTTTACTCTATTATCTATGATTCTTAATCATTTTTGAATTATGGACTCCTTTTGAAATTTAATGACTCTTATATATAGCCCACCTCTCTCCCTAGAATTCAAATGAATAAACAACATATAATTCTGGGGGTTCTTATATCTTGTTCCTATCTCCTCTCTAGTCTATCTTCCCACAAAGCTCATCTCCCTACGACCCTATGGATCCTAAACTTCAAAACATTTCATTATGTTTACATTCATTGAAAAACTAAGGATTGTATTAGTAGAGCAGAATTAATTCCATAAAACTGGCTAATAACACCCACCAACTGAGTGTATTCAACTTAAATAATAAAGAGTGCCAGGTTTCATTTCTCTATTGCCTATGATCCTCCCATATGATTGACTGGTTAGCAATCCCTTATAGGTCTTTGCTATGCCTCACTGTAGCCTATAAACAAGATGACTAATCAGCTAATAACATATACTCTAATTCTCAGGGTACCATGAAAAAAAAAATGCAAGCTAGAATCAGAAAAAGCTCTTCTCTTAGATAGTAGTTATTTCCTCTCTCAGATTTAGTATTCTAATAAGTAAGTAGTCCACAAAGTAATCTATCTTAATAAGGTTTTCCTTCCCACGCACTAAGAGTCACACAAAAGCATGGGTGGAGAAGAGATGTCAAATCACTTGCTCAAATATTCCCAACACATAGCTTTTCCTTCTGAAGTTCCTAAACCCACCTGGTTTATGAGTCATGAAAATTCTAATCTGCCACTATTAGCATTTACCACTCTAGCTCATTATCCCCAGCTGGCTAAACCAAAACCTGGGAGTCATTCTAAATTCCTCCTCCTCCTTTATTCCCTGCATACCAATCCTTCCAGTTGGCCTCCTAATTTATTTTTCAATTCTGCCCCTTCCTTCCAATCACTTTCAGTCTGTACATGTTAACTGGTGTCCTTGCCTGTGTTTGGTTCCTGATAATCTACTATATTTCAGAATAATCTTTCTGAAACAAAGATATGATTGCTTCACTCACCAACTTAAATGGTGAGTTTAATGGCTACTTTCCTTAGCTTAAAAATCCTTGAATGTCCCTATCGGACAAAGTCGAAGGCATACAATGCTGGAATGTCCTTTGTGATAGGGTCCCTACCTACTTCTCCAGCCTTACCTGTCACTTGGCTCACCTCTACCCTCAAATGTCTGCTCTCTCAGCGCACCATGTTGTTTCTTACTTGCGCACCTGCTGGTCCCTCTGCTTAAAACGAATCTTTGCTGTAAGCCCTACCCCCACCCCCTGGTCTGCCTATTTAGCTCTAAATAAAGCTTTAAAAAGTTCAAAAATGTTTAATAGTTAAACACCTGAAAACAACCCAAAGCCTCCAGATAGAGATAATTTGTTAAATTATAATGTGTCCCTGTGATGAAATTCTACAATAAAAATGTGTATAAATTTAATGTTTTGAAAAGCTAAAATATATGGCTATAAAATTGTTAGAGTCCTCTTGACCATGTAAAAATACATTAGATGCACACATACAAAAGAGATAACCAGCAGAAAATACACCAAAACATTAAGAATACTTATCTCTGGATAATAAAACTATGGGAAAAATTCTCCCCTCAAGTTTTAAATAGTGAACATGTATATTACTTTCAAACTCAGAAAAAATTTGAAAATATCTTAAACTTTGAAGACTCTCCTGGAACCTTTCCAACCATACACACACACACACACACACACACAATCGTCTTTGTCTCTGATTTAAGTGCACAATCTCTTTGTTGTACATATCATACACTGTTATAAACGTTATCATCCTATATTTCAATTCATGTTTGTCAGGGAGCTGTCTGTGGACAGGCTATGGTCAGCTTTAATCCCTAGTGCCTGACCTCTGGTAGAGACCAGTTAAGTGTTTATAAAAGAAATTATTCTTACATTACTAGCTACATGCTAATGACCAGTAAATACCTTATCAATCATCTGTAAATGTAAATCATTAACACACTGGACAAAATATGTACCATGTGCCTAAAATATTCCAGGTATTGTTACAACCGCTGGGAACACTGCAGTGAAAAGATCTTTGCCATTGTGGGACCTGCATTCTGGTGGAGAAACAAAACACAATAAACCAGCCCATTTCAGAGAGTGATAAGCGCTATAAAGAAAACGTGGAGCCCTGATCAGAGTGGCTCAGCTGGTTGAGCATCATCCCGCAAAGCAAAAGGTGGATTCCTGGTCGGGGCACATGTCTCAGTTGCAGGCCTAGTCCCTGGTTGGGGTGCGTGAGAGGAAACCGACTGATGTTTCTTTCTTACTCGCTTTCTTCCTCCCTTCCCCTCTAAAAATAAAATAAATAAAATCTTAAAAAAATAAAGAAAAGAAAATGTGGAATGAGAGGAATCAGGGAAGACCTGGGGAAAGGGTGCAATATCAAAGGCATACTGAAAAGATGGTGCGTGATCAGATAAGATGCCAGCAGATTCGGAATGAAAGGACTGGGCATGGAGTCAAACAACCCATTTCCATTTCTACGCTCTCACCTTATTAGCAAGGTAATATTTTCTGAGTCTGAATTTGGATGATAATAATTAATTCACAAAAACATGTTAATAATTGCTCTGGCCAGGTGACTCAACTGGTTGGGTCACCATGCCCCAAAGTTGCGGGTTCGATTTCCTATCAGGATACATACCTAGGTTGCAGATTCAATCCCTGGTTGGGGTGCATAAGGGAGACAACAGATAAGATGTTTTGCTCTCACATCAATGTGTCTCTCTCTCTATGTCTCAATCTCTCTCTCTCTCAAATCACTTTGAAAATGAATTTAAATCATAAAATAATTTATGTGGCCCTGGTCAGGTAGCTCAGTTGGTTACAGCATTGTTCCCATATGGCAAGGTTGCAGAATGGATCCCCAGTCAGGGTACATATAAGGATCAACCAATGAATACGTAAGTCAAACAACAAATTGATCTTTCTTTTTTCTTTCTTTTCTTTCTTGCTGTCTCCCCCACTCTTCCTCTCCCCTCCTGCCTCTAAAATAAAAATAAAAATTATGGGACTTTGTCTAAAGGGTGAGGCTAGTGCCTGGCATTCAGAGTCTGCTATAGTTGTTCACTGTATCTATTTGGAGAAAGACATCAAAAATAAAATTATAACACCAAAAGCTGAACAACATCGATCATAAATGTAAGTGAAGATGCCAAAAAAAACTTGCCAATGTAAATCCCATCCCTTTGATCAGGAAATTGTGTTAATAGGTATGTGGTTAACAAAAAGATTGCATATGCTATCTCGGTAACTGTTTATTTGAACTTAAACTATTTATTTCACTACTGATTACAATTGCTTTAAACAACAATGTGGCAAAGAGGTGAACAGTCTATCCATATCAAGTGCAAGTGCATGAAAAACACAGATTCACGATCCAAAAACTGTCTCTCAGCCTTTCCCCAGTAACTCATAAACTTTATTGGTCTTCACTATTTTTAATTCCCTGCATATGTAGGTTATATTTCTCTAGTCCAAAAGAGGAAAGGAAATTTTCCACAGCAGACTGCAAAAGAGATGCTTCTGGGCAGATTTACTTAAAATCCTTTTTACTTGCTGCTTATCTGAAACCTAAGAACTAGGTCTCCTTCACTTTGAGTAGGGGGTTAGATTGTTGAATCACTAAAATGTTTCCTCAGAAGTACTTCAATCCCTAATTAGTCCCCAAACTATACCATATGTTTAAGATATACAGTCTTTTGCCCTTTACATCTCTTCTTTCCAACCACCCATTCCTCAAGTGGCTGAGTAGACCTACTATACAAGTACAATCTATCCTCTGTCAATCTCTTAGATCAAAGAATTCTCTCCTTAATAATTCTAAATGCTATTGTCAGAATTATTCTAACCCTCACTCTGATCATTTCTAATATTAATACCTTGATTTTGGAAGTCAAGAACAAAACAGATCATCATTACAGAGTAAATTAACTCCACAAAAATGAGATGCTTAACAGTGAAGCAGTAAAGAAAAATTTAACTCACAGCACATAAGCTAGTGTTCCCATGTACTGGCTGCCAAAACCTTTTATGTCAAAGCAAGAACCTGCTTACTTCTAGACATACTAAACCTACAAATGCACAGTCACAGCCCAGAAACTATGGGATGTTCACAAAGTCTGGAAACAGATATTTCCTATTTTTACAAATTGAAGACGTTCTCTATGACATTATGTACATTTGCCTGTTTCCATATTCTATGTACATCTTGTAGAGAAACACTATAAGAATCTGTTTTTAAAATGTTATAGTTTTAGTGCATCGTAGAAAAGACAAAGCTATAGCAACTTGTGTTTAAATGTTTATTCATGGATTTAATGAGCACCTACTAAGTGTCAGGTGCGCATGAACTTCTAGGCACTACTGGTTCATTTGGTACCATTGATCATTTAATTTAGTTGCAGTCCATTACTAAAAGAGGCAGTTACTTTTTTTCTCTTATACTTGACCTTGACTTTGAAATAAGTCTGAATGCTTAAGGAATAGATATTTGGCTATACACCAGTCATGCATACAAAATCAGTACATGATGTTTCCTTCTCTTCATGTACATTAATTCTATGGTCACTTCAAAAGATATAAAGGCTGCTTAATGTCCATTTCTATTTCTTTCCTCTAAAATCTGCCAACAAGAATTCATCTCATGTATTTATTATTTCTGAGAATCATGTAGTAGTGCTTCTGGAGAAAGTAGGCTTGATTCCAAGATGCTAATTTATTGTATTAGTTTAATTCAACAGTATTTCTCTACTTCAAGTCAAAATACAAATACTAGAATAATTTCACATTAAGAAGTTTACATGCAAAAAAAAAAAAAGTTTACATGCTCAACACCTGTAAAGAATTCTGAAAGGCATGGAAACTAAATATAAGAGCATTGAAGCAGAATCCCACAGAACAAGCCATCTAGAAGATATAAGGATCATCTGTGGAATATTCCTTGTCAGGCTGGCTACTGCAAGCACAGAAATCTCCCCGGTTGGGGTGGGGGGGAGCCCCTTTGAAGTTGTGGCTATTTTCCTCAGCTCTCAAGATCCTAACTTGGGGCCCTATATGGAGTTCTATCTCTGGCAACCATATTGGCCCCTATAGAGAGCCAGGCATGGTCCTCAGGGAAGTGATAATAAGAAGCTTCAAATTACAGACACTGTAGATTCAGGAAATGATGAGTTGAAGCATTTCTCCCATCACTAATTAAAATATTCACAGAGCAAGGAAAATTCTTATACTTGCATTGGTGAGTCAGCCATAAGCAGAAGCACGTACATACGTACACCATCCTTATGACGTAAGGGTAACCCCCAGTGCTAGAACGGCTTTCTAGGACAGGCAGTTCACCATAACACACAAAGGCCCTTTCAATGCTCTTCCATCCCTACTGGACACATGTTTCTAGCACCTCTCCACTTCCAGATGCCATGAACTAGTGTTTAACTCTGGATTATTAGCAACAATATTTCCTCCTTTAAACTCTAATTAACTATATAGTTGGCCCTCTGGATCCACGGGTTCTGTAACTGCAAATTCAACCAGGGATTGAAAACAGTATTTTCTACCTGTGTTGTGGAATCAGTGGATGTGGAGGGCCAACTGTATGCTTTGTTCTACACCATTTTATAGAAGGTGTAGATTTTTGTATCCACAGGTGGTCTTGGTACCAATCCCCCATGGATACTGAAGGACAACTGTAATTACCAGTACTTAAGCAGGCATCTAAGAGCCACAATAGTATCTAATATTTTTGAACACTTTGTACACATTCTCTCATAAAGCAAACACAGAAGATAAGCTCTCTCTCTCTCTCTCCATTTTTACAGACTGGAAAAAAGAATCATTGGGTAAATGACTCGACCCAGTCACCAGTGACAGAGCGGAGGCTTCAGCCAGTGTCTTCCTCACTCCAAGCTTCATGAGCTTTCCACTACTCTATGTTCATTCCATCTTTTTTCTCTATAAGACCCATACGGCTTAATCAAACTTACCATATTGTAGTAAACAAAGGTGTGGCTACACTCATCTCTTTGACAATAGCAGATCAAAACACTACAAAAACCACCTGAGCAATGGCAAGTTCCAAATGCACAAGTATTATGCCTTAGAAGACAGAAAAATAGGCCGACCAATGGAGAAAGCTATTTAAGTAGAAAATTATGTCTTAGAAAATATCTAAAAACATTAGATTTCTGAGAGAGCACTTTTGTGTCAACTTACTGCAAGGTCATAAAAAGTTTAAAGCGAACTACTTTTCAACATGCAATTTTGAAATATACAGTTTATATTATTAATATTTTCAGTACCATAAAAATTTCTAGTATTTCCTAATCAACCTTCTTTTCTTAATAGAACATAGATAATGTGGCTTTGCTGGCATTCCTATTAAACATGCCATAATATGTTCCAAAACAGTTTATAGGGTTAGGCGGACTTAAGTGGCTCTGCATTAAGAGTAGCAGTTAAGAAACCAACTACAGAAGAGTCTCTCGTTTTAAATCTAGATCATACAATCCTTAGTCAAAGCAAGCAAAAGCTAGATACTTTCTATTACTACCTGAAAAGATACTTTTAAAAAGGGAACATGGATAAATTGAAAAACATTAATGTTTCCAACAAAATTTATTATTAGTAGGCATATTATTTTTTTAATTTATGATCCCACGAACTCATCATGTAAGGAACTTCTGCCTCTGTTATGGATAATTGCAACAAAATTAACACTAAATTATATTTAACTTGATTTATGCCATAAAACATAAAACCTATATACTTATGCCCTGGCTGGTGTGGTTCACTCTCCATTTTAGAAATTTTCTCCTTACCATTTTGGTCGTATACAAAAGATACGCTGGATTAGCCTTGACTGATACAGCTCAGTGAATTGAGCACCAGCCTGTAAACCAACAGATCACCCATTCAATTCCGAGTTAAGGCACATGCCTGGGTTGTGGCCAGGTCCCCAGTTGGGGGTGTGCGAGAGGAAACCACCCATTGATGTTTCTCTCCTCTCTTTCTCCCTCCTTTGCCCTCTCTCTAAAAGTAAATAAATAAAATCATTTTAAAAAAATGAAATCTATATAGTGGCTTTGTATTTGGAATGGGGGAAGAGGGGAGAGATAAAGGCAAAGATGCAAATGGAACATAATTTCAACTTTTTTCTAAAAATACAATATTTAAAAATATATAAATTAACTAAATAAATAAATAGTGGAAAATATTGGTTGTTGAATCCAAGTAGTGGTATATGCATAGGCACTATATTTTTCTTCCTTCATTTCTATAAATACAACAATTTTTAAGACAGCTGCCAGGGTATATAACATAAGGTCAAGTACAGATTCAGTTGAGTCTCCTGCTTTTACATTGCACTGTTAACTGAATTCCAAGAGGTATCATAGTCAGGGTATTATATGCCTCCCCTGACTCTGGAGGCAGATTGCCTAGGTTCAAATCCCAACTCTGCCAGTTACTGGCTGTGAACTTGAGCAAATAATATAAATGCACTAACCCTCAATTTGCCAGTATAATGAGAATAATAGTCCTCTACTTCAAAGGAATTCCAATGAAAAACTACATGTAAAGTGCTTAGCACAGTGCCTGACCCATATGTAAATGGTGGCTTACCACATTGTTATGCAACCAGATGGTACCTTCAGACAGAAAAACAAACAAACAAACAAAAAAAAAAACTAAATTATGTTAAATAGAAGTTTAGGGTTATTCAGATTGCACTGCAGGAATAAATTAGTAATCCACACTATGATAAGATCATGCAGACTCGAGTCACAACTACAATAACATTAATTATAATCCAATGTTTATATGGTACTTTATTACAGGCCAAACACTGTGCTAACCCTTCTATATGCAGTTTCCCATTTGAATGCATATAAAGCAAGGAATTATTATTTCCATTTTACAGACAACAAAACCGAGGGTCAACAATTATACATAAATTTGCTCCAGATTACGAAGCCAGTAACAGGCAGAGTTGAGATTTGAACCTAGGCAATCTGCCTTCTGAAGTCTGCTTCTGACAGCAACTATCCACCTGAACCTAGGCAAGTCATTTCCCATACTGGGACTTTGACTTCCTCCTCTGAAAACTAAGCAAAGTGATGGAATAGGTGCTCTTAAAAATCCCTTCTAAATTTCTCTGATAATAATGCTACTTAACCCAATTTGTTACATACAGAAAGTATCTCTGCTCTAGTCCTTTTACACACCTAGGTTTCTCTGTTTCATATAAATGTGGAATGATGCACTATGCAATTCTCTCAGGGATGCCTCATTGTTCTGAGCTCTGTGTGCAGGAGGTAAATCATCGTTAAGAGGTATCGGTCAGGTAGAAAACCTCACTAGAAAGTTCTATAACTAAGTCTCTTTAAATGGAATCTAAAAAGAACCTGATTTAAAATGAATTCCACCCAACAGTACTATTGCTACAGAGAAGTTAAGAAGATACACCAACAAAATTAGCCAAAGCTCTAGGACCTAAATTATGTCACTCTACCTCTCAGGATCTCAGTTTCCTTATTTATAGAAATGAAGGGACTTGCCTTGAGATGGTGAACAGACAATATACAGATGACATATATAACTGTATACCTAAAACCTATATACTTTTATTAATCAATGTCACCCCAATCAATTCAATAAAAAGGGGAAGGAAGGAGGGGAGGAAGGGAAGGAGGGAGGGAAGGATACAAGTAATCCCTCAGGAATCAATAATCGCAACCCAGGGAAATCAATCAACATTGTTACTTTGTTAGAATTCAGAGAAGGGGTAAGGGAGCATGTGTAGTTTGCAAAACTACATTTGAATACAGTTATTGCTTTTACAATATAAACCCCAGAAGTAAAACGCCAAAAAAATTTATTGTATTTGGCAAAAGACAGTGAAGCAGCATAGGGGATTTGGGGGGTGGGGGGTGGGGGGAGATGACGACTTGGATTTTTTTAAAATTTACATTAGAATAGAGATCACTGTTCAAAACCCCTTTTAGCTCAAAGAGTCTGTGAAACAAAAAAGTAAAATTAGTATTCTATTAAATAAACTCTTCAATTTAAAGAAAAATCTTATTTGTCAAAATAAACAAATTTTTTATAAAATCATCAGGACTATTTAAGACATTTTCTCCCTTTTGTAGTAAAATGATTTAAACAAATGTACAAATATATAAAATTATCTACACAAGACTCAAGGTAGTCTGTTCTTCAAATATACTTGATATACTTATCAACACAAACCAAGTCTGATAACATTCCAAGCCAAATTATATCCAAGTTACTCTGACTCTGGTTCTAATATTGGTTTAAAACCCAAAACCTCCATTTTAAAAAAACAAAGTGAGACATAAAGTCCAGATAATTCTCTCTGTGGTCAAATAGATAAAGCTCAATTTTAAATCAAATCTCTTCTCCTACAAATCTTTTAGCCATCTTTGCCTATCACACGGCACCATTAGGAATGAAAAGACAAGAGACCAAACTCAATCCAGTCCATCTATCATTAGCATAGCTGCTAAATCCTCTGTTGAGAAACACCATAGCACTTGTCAATATCTGTGGAGGGGAGGAGGATGGGGGACTTTAATGGATTTAATCTCTCCTTAGACCCAATTTCTGGAGATAATTAATCAAAAGCTAGTTGTATTCAAATTCAATTCTTATAAAAAGATAACATGTCTACATCATTAGCTCTCAACTCCTAAACCTCCATATGAGATCTGAGGCTATCCTCTAAGACTGGACCTGCGTTGGGAGCATCAAAATAAAAAGTGGGCCTATTAGAAAAAGGAGCCCTAACTAGTAGCACAGTGGATAAGATGCCAACCTGCGAACCCAAAGGTCACTGGTTTGATTACCCAGCCAGGGCACATAACCAGGTTGCAAGCCAGGTCTCCAGCCAGGTCTGTGGCTGGAGGCAGGTGAAAGGCAACCCATACATTGATGTTTGTCTGCCTCTCTGCCTCTCTCCCTTACCCTCTCTCTGGAAATAATAAAATCTTTAAAAAATAAAAATTAAAAAGAAAAAAAGAAAAAGAATACTATAGAAAAGTGGACAGCTTTTAGAAAAAGAGCTCTCATACCAAATGCAGCCTCCCTATTCTACTTTCCTCTCTGCCAAAATAGTAGATAGAGACATTCCAGAAACAGTATTCTTTCTTTACCTAAAACTAATCTCATCTTTCAGTGTCTCTCCATTTTTTTAAACAACTAACAAACTTCAGAATGGCAAAAAATAAACCTTACTATTAAAACCTTTCATTCCTGAAGGAGCCTGCTTACACTTAAAATCTTATTGTTTAAAACTCTCATACACACAATTTATGGGTTTCATGAACCCTGTTGAACTCTCAAGGTCAAAAATCCTTGCTCTAGCTTAGAGAATCATGTACTTCTCAATTACCCTATCTCCTTCAGGAATGGGAACCACCCAAACATCACATTAAACATGTAAAGAGCAATAAAATGAAGGCCCCAACTGCACCTGATATTTTCAACTCCCTCTGTCAAATGAAGATTCTGCCATTTTTCAGCAATGCTCCAAGGATTTGTTTCATTTCCTTGACCACCCAAATTGGGTCTCATCCAAAGCCCTCCACTTTCTTTCCTCCCTTCTTTCCTTTTTTAACTGAGCCTAGCAGCTTATGGCCAAATTACTTTATAAGTGAAGGATAAATGTTTACCTGAGAACAAAAGCTCCCAGTGAACACTCACCCTCACCACCCCTTTCCAACTCAAGATGTTCAGGACACTGTCAACCGATGTGGATGTGGCTGGGTCAGAAAGCAAGAACAGAATAAGGGCACTCCATTCAACCTTTTCGTCTGGGGCACTTCCTGGGTTTTTCATTGGCATTTAACACCAAGACACAAAGCTCATTTTTCATTAAAGTTGCAAGACTTTCACTTTGCTCAGTTTCAAATGGTGTAATTGATCTGCATTGTCTTCTTAAATAATCCAACTGAAGGGCACTGCAGCTTTAAATATTTCAGTGCTAGCTAGCAAATAGACTCCATTGCAATATGGCTCTGAAGGTCGTGTCCTATTGTCTCTTTCTTCTGGAAAAAAAATTCTTAAGTCTTTCTTCTAGGTAACATAAGGAAGGGTTACCCCTAGAATTTCCACTCTTCCATCTTGGTCCCAGATAGAGTTCCGGCGGTTATTGGAATTTCACTCATCATTTTCCCAGCAATATGCTGATTGCTATTAATAATGCCAGCACCAACAAGACATAAACACATGTGTTCACATTAGTTTAATTGAGCACATGCAACTGTCTGAAACAACACCACTCAAGAGCTGTTAACCTCTTCAAGAGTAGAGCCAAGGCGGTTTAGGAGCGACAGCTTTCTGCCGGCACCCAGAGCCCAGAATTGCATAACCTGAAATGGGTAGCTACTTAAAATGACAGGAATCTCATTCTACTCATCCTGGGACAATGCAGGCACCTTGACACACCTTGCAGCTTTCCTTGTCAAAGAGGGTAAAAGTAAGAACAAGCAAGTGAAGGAAAAAGAAAAAGGCCCTTTTCTATCTTATCTGTGCACATAAACATGCATCTGTGAGCAGTCACAATGTTTCCCCACCTGGGTGCACGGGAGTTGAATAGCCCCAGTGTACTGGAGACTTTGGAAGGGTACTTCCAAATAAGGGTACATCGTCCTTATTTAAAGAACAAAATAATCAATAGGCGATTAAAAGGCAGGGAAGGAGGGGCAAAGGAAGCGGGCAGGAGGAAGGCATCTGCGGGTGCATTGGAGCATTACCTGAAATGGCAACAGATTGTTACCATTATCGGTCCGGAAAGCGTTATCCTCCATCCAGGACTTGGAGGTGAGCGGGGCTGCGCGGGGGAACTTGGGCGGCGCGATCACGTTGCTGGAGAAGGGCTTTTTGAGTGGCGAAATAGGATTGAGCGGTGAAGGCACCCCGACACCCACGCCGACGCCGACGCCGACTGCCCGGCGAGGGTCCCGGCCAGCCTGCAGGCCGCCCCAGGGGTTGGAAGGCGCACTCCAGGCAGCGTTCACGCTCTGGTGTGTGTTCCAGCTGGACGAAGCGGATGAGGCGGCAGCAGCGGCCGCGGCGGCCGCTGCAGCAGAGGACGAGGATGGCTTGCTGGTCATGATGGGCTGGTGGCCGTAAGCCGCGGGGGCACTCCTCTGCGCATAGGGCGCCTGGCTGGGGCTGGCTGGCGAGCGACGCTGCTGCGGGGGCTGCGCCTGCGGGGGCTGCGCAGGCTGCGGGGGCTGCGGAGTGGGCGGAGGTGGCTGCTGGTGGTGCTGGGTCTGCGCCAGGCCAATCTGCGGAGAGAAGGTGCCTCCGAAGACTGGGTTGACGTGGTGCGGGAAGTTCTGGAAGAGCATGGTCCCATTGACTGGGGTGATCCCCTGGAAGAAGCTGTCCTCAACAGCGTTTGTGGTGCCGGTGGACCAGGTGCTGCCGAAGGACGGCGACAGCGATGCGCCCGGAGCCCCGGGATCCTGCGGCGGCGGCTGCTGCTGAGGGGGCTGGTGGAAACTCAAGCCCGGCAGGAGCGGCGATTCCATCTGCATCTTGTCGGGGCCGTTGGGGGCCGCCGGGGCCGCGGCAGGGCTAAGGGCCGGCACTACGCTGCTGTCCTCCGGCTTGGGGGTCTCTGAGGAGAGGGGCGTGGACGCGGTTTCGGCTGCGCTAGACTCGGACTGGGGCTGCTGCTGCTGTGGCTGCCGCTGCTGCTGCTGCTGCTGCTGCTGCTGCTGGGGCTGGGGCTGGGTTTTGCTTTTGTCCATCAGTAAATCATCCTGCATGGTTTGCGCAGCTGAAACGGGAAAAAAGAGAGATGCGTTATTGTCAAAGTGATCGTTAATGCCCCTCGCTGAAGCGGGTGGGCGTTTTACTTGCGAAAATCCAGTGCCTCCGCTACTGGCCAATTGCAATGCAAATCCATAATCTCCCATTTGGAAGAATTGGTTGGGTTGGGGTGGGAGGGCTCGCGCAAGGTCTCTAAAATTACTGTGAGAGCGTCTTCACCCTTTCTGATGTCTTGGTTCTTTCCCTGTATTAGTGAGAGATGTGCTTAGACAGAAAGACAGCAATTTCGCCACGTCTCTTTTTCCCTTCACCGGAACTAAGAGCGTTCACCCCGCAATGAGAAACTGATTCTGGTTCCTGTTTTTTCCCAAGCACCACCCTCCCTTCGTTATTTGCATACGTCAATAAATACTGCTGCGTCCTTCAGCAAGGTTAAAAAGACACCGCACACGACCCTTTCTTTCCCCTTCTCAGTTCTGGCACTTGAAAGAAACAACAGTCATCTCCCTCTTGATTAGCAAACTGCCTTCTAGCGTTGATAATTGTTTCATTTAGCAGCAGCGAACCACGAGGGAGGAAACCCTTGGCATTTGTTAGGAGGACTCAGCTGCACAATCATTCTCTGGCCTCCCAGAAGCTGCAGCTACTCCATTTTGTTAGAAGACAGGAGAAAACCCCACCGTTTTTAAAGAGGTAAAAATCCACTCTAACGTTTGAAGTGCTTGATGCCTGTTACTCTCTCAGGCTTGGGGGTTCTCTGTCTCCAGTTCTGCCACCCAAGAGATTTTTGGCATCTCAGTGGTTCAGGTCTCAACAGGAGCCTGAGAATTTCTCTGCAGCAGAGTGGAGAAATGTTCTGGTTAGATTTGAGGTCAGAGAGAGAGAGAGAGGAAGAGAAAGAGGAAGAAGGAGAGAGGGAGGGAGACTGACAGACGCTCAGTGCGAGATGGGGTGGGGCTTTTTAAAAATCCTTAAAAAATAGGAAAAAGAAGTAAAAAAATCTGAGACTTACGAAGAAAGTCAAGATAATTCACGAGTTGCCAGATTTTCATTTTTAAATCCTCCTGCTGCTGCCTTGGTCACAAGACTGGCAAATTTAGAATACTCTCTTATCACTAGTATTAGCAGTGAAAGATCATGGTTTGAAGACCCAGAATTACCATATGCTCGAAAAAATGTTAAAAATAGCAGAGTACAAAGTCCCAAATTCTCACACATTGTAATTATAGTACATTGCCATATCTGCTTCATTTAGCCATATAAGGAGTGTATGGTATTTTCCATTTCGCCTAGAAGGACTATATTCACCTCTGCCTACTGCCTGTTTTCTCATTCAGGGATGCAAACAGTAATCACTCAATACTAGATTTTCATGCATAGTTATCACTGACTTATCTTGTCCCTTAAAACATCTTAATTGTCTTAAGTATATTAATATTACAGTGCTGAGACCCGCTGGAAACAAATATTTTGAAGTGTTAAAGCGTATCACCAAACATATAATTATTTTTAGATGATGATTCAGTATAATTGCAACAAACTTATTAATATATTTAATGCAGTTACTTAACTCAGATACAGAGAAGCATCTTTCTCAGGACACCTGTGAAAGGGCATTTAAATACACACAGAAGCTCTGCCTTTGGACAGTCTCATAATAATAAATGTTGTTAAATAAACGTATTGAAAAACAGTGGTGCTGGCACTCTTTAACTATTAAGCAAAATTATGTCAGACTGAGAAATAGGATTAAAAATAGCTCTTTTATTAAAGACTATCTTTTAAATGGTTATGTCTAATCGTGGCATTGTACAGTTGAAACTAATATATTGTATATCAATAGTAATTTAAAAACAAAAAGAAAAATGGTTCATCTTGCATTTTAAAGTTTCATACATAGACAAAATAGTAGGCTCAAGGAAACACTCCTTCTACTCTTTTCTTCCCTACCTCCCCCACCCCCCAAAAAAAACCCAACCTAATATAACATACATCATCAATTGCCAGCTACCACCAACAAAAGCTCCTTAAGATTAATTTTATGTTCCTCAGTTCCCTTGATCTAAAACAATTCCTCAGTCAGTATTGAAAAATATGACACAAAGAGGGAAGTGAAGCTGGGATTCACAACACAAAGTTCTAACGCTGCCAAAGGAAATGGTGATAGAAAGACATTTTCATACTTGGTTTAAGCAGTGCTGCAGTAAACCATTATAATCTGAGATTTCAGACACTTTCAGGAAGCTAGAATTATCTTTACAATAGCCATATCATCATGGCTGAAATATGCAATTGATTCTCATTTCAATATCATTCAGCTTTTCCGATGCTTATGTAAATGCTTCTTATTTATAAGAAGTATAAGAAGCCTTCAGTGTAAACTACATGCTGTTGGTGGAAAAATAATGCTGTACTATAGCAAAAAGAAAAAGAAAAGCCAAAAAGTAAGCTGGACTCAGAATATTTTATAAAGGCTGTAATTAATATTAATATATTTATTGAATTTAAAAAATTTTTAGCATACCATGAACACCCATTTCTCTTCTCAACACTCCTTAAAGATATAAATTTCACTTTCTGCATAAATTCACTGTGTCAAGGTCAAGACCCATCTTTAATAAATAACACCCTTTAAACAAAAGATAAGCATTAAATTAAGATAACATTTATAAAGTTAATATGCATCATCTTTCAGTGACTGTTTGCATAGTTTGTTTGCTTGGGTTGGGGTTTTTGTTACTTGTTTTTTTTTCTCTTTTCTTATTTACAGCAAAGTCAGAGAAATAGATATCTCCTTCCCCTCCCCCCACCACACACACAATAGATCTTGCTTTTCATGCAATCATCTCATCACAAGTAAGAAATTCTTAATAGCAGTTACCTTTGAGTGTCCAGTTTTCAAGGATCGATAAAATTTAAAAGTGTACAGAATTTATTTTCTTCTTTCAGGTTGATTATGTGACCGCTCTGGCAAAAGCACTTTGACAACTGTAAGAAGAGAGGGCATGCGCAAACAGGGAACTGTGGGGGCTGAAGTCCTTCACAGGTATTCTGCCCGACTTAAGCGCGTTCAGCCAGGAAAGGAGGAAGCCACGTGAATACTGATTACAAGGGGAATGAGGTTGTACCTGGTTTACATTTTGTCTTCCTAACAGATCTAAATTACGAGTTGTTGAAATGAAAAAGAGGAAAAATAAAATGGGTTTATTAAGTTGATTTAAAAAGTCAGGTTAAAAGAGAAACTGTATTGGAGAGCTCAAAATAAACCCAGCAGAGCTACCTTAAATGGTATTAGAATGGTAATAACTGGAGAGCCAGCAATAAGAACCAGACCTTGCAAAAGAGATTGGGGTGAGGCGGAGTAAGAAAAGGAGGGGTCTAATAGGGAAAGATAAATACTTAAAAACTGACTATAGGTAAAAGAAATAGTTTTAATGTTACAGAATGAAAAAAATACCTTCATGTTAAATGTGATATTACCATTGGAGGTCAGGTAAAAGTAAGTTTCAGTCACAAATTAGTATACTTGGGCAACTTATTAATCCATTTGACCCTAAGTGCAGGTCTACTAATACTTTATACAATGGAGAAAAATAAACATTGGCTCCTAATCCTTGATAAATGACAATAAAAAATTTGCACTGCCCATACTTAAATGTAATTTTATTATATTTGAAAAAACTAATTTCTACTCTTTCTTCCCTAAAATGAGCACTCAAATCTAAAACAAAAATGACTCAAACATAAATCTCAACTATAAATAAAGACCAAGCAAACAATAAATAGGAGTCTCCCCACAAAAGGACAAAGAATTTCTCTATGAAAATCCTGTTCTTTAACCAGAAAGGAAGCACTTTCTGAAATTTTGTCTTCAGGCCACAGTGCTTACCCATATACACCCCTTTGAATAGTCATAGAAAAATATAAAAACAGAAACTGCAGAGTTAGCTCACTGATATATACATGGGTCAAAAAATACATGTTTCTAGGCTTCCTTCCTCCCTTTCCTTTTCTACTTACATCTCTAGCACAATGCTTAGAAGTCCTAGGTAGTTAGTGGTTGCTCCATATATGCTTGCTTAATGACTAAGTGAATGACTGGATGAAATATAGTTTTTAAGCCCCAGCTGGTGTGGCTTGGTTGTTTGGAGTGTCCTGCCTTACACTGAAAGGCTGCAGGTTTGATTCCTGGTCAGAGCACATACCTAGGGTTTTGGGTTTTATCCCTGGTTGGGGAATGTGTAAGTGGCAACGGATCGATGTTTTTCTCTCACACCTGCGTCTCTGTCTCTGTCTCTGTCTCTGCCTCTCTCTCTCTCAAAAACCAATAAATATCCTTTCTTTAAAAAAAAATGTAAGGCAACATAGGCCCTGACTGGAGTGGCTCCGTGGGTTGGGTGTTGTCCCTGAAACCAAAAGGTTGCTGATTCAATTCCAAGTCAGGGAGCATGCGTAGGTTGCGGGACAGGTCTGTGATTGATGACATATGAAAGGCAACCAATCTATGCACATCAATGTTTCTCTTCCTCTCTTTCTTCCCCCCTTCCCCTCTCTCTAAAATAAATAAATAAATAAAATCTTTTAAAAATAAAGAAAAATATATAGTTTTGATTGTCTAAAATAGCCAAGGTTTGACTAGGTATTAAATTTTTCTCCATTTGGAGGAGCAATTTTATTTCATTTTAGTTATTTTATTTTTGTTCACTCAACAAATAATTTATGCAATTATTTTTACATCAGCTGCAAGAAGGGGGGTGGTATAAAATAGAAAACCATCTTAGCCCTTACGATGTTCAGCAGTGTGAAGATCATTTATCATCATGAAATAACATTCACTAGACACTAATTAAAGAGAACTTTGTTCCCATCTAAGAATTTACAACCTTATTAAGACACACACCCCACCCTTTCATAGAAACTGCATCAATAAGTTCACAGTAGCTACTAAGAGCTAAGTCCAATAGATGTTTAGTTAGGCTTTATCTTGCTTGACTTTGCAGCAACATTGACATAGCTGACCACACTTTCTAGGTATACTTTCTTCCCTTGACTTCCTTCATGTTGTCCTTTCTTGATTCTCTTATATTTGGTATGTCTCTCTGTCTGTCTCTCATCTTTGCCAACTGACTTTAAATAATGAGTTCTTCAGGACTCTGCCTTGGGCCCTCTTCTCATCTCACTCTAGGTGAGTGACATTCCCAACTATGAGGAAAGGACCAGGATATCCTGTTGACAACAATATTCCCAACATCTATCACTGTGCCTAGCACAAAAATAAATAGGTATTCAATAAACATTTATTGAATTAATTACATTTATATGCAAAGGGCCAAGAATGCCAAAAAGAATCTAGGAGGCAAAAAATAAAAAATCTACCAGACATACACTACTAGATATCAAGATCTATTATACAGCTACAGTAATTAGACTATTTAGCTATTGGCACAAGGATAAGAAAATAGACTAATGGAACAAAATAAAAAGTCCAGGATCATCCACATGTATGAGTATGTGGTCACCAGATACATGAAAACAGTAGCACTGCAGTAATAGGATACTCTTTTCAATAAAGGATGTTTCAGTCAACTTAATATCCATATGGTAAAAAAGAGACTTTTACCCTTGCCACATCCTACACAGAAGTTGATTCAGATAGATTGCAGGTCTGAATGTAAAAAGTAAACAACAAAGCCTTTAAAAGAACATAGGAGAGCTCTCTGCTGGTAGCTCACTTGGTTAGAATGTCATCCCCATATGCCAAGGTTGCGGGTTCAATCCCTGGTCAGAACACATACAAGAGTCAACCAATGAATGCATAATTAAGTGGAACAATGAAGTAATGTTTCTCTCTTTTTCTCTCTCTTTCCTTTCCTGTCTAAAAATCAATTTAAAAACAGAACATAGAAGAATATTTTCATTACATTAGTGTAGGCAATAATTTCTTGAACAGGTCACAAAAGCAATAACTGTAAAGGAAAAAATTAATAAACTAAATGAAAAACAACAACAACATGGATGGAACTGGAGAGTATTATGCTTAGTGAAATAAGCCAGTCAGTGAAAGACAAATACCATATGATCTCACCCATTACAGGACAATAATGAACAAAACTAACAACAAGCAAAACAGAACCAAATATATGAATACAGTGACTAGGCTTTCAGTGGTCAGGGGGAAGGGGGTTGGGGGGAGGGGGGAGGAAGAGGCAAGGAAAGGGAGCAGTTTAGACAAGAACCTAGTATAAAGGAACCATGGACAACAGGTAGGATTGACTTTGGGGGGAATGGGTGGGTGGGGAGGGGGATAGAGGGGAGCAAAATGGGGATGGATGTAATACAACAACAATAAAATTTAAAAAAGAAAAGAAAAAGAAAAACAATTGTTTACCAAAAGCCAGATTTAGAGTGAAAATTTACAGAATGGGGGAAATAGATGCAATATATGTATTTTTCAACAAAAGACTTATAATCAGAATTTACAAAGGACCTTTGCAAATAACAGCAGACATCCTTTAAAAAGAGGGCAAGAGAGTTCAACAGAAGATATCCAAAAAACGAAAAGACATATAAAAAGGTACTTCACCTAACTAATCATCAAAAAAATACAAAATAAAAACAGAATGGCTAAAATTGAAAAAGACAGACAATACCACACATAGCAAGGATGTGGGAGCAATTCGTTCTCAGACTCTGCTGGTGAAAGCATAATTTAGTATAACTACACAAAAATATATTGCAGGATCTTTTAAAGCAACTATTCACTCACCTCATGACCCTGTAATTCCACATCTAAAACTTTATCCAATAAAAATGAAAGCATGTTCACCAAAAGACATGTTCAAAGCTCATTATTTATAATAGTCCAAACCTGAAAATGCAAATACCTGTCTACAATAGAATGAATAAGTAACTTTGTGATAGATTTATATAATGGAATATCATAAGGCAAAGATTATGAAGACTCAAACTCTCAAGAACATAGATGAATTGCATGAATACAGGGCAGAGTGAAAGAAGCCAAACACATAAGAATATGTACTATATGATTCAATTTACATAAAGTTTTAATAAAACTAATTTACCAGATTTAGAAGTCAGCAAAGTGGTTACCTTTGCAGAAAAAAAAAAAAAAATGATTGGCAGGGGACATTTTAAAAGGGAATTGCAATGATGCTGGTGATCTAGTGATACACTCTGTTTCTTGGACCAAATGCTGTTACACAGGTATGTTTACTTTGGAAATTTATAAGATAACACCATTAATGCACTTTTCTGTATTTTTGTTACATTCCCATTAAATTTATGTAAAAGTTAACTATCTTCTGTAAGGTAAAGAGAAAAACATAGTACAATCTGGCCAAACAGAAGAAGGAGTCTTAAGTCTTAAGTCTAGGTCACCTAAACTAGAGAAATAAATTGAGGGTCCCTATGTGCCAGACCTATGGTAGAGGTATTAAATGCAAAGATAAAGTAAGTCCCTTGACTTCAAAGCCCCTAAGGACTGGGTGAGGGGAATAATGTTAGTCAACTATGGTAAATTAGACATCCCCTAGGTCACCTAGAAAGATTTTAGATTATTCAAGTCTAAAGTAATTTACAAAGTGAAAGTCTACATCCTTAGAGGACTTGTTAAGCAATTCTCAATCCGACTAAGTCTGAGAACAAAACAAAAGAAAGGGAGCAAAATGGGAGCCAAGTGAGCCAGGTGTGTGGTTTGGTGGGCAATCTGAAGAGCCTCTGGAGTTTTTTATGTTTTGCCTCTCTGTACATTACTTTTGAGTTCATTCATTCAACAATTGTATTAAAGTCCTCCTAGCCACAAAGTAGCGATTGATTTTAAAACCTCCTTCACCTTTTCATTGGCCTTGTCTCTAACTTCTAAGAGAGCACTAAGGCTATTTGGCAACAATGTCCTCAATTTCTCAGTTGCCCGTGACCAAGTTCCCCCTTACAAATTTATCTGAATCCCCATTCATATTTTCTTTCTTCCTGTCTCAGAGGATGGAGAGTTCCCATACAAGTCCACAATTAATCCCTCCATCTATAGTCTAAATCTCATTCCTTGAGACCTAGTTCATTAATTATTCCCAACTTTCTCCTTTCCATTCCAAACAGGCTGTTTCAAAGAAATCTCTAAATTCTAATTCTACATTCCCTTTCCAGTTAACTACCAAAACTTGCTGCATCAGGCTTCTGCCTCTACCCTCCTACTAAAATTCCTCTTGCTACTGATCTTACTCAAGTTACCAAGGGCCAATGGACCTTCTTAATTTTATTTGCCATCCATCCTTCATAAACACTCCTAGCAAGCAGATTTCTAAGATAGTTCTCCAAGATTCTAGGCTCGAAGAAAAACAGTAATCTTAGTCCTATAATTGCAATTCTGTCAACAAGAATGAGCTTGAAAATGGATTGGATACCCTGAACAGAGCAACCACTTATGCTATACCAGACATCTTACCTACAGAACTGTAATTTAATAAATGAATGTTGTTTCAAGCCATTAAGCTTGTGGTAATTTGTTACACAGCAGTGGAAAACATAACAGGATTCCATTTTCTTTGAAGACACTGCTTTCCCAGTTCTTCACTTCTAAAGTTTCTCGGTCTCCTGGCTACTAAATACAGCTTCTTTCAGGGTTCTCCTAATTCTACACTCCCTGGGCAATGCTATGTTCATGAACAAGGAAATTAAGGTCATCAGTATCTAGGTTACCAGATCAAATTATTTTTGCTAAGTTCCAAATGACTGTAGCTAATAATTTCTCTATAAGGGTCCTACAGCACCTCTTCCCCTACAAGTGTGCTTCTGCCTTTTTTCCCGGTTCACTGATCTTTATCCTATTTAATATCACCACCATCCATGTAGTCACTCAAGTTAGGAAACTCAACATGATTGTGTCCCTTCCCTTCTCCCTCACTGAGGAGACAAGTCCAACTGGTCACGACAACTTATTAAGTCTGCCTCCTAAATTTCTGCTTGACACCCCCATCTTCTTCATTCACAGCCAGTAAATACTTGATCTAAGTTATGGCAGTAGCATCCTCCTGCCTCCCATATAGTAAGTACCCTTCCAAATGTGGCCTCCACACTAAAGCCTGAGTAATCATTCAAACATCATTTTACTATGTCATGTCCCTTCCGAAAACTCTTGTTTTTACTTCTTTTATTTTACTTTTATTGCTTGATTTTAGAAAGAGAAGGGTAAGGAAGAGAAGAAAGGGGGAGAGGAAGGAGAGAGAGCAACATCAATTTCTTATTTTACTTATTTATGCATTCATTGGATGCCTCTTGTATGTGCCCTGACTGGGAATGGTAGCTGCAAACTTGGCATATTGAGACAATGCTCTAACCAGCTGAGCTACCCAGCCAGGATTTCCTAAAACTCTTTTAATTACTTTTCCTTGCCAAGAGGATAAAATACAAAGTTAATCTCCTATTCTTCTTCCCAAATATACCAACTACAGGTCCCTGAATGGACCATACTCTTCTAATGCCTCTGCACATACTCCTTTTACCGAAAATAACCTTTCTACCTCTTGATAACCTATGATACTCTCCCATTAGAACTCAGTCCAAATGTCATTTCTTTGAAGCTTTCCCAGACCATGTGAGTAGAATTGCTCATTCCTTCCTTCATATACCTTTGTAACACATACATACCTCTACTGCAATATTCTTCATACTTTAATATAATTCTGTTTATACATCTTTCCTAGAAGAGCTTCAGAATTAGGACTATATTCATTTTTGTAACTCAGGCACTGGGCCTGAAACATTGAGATAAAAGTTTGTTGACCAAATCAAAAAACAGTATCTTTTACCTCAATTTA
Organism: Noctilio leporinus; assembly: GCA_004026585.1. Lineage (NCBI taxonomy): Eukaryota > Metazoa > Chordata > Mammalia > Chiroptera > Noctilionidae > Noctilio > Noctilio leporinus. Next base: position 180,120 of record PVIW01000775.1, on the reverse strand, counting down.
TAGAGGCTGAGAGCACACCTTTAACATTAAGATGAAGAGACATGCTCTTGCCATTAAAGGTATTTCAAAATACCTATGTTTAATGATACTATATTTGATGTTTAATGAAGATAATTCCACACTAACTTTTGGTGCAATTAACTTTGCAATTAACATGTTGCAGGACATTTGTTTCCAAGTTTCCACTATTTTCCAAACTGAGTGTTTCCTCAGCCATATCTCTAAAGAAAAAAATTAATTGGTTGAAATGCATAACATTATGGCTTTGGATACATATAACAAGTTAGCTAATGAAGATGGCAGCACTATCTACTTCCTTGAGAAATGAACTTCTAACATGAAAACAATGAGTAGTATATACCATAAAGAATAATATATTACTATTCTTATAATAACACAATGCGGAAATATATTTACTGCTTAGTCATTCTTGTTCATCCTACCTTCCTGTGATAATGAAATAGTAAAGGTAAATGTATCTTTTTAAATTTGTTTATTGAATTTATTGGAGTTACATTGGTTAATAACATTATATAGGTTCAGGTGTACAATTCTATGATACATCATCTTGTACTGTGTGTTCACCACCCCAAGTCAAGTCTCTTTCCATCACCATTTATCCCCCCTTTACCCTCTCCTGCCTTCCCTGCCCCCATTTCCTTCTGGTAATGACCACACGGTTGTCTGTCTATGAGGTTTTCTGTTTGTTTGTTTTGCTTAATCTAGCGAAGGTAAATTTAAATACTTATAGTCTAGCCCTGGCTGGTGGCACAGTGGATAAAGTGCCCGCCTGTGAACCCAAAAGTTGCTGGTTCGATTTCCCAGCCAGTGCACATATTAGGTTGCAAGCCAGGTATCCATCCAGGTCCATAGCTGGAGGCAGGTGAAAGGCAACCATACACTGATGTCTCTCTCCCTCTCTACCTCTCTCCCTTCCCCTCTCTCTAAAGTAACTAATAAATAAAATCTTAGTTTATTAGCTGGAGATTCCATTTCAAATGACACGTAAGTGTGTACAAGTATGTATTCTATTTGAGAAAAAAGATAAATAGCTTTCATCTATGTCTTCTATGTTTATAGACTTCGATTATAATTAATTTTATTTTAAAACCTAATGTTCATGAGGTGGTCAAATGTGCAAACTTCCAGTTATAAAATAAATTATTCATGGAGATGTAATATACAGAATAGTGTCTAAGGTTAATAATACTGTACTGTGTATTTGTTATTATGAGAATAGATCTTAAAAGTTCTCATCACAAGAAAAAGATAACTGTAACTGTGGTAGCTGATGTTTATTAGACTTATTGGGGTGATCATTTTGCAATATAGTGTTTATGTCAACTATATTTCAATTTAAAAAAAGGAAAAAGTATTCATATATGTTTTCTATGTCTGTGTTCATCCCAGGTTTGAGTAATGCTCAGATATATATTTTTACACAGAAAAAGTTCTAGGCACCAAAAAGTTGTGTATTTATAGAAAAACTAAAGTTATGCTCTTTTAAAAAGCACTCCACATTATTTTTAGTTTTTATCCAATGGCAAAATGAGTCCACTTACCAGAATGTCCCCTCCTTTACAAACTGTTTTTGATATAACATACCTCCCTTAAGTCAATGTTAGCTTATTCATTTTCCTACTGTCATTATACTCAAGAACAAGAGCACTCTAGAGACTTCAAAGACTGCAGAATGATATCAGAAAATATAGTTTAGCTTTATATGGGTCATTTTTTTTCCTTCTGTAAAAACTACCATTTATATTTTTAATTCACTTAAAAATTATTCTGATAGACCAGGTATGCTTTCAGAAGACTTCAGATAAGCATATCCTGCCTAGTTAATGTTTTAAGTTATTCTTCAAATCTCTGAACAGTTTCACCATTTCACTTTAAATGCTGTTTAAAACGTGCCCTCATTAAATTGGAATCAATGAGCACCTCTCAAGAAGCTGGCTTTAGAGATATCACTAGCTTTCACACTTTCAACTTCCATCCCCAAAGTTTTAGCTACAGTTTTGAGCATTTTCCCAACAACTTTCCAACTGTCTACTGGAAATTTCCAGTGTAAGTTCCATTATGTCCCTCATCATTATCTATGGGGCAAAAGTCAAATACCGTAGTATTTAGTATTTAGGGCTCTCCCCTTTAATACCAGTCTATGTTCACAGACAAGATTGTCCCCACTTCTCCAGGCAAGTTGGACTACTAATGGTCATGAACCTGGCTACTGTTACAGATCCCAGATAGGATCCCTTCTCAACCACTCTATTATCCTAACCTTACCTTTCTTCGGATCCTAGTTCAAACACCAGTTCCTAACAATAGCACCTATCTGTACTACATATTTATTGCTCTGCATTTCTATTTACCTTTTCTGGTATAATTGTGTTAATTCCCCAACTACAACTCTAAGCTTCTTCAAAGAAGGCATTATAACTTAGGCTTTTGTTCTTTCTCAGAGCCTGGTAGACTACCTTGCAGTGAGCTTAGTAATAAAAACTAACATTTATGGAAGCATATACTGTGTGCTAGATACAATGCTAAGTGCTTTCCAAATATTCATTTAATCCATGTAGTAAACAGTTATGTGCACCAACTGTACCAACAGGGATACTTTAAAGATTTTATTTAGTTATTTTTAGAGAGAGGAAAGGAGGATGACAAAGAGGGAGAGAAATATCAACTGGTTGCCTCTTGCATGCCCCCAACTGGAGGCCTGGCCTGCAACCCAGGCATATGCCCTGGCTGGAAATCGAACTAACGACCTTTTGGTTCACAGGCTATTGCTCAATCCACTGAGCCACGTTGGCCAGGAAGCAAGAGGGATACTTTAGATAGATCTCCTACCACTTTTGGAAAATCACTTAATTGTTAATGGTTCATGACCACCACAGTGGCAAGAAGTCAACATTATTTATATTATGGTAGGTGGTGTGTGGAAGGGACATGGGATATGAAATCCAATCATCTAAATTTGATCCTAGCATTACCATTTATCAGCTGGCTGGCCCTGAGAGATATTTACTGAGCACATCCTATTTGACATGCCATGTACTTTGTTTACATGATGAATAATTTCACACAACCCTCACTGATAAAGATATTGAGGCTCTGGGTAATTTGAACCCTAGGTTACACTGTTGGGAAAAGGAGGAGCTAGGATTCAAATCATGGCAATATAGTATGACTCTAAAACTCAAGTTCTCAATTTTTCAGTCTTTGTTTTCTCTAGAATAAAATAGAGATAATGATAGCCATCCTCCCTATATAATCAATATTAGTATGTATGATGGCATTTTAAATAGATTGCAAAACATTAAAGGTCAACATATGAAATCCAAAGCTAATACTTACATACAAATGGTTTTATCTGAAAAGTCCATATTTGAGTACAGGTTTCCTTTCCTTCTTTGCACTTTAATATTAAAAATCAAATGAGTTGTGCTAAGCCCATACTACTTTTAGCAAGAACAATCTTACTATCTGGACACTTCTTATCCCATCTCTTTCCAAATCCTATGTTTCTGTGCAGAATACAGTGGAACATATCTTTAAACTGCTACAGAACACAGATTTTATCATTAGTTTCAAAATCTGTGGACTGAGAAAATTTCTTCATTATGGTAGTGATGACTATGACGATGTTTATACAAAGATTACTTAGTCCATGTGGGCATCTAGCTAAGCAGTTTACATGCCTTATCAGATAATCCTCATAATAACCTTGAAAGATTAAAAACTATCATTCTTCTCATTTTTCAGATAAGGAAACCTGGGCTAAGAAACGCTAAATAATTTGCCCAGAGTGACATAACTGTGGGTGAATAAGTTCAGGTCTATTGTGACTCAAAAACTTAAGCTCTGAAGCTGAACTCATCCCTCACCTCATGCCACACCCAGGCACAACCCAGAAGACTAACAACAATGCCCACATTTTCTTTCTAATCAAGCTTCTGCTTCTTGTTGCTTTTTCCTTTAGTGGCCATATTTTTGTCTGAACCAAAAGTGTGTGCTCTAACAATTTAAAATAATTAAACTTCATAAAACCCAGGACCTTTGTCTTCCTCCCCCAATAACTGATCACGCAGAACAAGCCTTGTTCAGATTGTTGTTAGCTTCGCTTTCGAGCCAGGCCTGGCTCCTCTTAGTGTTTAATCCATCTCCCAAGCAGCGGCCTCTCTATTTAATTTTTTTTTTTTTCAAAACCAAGCAAAAGCTTATTTAGAAAGTCACAGAGGTAGAAGAAGTGTGTCGTGGAAGAAGTGAGCGAGCTCAGCTGCGTGGGCTCAGAAAACAAGTTACACAGGCAAAAGAAGAGCAAAAGAATGGACGTGCTTGGAGGAAGGAATGGAGAAAGGCTCAGGTGTGCCCCAGAGAGACACCTCTACTTAAACCTCTTCACCCAAAAGCCTCAGAGCCTCTTAGAGAATGAGACCTCAATTATCATTCGGAAAATTCCAAACTCCTCTTTCAAAAAGAAAGAAAAGAAAAAGATGAAAGAAAGAAAGGTTGTTTTTTGTTTTTTTTTTTTTCCTTTTCTTTTTCTTTTTAAAATAAGAAGTCTTTGGAACACCCTTTTCTTCTAGTACTGGCCTCTCCCAGGGAAAGGGGTGGGGAGGAAAAGTGCTTTTCTCAGCCCTGGCTGGTGGATAAGGTGCCAGCCTGTGAACCCAAAGGTCTCTGGTTTAATTTCCAGCCAGGGCACATAACCAGGTTGCAAGCCAGGTCTCCAGCCAGGTCCGTGGCTGGAGGCAGGTGAAAGGCAACCATACATTGATGTCTCTCTCCCTCTCTGCCTTTCTCCCTTCCCCTCTTTCTAAAAACAATAAATAAAATCTTTAAAAAAAAAAAAAAAAAAAAAGTGTTTTTCTCTTCCCTCAAGGAAGAGTCAGTTTTGCCTCTCCTTTCTGAAGTGGCTCTTCATTGCAGTTTACAGTTCAGGTCCTTCCAGAGAGGACAAGAAAAGAAAGCACAGCCCACAACTTCATATGCAGAAATTATGTGCAAAATTCACTCGTTCAACACAATTATTCAGCACTTACTATGTAACAGGCTCCTAACATTCACTATTTCTCCCTTCCACCTAAATGATCAAGAATACTCAAAAGGAGTAAATAACAAAGAAAATATCTTCCGACATATAGGTCAGGGAGAATAGTTGTTGAAAAAACGAAAATGAGAAAAGATCAGTAAGTATAAGTGCTATACAGGACAAAACAGTGGTGTGACTGAGAGAATCTGGTAAGGTATTTAGATTAGAAGGTTATTAAAGGCCTCAATGATGAAGTGACACCTAAATTAAGCTCACACCTGAATTAAAAGAACCCATTCATGTGAAGGCTGGTGCTGCAGATGTGAGGGAAACAGCTAATGTGAAGATCCTAATGGAGGAATAAGCCTTTAGAGCAGAAGCTGGCAAACTTTTTCTGTAAAAGGGCCACATGGTAAATATTTAAGTCTTTGCAAGTTACATAAGGCCTCTTGTGTATTCTCCTTTGTTTCTGTTCTTGTTGCACCTGTTTTAAAATCCTTTCAAAGTGTAAAAACCATTCATAGTTCCCTGGCAGGACAAAAGTAGGCTTCTGGCAAAATTTGGCCCCTACCTTAGTTTTCTGATCCCAGGTTTGGAAGAACATCTAATCAACTGTAGCTAGAGAGCAAGTAAACAAGGAGGAAAGTGGTACAAGATGAGGTTTGAAAGGCAGGCAGGGGCCATATCATGCAGAGTCTTTTGAACTAAATTAAAATTTTGCTCGGCAGTGACATGATCTGATTTATGCCTTAAAAAGACCCTGTGTGAGGAACAGATCATGGTGGGTGTAAAAGAGTGGAAACAGAGAGACAGTTGATTAGGAAGTTAGCTATTGCATCAGCAGAACATGACGAGGGTGCTGGTGGTAGATACCGAAAAAATTAAACAGAAAACTAAGTGAACACCCTCAGTGAAAGCTATGTTTATCACTGCTACGCAAAATCACGGAAGGATTCTTGAAACTTTACTTTAAAATCAAGAGTAGTATAAAAAAAGGGGAGGTAGTATAATATTGTTTGATTCATAGGAAAATCTTGGTATTCACATTTTTAGCAGTATTTTGACATATTTGATTTATTGATTTTTTTGACTTTCCCAATGATTATCTTTTCCTCTCTCTTCCCAGTGAAGTAATTCAGTTTTTCCTCTGGTTCTTGTTAAGATTTTATTTATTATTATTGTTAGAGAGAGGGGAAAAGAGGGAGAGAAACGTCAATGTATGGTTTCCTTTCACCTGCCTCCAGCTACAGAGCTGGCTGGAGACCTGGCCTGCAACCTGATCACGTGCCCTGACTGGGAAGTGAACCAACAACCCCTGGGCTCACAGGCCAGCGCCTTTCCACTGACCCACCAGCCCCCCTTTCATTAAACGTATTATAAAGTATACTTAAACTGTACCTCTCATTTCAGCATGCACTGCCGTCAACCAAAAGATAACTGTTCTTTTAAAATCTGACAAACTTCCAACTTTCCTTGGCAACACCCCACTCTGGAAGCTTTTCCCATGAGGAATTGTAAATGTAGGTGGTTCACACACTATCCAAAGTCATTTTCTTTTTCTTTCTTTATAAAAATACTGCTGAGAGTTTTTGAGACTTTATTGAGTTGTTCATTTAATTTGGGTACATTTTTGTATACTTAAGATTTTTTTTTAAGTTTGAGAGGGATAAAAATAAACAAGCAAATAAAACACACACATGTCACAGAGGTTCCATGATGGCAATCTTTAGAGTAGGCACATTTGATAGGGTCAAAAGTTGAGTTTCTTTTTTTTTTTTTTTTTTTTGTTTAAATGGCCTCACATTTATTAATGAATCAACCCACTACTACAGAAAAAAAAAAATCATGTTTCCAATAATTCCCTAATTAAGACACCCAAGTGTTTAGGCAGTAGTGATCTTTTCAGTGATTTCAAGAGGCCGACAGCAGGGATAGAGCACAAATATGTAAGCCATTCTGATGTGGTCTTCCTTATAGACCCAGTTTGGTTCTTCTCCAATGTCTCCTCTTGGAGTTGTACCTGATATTATTACCAGTTTTCATTCTAATCCATTGGGGAATGGGGCAGTTTTGTTTTCGTTTCTTGGCCAGGAACCTCTTGATCCTGAAAGTCTTGTGAGAAGACATGGCGAAGAAGTATCAACCTCACTCACCACTATGGTGGAGAAAGAGCAAAAGTTGAGTTTCTTAGACAAATTCTGAGACCAAGTTTTGCAAGCAAATTATTTATTAGGGCAGAACAAAACTGATTAAGTACAATGAAATAAGAAAGAGTCAGAGGGCGACACTGATCCTCAAAGTGGTTGCAACTGAATACTCCGTGATCCTGTGATGAGCTCTGGAGCTGGGGTCGTCCCCCAGACTTGTCCTCAAATTAAACTAGAAACCTGGGTCCCCTTTTCTCCACCCCTAGTGCACTGGTGGCGGGAATGCAGACTGGTGCAGCCACTGTGGAAACAGTATGGAATTTCCTCAAAAAAATTAAAAATGGAACTAGCTTTTGACCCTGCAATTTCACTGCTAGGAAGATAGTCAATAATACTGAAACCCCAATTCAAAAGAATTTGGGCACCCGATGTCCATAGCGGCACTATTTACCATAGCCAAGTGCTGGAAACAGCCTACTAAGTGCCCATTAGTAGATGAGTGGATTAAAAAACTGTGGTAAATTTACACAATGTAATACTATGCAGCAGAAAAAAGAAGAAATTTCTACCTTTTGCAACAGCATGGATGGATCTGGAGAATATTATGCCAAGTGAAATAAGCCAGTTGGTGAAAAACAAATATCGTATAATCTCACATATAAGGGGAACCTAATGAACAATATAAACTAAGAGCAAAATAGAACCAGAGGCATGGAATCAGTAGTAAGAGGGGAGGAGTGAGATGGGGACTATTTGAAAGAGGGTGAAGGAATTAGTCAAAGAACATTATGTGAAGGACCCATGGACATGAACAACAGATTGACTATGGAAGTGGGGGAAGGGGGCACTGGGCACAGGGAGAACAAAGAGGGAAAAAATGGGACTGTAACAACAACAACAACAATAATAATAATGTAAAAACCCTGGGTCTTTGTATGTTAAATCTATTACCTGTGGGCTCTTGGGAGCATAACCTTAGGATGCAGAACCCTACATCCTAAGGCAATGCCTAGCAATAAAGCAAAGCTTTCTACCATTAGGAACTAAAATTCCCAGCAGCTAAAGAATGAGTACATTAGAAAGGATGAGAGGATCTGGTTTGGAGCACCACAGTGTCCACTGCAGAAAGATACTCTAGTAGTCTCATATAGCCATTTTTTTATTGTTTAATGTTTGTCATGGCACATAGCATTTTACCATGATATATAGTATTTTTATTATAATTCTCTAGTAATTTTTAGTATGCCAAATATACTAATTATCATGCCAATGAGTATTTTCATTAAAATACTAGTTTTTACCATGTAATATATAGGATTTTACCACATATAACATTTTTATTAAAAATGTTACTTTTAATCAAATAAATTTTTATTTTAATAAAAATGTTTATTTTATTAAAAATAAGCAGATCTCACGTTTAAATATTTCAGAAATATACTGTTAAAAAACACTGCTGGAAAAGTGACTCAAGTGCCTTTTTAACTGTGTGCCTTTATGCAGCTGATAATTAAACCTGAGTCATTTTTGACTCTTCCTTTTCCTTTATCAAGTCCTGTGGCTCTTTCTGTGATAAGACTCCACCATCTATCCTTTTCTGTCACGAATGACGGTCTCCATCTCCTCAAACTTAAAATGTTCCTTGTACCCAATTTCATCCAAGTTGTTGGGGGTGGGGGGTTGGCAGGGAACGCTCCATTGCATGACTTGCACTAATCCTTCAAATTGTTATTGAGAGTCTGTTGTGCAAGGCACTTGGAGAAATAGCATTAAGCAAGAAGACACAATCCCTCCATCTCTTATGAACATTTATTTCTAGTGAGAAAGACTTTAAACAGCCAATTCCATGGTAAATAATTTCATGGCTGTTGTGATAAAAATGCTATGAACAAGTATCAGATGTTATGAAACCATATGATGTGGAGACCCGGATTAGAGGGACATAGAAGGTCCCTAAAGTTAGTAAACTGAGCAGTAAAGGACAGAAAGATAAAGTTCGAAGAAAGTATGTTCCATGCAAGGAGAATACTATGCTTCTTCCTATTTTCCAGCTCTGAAGAGGAGGAGCATGGAATATTCAAGGAACTGAAGAAAAAGCCAGTAGCTGGCATGCTAGAGCTCGTGGTATAGCTGGGAAACCAAAGAGAGGCAGGGGCCTGGGAAAGAAAGCAAGGGCAATACAAAGCCATTTGAAGTGGGGTTTATTTTACTGTTTTAAATTTTTCACTTTGAAATCATTATTACAAAAATGTTACAAAAAAGAATTTCCCTATATTTTCATCCACATTCTCCACATATTAACATCTTGGATGACCAGAGTATAATTATCAAAATAAAACAAATTAACAATGATCTAATACTATTATGTAATTTACATACTTTATTTTATCAATTGGCCCACCAATATTCCTTCTAAGAATCCAACCCAGGATCACATATTCCTTCTAAGAATTCAATCCAGGAGCACTTAGTTGTCATGTCTCCTTAGTCTCCTTTAATATGACTTGACACTTTTGTAGAGCACGGTCAGTTATCTGGTAGAATGTCCATCACATTTGGGGCATCTGGCATTTCCTCATGCATGAATTCAGGCCATACATACTTGGCAGTCATAGCACAGAAGCGATGTTGTGTCCTTTTTAGTGCATCATTTTAGAAGAAATAGGATGTTGATTAGTCCTATTGTGGTGATGTTAACTTTGATCACTTGGTTAAGGTAGTATGTCAGATTACTCCACTGTAAAGCTACTAGTTTCCCTTTGTACTTAAATTTCTTTGGGAAGATACTTTCTATGTGAGTATCCTATTTCTCCATATACTTTCACCCACTGATTCAATGATTCTTGCAATTATTGGTGTGGTGTTTGCAGGTATCACCAATCCTCATACATTGATTGGAATGTTACTATAAAGAACATTTATCTGTTTATTTGTATTAGTATAGATTCATAAATTCATATTTTATTTATGGGTTATTATTCACTACTATTATTATTTATATTACTTTGTAATTTGCCCATTGGGGTCTCTACATGTTAAAATCCAGGTTCTTTTGATGTGGCCCCATCATTTTTTGAGCACATCTGAACTTTCTGGCACAGGAGATGTTCCAGGCTTGTGTACTATTCCTGCCCCACTATGGAAGTAGCAATTTCTTCAAAGAACCCTGGTTCCCTTTATTGGAGAGAGCAGTCTTGTTGGTTCTGGGGTGCCACTACCTTAGGCCCTCTTAGCAGATAAAGCTAAAAAAGTATACGTAGGCACACATCTTAGTGTGTTTATATACTAATAAAATCATGAGTTGTAGCGATACCTCCAATTCCAATCAAATATCACAGGATTCATTCTAGCCTTAGATATGTCTATCTTTTTAAAAATTCACTAAATATTTACTGAACATCTGCCATGGGCTAAGCAACTGTGCTATGTATTGAGGATATAAAAGTGAACAAAACAGATACAGTCTGATCCCTGCCCTCATAAAACTTAAATTATACAAGTCATAATTTATGGATTATTTTCCTTTTTTCCAAATTGCTAAATTTATGCTTTCTACTGGCTCCTTCTCACCAGAATTTAAACAGGCCACGGAGTTGGTCCAAAGGTTGTGGGTTATTTTTAAGCTGATTAACAGGCCACAGAAGGATTTTTAAGCCAGTGACATGATCAGTTCTATATTTTTTAAAGGGTCATTCTACTAATAAATCAAAGGAGCAAAGAGTAGACTGGAAATATCAATTGGCAAATCAATTGAAGGGGGTAAAAGTGAATGTAGGTGACCAATTATGTGACTGATAAGTAATCCAAGGTAAGAGATGACAGTTAATGGAACTAGGATAAAGACAGGGACAGTGAAACAAATAAATTGATTTGAGAGATATTTAGGCTATAAATGGACCATACTTGAAGGGTAGAGGTATGAGGTGAGGGAGAAGGATGACTCAGGGAGGACTCCTAGGTTTTTGGGAATGCATATATATTGGTTCAGATTTCCATATATTGTAAGTATATGACTATAGATCTCTTCCATTAAACTGTAACCTGTAAACTGTAAACTGAATGGTGTAACCGTGTATTAGTCACATCTTTTTATCCCCAACATTTTCTACAGTGTCGGAGGCATATAGTTGGAGTTCAAGAAATGTTGTTGAATAAATGATTGAATGGTGATCTTCCTCAGGCTTACCAAGTCGAGATTTCAGCTGTAGGGTGTCAAGTTAGATCTAATGCTCCCATAAAGGCCTAAAGCTCCCTAAGTAGAAGAAAACTATTTATACTGAATATCTATACTTTCAAAAGACTGTGTCCTGGTTTATTAGTTTATAATGTACACTTTCTCTTCTATCATTAATTCATCTTACCCAAGATGTAAAATCCAGAAGGGATAAAATAGAGTTAAACATTTGACTATAAAAATAAAATTTCACTTTGTACCTAACAGATCACCCAAAATCAATGCCTATTAATTGCCTATTCTTGGCAGAAGGTAAGAATAAGAGAAGTCTTGTTCCCTCACCTCTCAAATTGGGCAATGAGGATTGCATTAGGTGAGATATTTCTAGCCTTAAGCAGGCATTTAGTAAAGGTTGACACTGTGTCTTTCTCTTTACACACTTATATGCTCCTCCTTTAAGACCCACTTCAAACCACTCTCCACTGGGAAGCCTGCCCTGACCACTCTAATATGCAATAATTTCTTTTCTCTTCTCTGAGCTCCTGGGCTACTTATCTGTAAAACTCTTCAAAAATTCATCATGCACAGGCAGTCTTGTGATATTGATACTTATTTAACTATTTACATACTATAATAATAATACACTGCTTTCCAGTAAAGTCAAATATACCTGGATTCAAATATCAACTACGCCATTTATTTGCTATGACTTCATCTTTCCAATTTACAATGTTCTTGCCTGTGAAATGGGAGACATAGCTACCAATCTGATGGGGTTGTTGTTAGGATTTGTGATAATGTCTGTAAAGGACCCAGCACATACATATTAAGTGTTTAATAAGTAGATGCCAGTAAGCATCCAATGAGGGCAGTTGCTAGATTTTTTTTTCAAATTTCAATCCTAAAAAAAAAAAAATTCAATCCCCTCCCAGGTACAGGACCTCACAGCGTGCCTCATATATGGCTGCTGCTTGAAATTTTATTTATCCCACCTTTTCCATAAAGGATCTAAGGCAGCTAGGTGCTCAATACACATTTGTTGAATAATTACAGGCCCCACTTTCCAGTCAGATGTTCTTTCTTTCTGCTTTTCTGTATTAAGTACAACATCACAATATTGTGACTTTAAAAAACCTTTAGTCATCCCACAAATTTTCTTTTTTAATTAAAAACATTTTAACTATAAAATACATGCCCATGGTGAAAAATGAAAACATCATAACAGAATAAAATGAAAAGTAGGCTCCTATCCCCACATTCAGAGATAGCAATCTACTCATTTGTAGTTGCTAAATTTAAAATAATAAGCAAATGGGATAATACTACAGATACAATCTACTCTGTGATTGTTTTTCACTTAAAATGTAGGCAGTATTTATTGGTTTTGGTATTTCACAACTATTCTAACTTCCTTAAGTTATTCCTTAAAGATTTGCCCTAATTTAACAGCATGTAAATGTAAGTTCCATGAAGGTATTCTGTCTCTTTTGCCCTACTCTATCCCAAGCAACTGAAAAGTTCCTGGAACAGCCCTGGCCAGGTAACTCAGGTGACTGGAGCATCATCCCAATGGAGCATTAAGTTTGTGGGTTCGATCCCCAGGCAGCACACATATAAAGAGTCAACCAATGGAGCCCTGGCCAGGTAGCTCAGTTGGTTAGAGTGTCATCCCATACACCAAGGTTGTGAGTTTGATCCCCAGTGAAGGCAGGTACATGAATCAACCAATGAATGCATATGTAAGTTAAACAAGTCAATGTTTCTTCCTCTTTCTTTCTCTCTGAAATCAACAAATAACTTTTTTTAAAGAATCAACCAGTGAATGCATACATAAGTAGAATGACAAATCAATGTTTCTCTCTTTCTCTCTCTAAAAAAAAATCAGTAACAAAAATTTACAAGTACCTGTACCTGGAACATAAGTATATGGTCAATAGGTGTTTGCTAATGAATATTCTTCCTTTTGAGAAATTGCCTTTATTCAAAATATACTGCCCTACCTTAGTCAACTGGCAAAAAAAGATTGATTAGATGCTCCTCCCTTTGATTTTGAATTTGAGCAGAATAAAAACATTGGAGTTTATTCATTCCAGTGCTGAACCCATATGAGAGCATAGAATGTTCCTCCTACCAAGATTCTCTTGAGTAGCTGGCATTTAATTGTTTCCAGCCTGGTTCTCCTGCCTTATTTTCAATTCTTTGAGCACACTCATACCCTTCCATTGAACTTCCTTTTGTCTAAGTTAGCTCAGGGTTTCTCAGCTTCAGCTCAATGGGCATTTGGACTATATAACTCTTTGTTATGAGGTGCTATTCTGTGCATTACAGTATATTTAGCAGCATCCCTGGTCTCTACACCAGATGCCTGCAGCATCCCCTAGTGTAATAATAAAATACACTTCCAGACAATAACAAATATCCCCTAGGTGGGGCTAAATTAGCTCAAGTTGATTTCTGGGGGAGGAGGGAGCAATCCTAACTGATGGCTCAGCTATATAATATTATATTACATAGATAACATATGGAGTCAGTCTACCAATAATAGATTTTAAGGTTTTATCTGGTGCTATTTTAAATAGCTTTATGGAGATATAATTCAAACATCATAAAATTCTCCCATTTAAAGGGTGCAATTCAGTGGCTTTTAGTATATTTACAGAACTATGCGATCATCACTGTATCAATTTTAGAATACTTTCATTCTCAGCTAATGGGCATTTGGGTTGTTTCCACTTTTTGGCTATTGAGAATAATGCTGTTATGAATATTTACATACAAGTCTTTGTGTAGACATGTGTTTTTTATTTTTCATGGGTAGATACCAAGCAGTAAAATTAGTAGGTCAGGGGCTAATCACTTCTAAAATGAAAAGCAACATTTTTTTCTCTATCAAAGGGTTGGTAACAGAGCCAGGAAACAGAATTTTCATGCAAATGCTAATATCAAATCCTTTCAAAAAATAATTAGGTTAATCTGCACACAGCTTTGCTATCAAAGGAACTGTGTCATATTACTTTCCAATTTGGGATTCACATAGAAATTCTAAGATGAGGTAAGAATTCCTTTACATTTAGTGTAAATCACAAAACTTGAGTTTTTACTGGCCTGGTTAATCAACATGCTAGGATCAAAATCAATTTTTTGAGAGGAATGCATATATTCATCTCCTGTGGCTGACAATTACTTAAGAGGTACACAATAAGGGAAGGTTTACACAATAGGAGGAGCAATAAATATGAATTCAAAGTATCAAACACCCTGATTAAATTATACACTTATTCCCTCTCCTAGTGGGGGACCTGCTTCTCATTCCATAAGAGAAAGGTGAAGCATTAATTATAACTCATCATGTAAATTCCCAAAGCCTTTCATAAAAGCACCTTTCAGAAACTGGAAGCCAAATAAACTTCTGGTCACAAGTTATCTGCCCCCGCCCCTGGGGGTGGGGGTGGGGGTGAATGTACACTCTAGTTCAAATATATTCAGGAAGCAAACTTTAAACAGAGAATTAAGAGCTGACTGTAAGAGTCTACATAAAAGGGGGCTTATATGTTTTAAGTCAAAGAAAAATCAGATGTCTTCCAGCAGAAATTAGGCATAATCAAGGAAAAACTACCAGACGTCCTACTAATCACAACACTAGAGAACTCCACAGGTTGCCCAAAAGCCGCGTTCATTTTAACCAATAACTCTCTCCTCCTGCTAAAGCTGTCCCTAAAGCGTCAGATAATAATCCAAGCAGTGATTTATGATGGTTCCCTCTTGATCACCCCCATCCCGATGCACACTCACACACACACCCCTGCTTGGAAGTGTCAAGGCGACCATAAATGCTCAACAGTGACCAGTAGTCGAGAGGGAAACGAACACCCCTGACAACCCACAGCTGAGTAAGCAAAAGCTGTTTACTCGTGACCCTGTCCCGTTTGGAGATGTCGGCGAGCCCTTGAAAGCCCAGCCACGTTTCAGAAGGTTCCTAGAGAGGCAGAGATCTTTGCCACCCACACCCCACCCCCAAGCGCACAATGACTCGGGCACCCGGCGAGTCAAGGTGGCCCCTGCCCACCCTCCCCACGGGAGTAACCTCACGCCCTAGAACATCCGACCCCTTGCGAGGTTGTGCGACTCCCCAAAATGGGCTCAGACGCTGCAGGGGGCTAGGGCTTCAGAAGGCACTTCTGCCACCCCAACCCCGCCACAGCGACCGACACCGCGGCCGAGGCTGGGGACCCCGACGAGAAATGGCCCCCGGAGCCCCTTCCCCTCACCTGGCTCGGTCCCACCTGAGGGCAAGGGCTGAGGAGAAAAGAAACAGGGAAAGGGCTGACCTTGTTGCTACTGACAGTGGAGAGGCACATCCTGCTGCTTTCTGGAAAGCGGCCCACGGCACATTTTCCCCCCTGGAGGAAGGAAACCGGAGGGCGCCGGCCGGGCGGGGATGGGCGCGGCGGCGGTGGTGGTCCGGACTGGCTGTGCAGCCTCTAGCGGGGACCGTCGGAGGACTACATCTCCCAGGCTGCTCTGGGCCGCCTTGCGTCGCGACCCCGGCGCGCACGGAGGCGGTGACTCTTACCTCACAGAGGTAGCTCCTCTGCCGGCAGCAACTCGCCCCCGCGGTCCATGGACCGGAACCCCGGGCGGACGGGCAGGAACCCGGGCCGCGATCTTCGCCTCCCCGCCCCAAGCTCCTCCTCCTTCCTCCCCGCCACCTCCTCCCGACGCCCGCAGGCCGCGCCGTGCCGCCGCCGGGCTCCCGCAGCTGCCCCGGAGGCTGGGTGGCAGGTTGGTGGCTGCCGCCGGACTGAGGCCTACTCCGCCGCCTCTCAGTGCTATTGTCCCTGGGCCCGGCCCTGACCGGGTTCACCGGGCGGCGAGTGCGCCGGCTCCGCGGAAGATGCCGGACCAAGCCCTACAGCAGATGCTGGACAGGTACGGGCAGCTGGGGGGAGCGCGCGAGCCGCGGAAAGCCGCTCCGGCCCTGCGGGTGCCCAGCCTCGAGGCTCCGAGTCGGCGGAGCCGGGCTTGTGGGGAGGAGTTCGGCTGCCTGGGGGCCTCGTGAGGGTCAGAAAGTTTGCAGTTGGTACTTGCGGGCGGGGTGGGGGGTGGGGGAAGAAGCCGGCGGCCGGGGTGCGCAGACTTAAAGCGAAACTTAGTGAGTGGCGTCTAGTACTGTAGGGACCACGTTTGCTATCGGAGAGACTCGTTTTAAACTACAGAATTAGTTTTGTGGGGTTTTTTTTTTTCTGTTTCTTACTCACCTCCTCTCCTCCCCCCAAAACTACGTTGTGACGTGCTTGTCAGCGAAGTCACTGGCAGGAAGAACCAGACCCTCTTGTGGAGGGAATGGAAGGGAATGATCCTTCCACAATTTTAAGACGCTTTCCAAAAAAAAAAAGCGGGGATAAGCCGCCTTTTAGACAGAGCGAAAGGCTGACTTCAGCCCGGCTTCCCGCTCATCCCACCCCCGCGGCCGGCATCCGCCGGGGAGCTTTAATGGCCAGCCCCGAGCGGAGGTAATGGAAATCAACCGCAGGGACCCAGCGCGGAACTCGGAGCGTGTTTTCGGATGCGTGAGTTCGCGAGAAAGTTGCACCTCGGTTGGGGCCAGCTGCCCGTTCCTGGGGGGCTGTGGCGGCAGGCGCGTCGCCCTCCGCTGTCCCCGTTCTAGTCCTTGGGTTCCACCTTGAGGCTTGGGAGCTTCCACAGCTTCCCCGGCCCCAGGTCTTCATTTCCAGCCAGAGCCCATGCTTCGGACTAATTCATAATGTTGATGTTTGCTTACAACTCTCAGCGCACCGCTTGCCACCTAGTTCAGCAGGTGGTACAGCTCTTTGCGCCGAGCAAAGGTCCAACTTGGAAGTTGCTCAACGAAAGGCCTCCCTTAAATGAGGTTATTATTTATACCCAGTTAAATGCTGTTTGGATCCGCCGCATCCAGAAGGCAAGGCAACCCAAGAGCGCATCCCCTCCCAGAGTGAGACATGTCTTTTGGGGATTAGAATTTTGAGACCTCTTAAGTTAATAGAAATCATGTTACATTTTTCAGTTGGGATGACCTAGTGATTCATCCAACTGACCTTGAGGTCAGCATTCAGGTCAAGTTGCATTGACAACTCCTCTGTTTAGGTAAGTAGCATACTAGCTCCTGGAAGGCAGAGACTAAATCATTTATTTTGAATTCTGGAACAGAGCCTTGTACTCTGCAGGTCATCAATAAATATTTGTTTTTTGAACAAATGAGTGATTTTTTTTTTTTTTTTTTTTTTTGTCTTTTCCCCCACCCAGTTGTTTAGGGGATCTGATAATTTACCAGTTTTGGTTTGGTTTGGTTGATTGGTTTGGTTTTTTAGTTACAACTTAGCACACTGACAGACTGTACAGGACTACTGAAATATGCCCAGAGGAAACCACCTCCTGCCACTGCCAGTTGCAATCAAATGAGATTCCATTCTGGTGCAGGGTATTTTGTAATTTTGTAATTAAATACCTGAGTGCCTGCAGCTTTCACTTAGGCAAGGGTGACTTTTAGAAAAGTTTGTGTGTCCAAAAGCTGACCTGGCTGTATTTATTTTAATGAATTTATTATTGTATTACAGTTGTTCCATTTTTTTCCCCATTGCTCTCCCCTGCCTCACCCACTGCATTCCCTCTCCCACAGTCAATCCCCACCTTGTCCTGTCCATGGGTCATTTATAATTAGTTCCTTTGCTAAACACTTCCCTTCTTTGCCCCCTTATCCTCCCCTCTCCCCTCTGGTCACCATCAGTCTGCTCCTTCTTTCCATGCCTCTGGTTCTATTTTGCTTGCTTGTTTGTTTGTTTTGTTCTTTAGTTTCAGGTATTAGGTGAGATGACTGACCTAGCTTTTATATGTTTTTTGGAGATTTCCATAAATGCTAGTAAGGCACTTAAAACTTCTCAACAGAAACTTGAAAATTCTGGTTGCATTTACTGAAGCAGGTGACTGTAATACCTCATCTTTACCTTTTTGACATAACCTTAGGGGTAGTTTTTTTTTTTTTTTGGATTAAAATTTTTTTTTAATTTTATCGTTGTTGTATTACATCCATCCCCTTTTTGCTCCCCTCTGTCCTCCTCCCCACCCACTCATTCCCCCCAAAGTCAATCCCACCTGTTGTCCATGTCCATGGTACCTTTATACTAGGTTCTTGTCTAAGCTGCTCCCCTTTCTTGCCTCTTCCACCCCCCTCCCCCAGGAGTAGGTTCTTAAGGTGGCATTCAAAGACCTTTATTATCTGTTGCTAAATCAGTAGTTGGCAATCTGCCTCCACAATAGAATCACCTGGGGAGTATTTTAAAGTATAGATGGCTGGCTGGCTCAAGACCAATTAGATCACAAATTTTGGGGCATGGATCCTGAGTAGCTATATTTTCAAAAGCTTTCCAGATGTTTCTTATGTGGTTGAAAAACACTATCTTAATAGCAAAATGAATAAAATATATATTTTTTTAAAACACTACCTTAAACCCTTCCAGATCTCTTCATAATAAAGAGGTAGTACAGTTTGGTGAGAAAAACTTGGGCTAGTTTAGAGAAAGAAATCTTGCAATTCTCATTTTGCCTCTTACTAGCTATGCAACTTTGGTGTTAAGTTCTGAGGCTATACATCTATACATCCTTATTTATAGAATGGAAGTATTCTATCTCACAGGATTATATCAGAAGAGATATAAGGACTTTGTAAAACAATAAAATATTATTCATACATTAGGCGCAGAGAAGGTACTTAACTAAGATTTTAGTGTAACAAACCAGTGTGGCAATTTCCCCCCCATTCTCTTTCATAGTTACTATATTAATATGGGCTGCTGCAAAATGCAAGATAAACACAAAAATACTTGATGGGTTCATTGGAGGAATGCTGACAGCCTGTTGAGACCTTTGACCATTATCACAAGTCCCATATTGCCTCCCCATCCCCACCCCGCTATCATAAATGGGTTTATATTCTGGTCTTTATTTAATACTTATATATCATACACAGTCATTTTTTTATCCTAAAATTCAAGTAAATCAATCTATGCTTGCTTTTTTTTTAATTTTTTTTTAATTTTAAAAAAGATTTTATTATTTTTAGAAGGGAAGGGAGAGAGGGAGAGAGACATCACTGTATGGTTGCCTTTCACCTGCCTCCAGCTATGGACCTGGCTGGAGACCTGGCTTGCAACCTGGTTATGTGCCCTGGCTGGGAATTGAACCAGCAGGTTTGTAGGCCGGCACCTTATCCACTGTGCCACCAGCTAGGGCAATATGCTTGCTTTTTAAAATACTGTTTTGAGGTCAATGACATACAGCAATTAAAGAATATACAGGGTGCATGCGATAAAGTAGCAAAAATTTAGTAAAATAAACAACGTACCACAAAAGTATTATATTTTGAAATAAACTTATATGTAAAGACATAAACATAGTCATTATTTTTTTAATTGTTCAATAAAATCTCCATTTGCTACAATAATAGACTCGACTTCAGAATATTGAGCACACTTCAATTAACTTTTCTTTATCCATGGACATCATAAATGTTTTGTCTTAGCTGTAACAGCCTCTCTATTGGAATGATGTTGTTTATTAACTTCTTTCTCACAAATGCTACATACATAATAGACGAAAGGATTTGCATCTGGTGAACTAGGTGGCCACATTTCCTTTGACCAGAATTCAGGAACATTGACACTGAGAAATCTTTGCACCTTTTTGGTGTTATGTGCTGGTGCACCATCTTGTTGAAAGATAAAATGAAGTCTGTTTCAGACTTGCTTCATCCATGGTACAACTACTTCTCTCAAAATATCAAGGTAAACATCAGCAGTCACCTTCAGGCCTTATGGAAACAGATGCAGGGTCCTGATATCTCCTTCATTGCTGACAATATCAAACACCATCACTGTAGCAAGAAATTTCATTTTCATGACAATTGGGGCTTCATTCAGATTCTCACAGAGCCACCTATTGTTTCTTCTGTTGACTGTTTGGTCCTGCTGAAACTTCTTTTCATTGGAGAAGAAAAAGGGGTTTTTCCTTTGGGATTTTGCAACTTTGTTATCAGTTTCCTTGCTTTTTCAAAACACCTTTCCTTTGTCTGCTGTGTCTGCTGTGTCATAAACCGGCCTCTTCTAAGAAGGAATGATCTGTATCTGATATCTTTAGCAATAATCTTGTGAACCATAGCATCCAACATATGCAGTTCTCTTGCTGTGGAGAGCATTGACTTTCCTGGTTCTTCATTGATGATCTCCTGGCTGTGTACAATATCTGGACTTGTGGGACCCTTGCATACCTTATGCATTTTCCTTGTTGGTGTGGCAACATCAGGATCAGCATCATACACCTTCTTCACGTTGTAAAGTGTATGTAAAGGGATGTTATTGAAGTCCACAGTTTCCTTAACAGTCCGTCCTGCACGCAGTTCAGAAATTATGGTTACTCTAACATCGTATTTCTTCGACATGATGGTGCTTCCAGAATTTAATACTTTATATCTGAAACAAGAATGTTAAATCCTAACCTTAGAAATACAGTTTTTCAAATTTAGTAAGAAGCATGTGAAATGAGATGCAAAGTTATTGCCAGTTGATCACACCCTGCATATTACATATATAATGTATATGTGTAATATCCATCTTAACATTATCACTTTTTAATTTGTTCCCCTGTTAGGTTTTTATTGTCTCTTTATAATTTCACTTTCATTTCCTTTTCTTGTCCTTAGCTCTACTAAAAATATACTGAAAGTCATCAGTAATTTCTTAATCAGGAAACCTAATGACATTTTTTTCTTGGTTCTCATGTCCTTGACATATGTATGGAAAATGACCCTGGCTGGTAGCACAGTGGATAAGGCACCGGCCTGGGAACCCAAAGATTGCAGGTTCGATTCCCCAGCCAGGGCTCATAACCAGGTTGCACACCAGGTCTTCAGTCAGGTCTGTGGCTGGAAGCAGGTGAAACTCAACCATACATTGATGTCTCTTTCCCTCTCTGCCTCTCTTCCTTCCCCTCTTTCTAAAAATAATGAAATAAAATCTTTTAAAATAAATAAATAAAAAGAAAATAAAATGAAACTGACCCACCACCCTGACTTCTTAAGTCTGTGTTCTGTTATTCCATGCTATTTATTTGTTGCTTTTTTCTCCCTCTTATGATGTTACTTTTTTATTAGAGAGTGGGGAAGGGAGAGAGGCAGAGAGGGAGAAAGACATCAATGTATGGTTGCCTTTCACCTGTCTCCAGCTACAGACCTGGCTGGAAACCTGGCTAGCAACCTGGTTATGTGCCCTGGCTGGGAATCCAACCAGTGACCTTTGGGTTCGCAGGCAGACACCCTTATCCACTGTACCACCAGTCAGGGCTTTATGATGTTACTTTTTACTCCCTTCAATAAGTTAAGTATGGTTCTATCCTCAGCACTTACCCTCAATCTTTTCTGAAAGTGTACCCATTTATTCTCATTTTTACCTCTATATGATTGACTCCCAGATGTGTCTTTATTCCTGATCTCTTTTCACGTTTTAGTGTCTCATTTCTAGCTCCTGAGTAGACATTTCTCCTTGTGTATACACAGTATTACTACTAGCACCTTGATCTATATTCTGCTATTTCTCTGCCTTTTTACTCATCTTGAACTTCCAATGTTTGGTCTTCAATGGCACCATTTGTATAGTTCACCAGCCATAAAAACCTAAGTTTGTTTTCTTTTTGGGTATCTTTCCCTTCAAATCCACTTGCTTATCAAATATTGTGGATTCTTTCTTACTCCAGTTTTTCTCTTCAACTTTGACTTACAAAGTGGTGCCAGACTTAGCCAAGACACAATTATAATCATGTTATTTCCATGCTTTCAAATTTGCCAGTCTTTACATCATCTATAGGATAAAATCTAAACCTTTAAGACCCCAGTGAAGGGGTTTAGATCTGCCCCAACCTTCCTTAACCATACTCTTCTGTATTGCACTTCATTGTCCTCTGAATATACCCAGCTCTTTCATCTCCTTATTTTGCCTTAGATGACTCCTTAACACCTAGCTGTTACCCATCACTGTAATTTAAGCTCCTATGTCATCTAGAAGCACTACACAACTCCTTCAAACAGAGTGAGTTACTCCTTTTGTTTCCATAGATCGTTTATGCATTCACTGTAGTGTATCCCAACATACTATAATTTTTTTTTTAATTTTATTGTCGTTGTATTACATCCATCCCTTTTTTGCTCCCCTCTGTCCCCCACCCACCCACCCATTCCCCCCAAAGTCAATCCCACCTGTTGTCCATGTCCATGGTTCCTTTATACTAGGTTCTTGTCTAAGCTGCTCCCCTTCTTTGCCTCTACCTCCTCCTCCCCCCTACCCCGTTCCCCTGACCACTGAAGGCCTATTCCTTGTATTCATATACTTGGTTCTGTTTTGCTTGTTGTTAGTTTTGTTCATTATTGTCCCGTAATGGGTGAGATCATATGATATTTGTCCTTCACTGACTGGCATATTTCACTAAGCATAATACTCTCTAGTTCCATCCATGTTGTTGCAAAGGGTACAGGTTCCTTCTTTCTTTCTGCTACATAGAATTCCATTGTGTAAATGTACCAAAGTTTTTTGATCCAATCATCCACCGATGGGCACTTAGGCTGTTTCCAGCACTTGGCTATTGTAAATAGTGCCGCTATGAACATAGGTGTGCATAGGTTCTTATGAATTGGTGTTTCAGGATTCTTTGGGCCAACGTACTATAAATTTTTTAATGCACCTATTCCATGTCTCAAACCCTCTACACCTGCCCTTACTACCACCACCACCGCATATGTTCAACTGGAAAGTCATGAAAACAGAAACTCTTCCTATCCCATTTCTCCACAAGGGTCTGGTACACTGGAAACACTGTTGATTCAGTGTCTTTTCTTTTCATTATTTATGACATACTAGTTAGAAGAATCTTATAGAACACCATTTAAACAATTATCTTATTTCCTCAAAATTTTCTGTATTTTCTGTTTTTTTGGAGGGAGGCGGAGAAAGGCAGAGAGGGAGAGAGACATCAATGTATGGTTTCCTTTCACCTGCCTCCAGCTACAGACCTGGCTGGAGAACCTGACTTGCAACCTTATTATGTGCCCTGGCTGGGGAATCCATCCAGGGGCCTTTGGGTCCTCAGGCCAGTGCCTTATCCACTGTGCCGCCAGCCAGGGCTCTATATTTTCTTATTGCTTATTAAGCTTAAGTTCAAACTCTTGAACCTGGCCTTTAGGACCTCTTGTGATCACATTTATTGTGTTTTCTGTTATGTTTAAGGCACTGAGTATATGACTAGCACCAACTACCTTTTTAAAATACTGCTTCTCACCCTGGCAGGTGGCACAATGGATGAGGCACCAGCTTGTAAACCCAAAGGTTGCTGGTTCAATTCCTAGCCAGGGCACATGGCCAGGTTGCAGGCCAGGTGGAGGGTAACTATGCATTGATGTTTCTCTTCCTCTCTGCCTCTCTTCCTTCCCCTCTCTTTAAAAATAATAAAATCTTTTTAAAATAAAATAAAATACTGCTTCTCTTTAAGAATGAGTACCTGTTTGTCTTTTCCCCAACCCTGATTTGCTCACTGTCCTCTAAACACAAGGTTTTCTTCTTAGCATCTTGTCTTTCAAAGTTCTACCCATTCTTTGAGGCCCAGTTTAGGTGCCGCCTCATTTATAAAGCTTTTCTGACCATTTCAGACCAAACTATTTTTTACCTATTATCCAGACCCATGTAGCAATTCTTTACATGCCATATATACATACTTGCCTCCCAACACCTTACGTGCCATGATTCATAAGATGATGAGAGATGATAATATTTATATGGCACATTGAAATAGACTAGAAGGGGTTTAGATTTCTGGAGAAAGCGCCTTATGGCTGCTTAAAAGTACTCTAGCAAAAATGAAGCACAGCTTTTCTTGTACTGGCTATAATTTCCTAAGAAATGAGAAATGGAAATTGTTATCAGAATACACTAAACAAGCCCTGGCTGATGGTACAGTGGATAAGGTGCCAACCTGTGAACCCAAAGGTCACTGGTTCAATTCCCCAGCCAGGGCATATAACCAGGTTGCAAACCAGCTCTCCAGCCAGGTCTGTAGCTGGAGGCATACATTGATGTCTCTCTCGCTCTGTGCCTCTCTCCCTTCCCCTCTCTCTAAAAATAATAAATAAAATCTTTTAAAAAGAAAGAATACACTAAACATAGCAGCATGGTGCAGAGAAAGAAGCCAAGTGAATCAAGGCCCAGCTTGCATCAGTGCCTCTCAGCTGTAAAGCCTTGGGTAGATAATGTTTCTAGGCTTTTGTTTCCTTCTTAACATGGAAATATTTATGCTTGTAGAGTTTACAAAGATCACAGAGAAAGGGCATGGCATGAATACATGCTCAGTAAATGACTGCTTTCATTGTGATGTATTGGGTTAGCCAAAAAGTTTTTTTTTCCCCCCATAAAATAAGACACAGTTTTCTTTTTCAAGATTTTATTATTTTTAAAGAGAAGGGAAAGGAGTAAGGAAGAAAGGGAGAGCAACATCAATGTACAGTTGCCTTTCTAGTACCTCCAGCTGGGGACCTGGCTGGAAACCTGGCCTGCAACCCAGGCATGTGCCCTGACTAGGACTTGAACTGGCGACATTTGGGTTCACAGGCCAGTGCTCAATCCACTGAGCCACACCAACCAGGGCACATTTTTTATTTTTACAAATAACTATTGATTTGGACATTTTTAGTATGTCGGCTATCTCCTATGTGGTAGAATGTTGACTGTTTTCAATTAATGTCTCCCTTTATTTGCTAATCAACTTCAACTAGTCTACCCAGTTGTGGAGTATCATCCAGTGAGAAATCTGCAGCATGAAATTTGCAAACCACTTTTGACATGTTGAATCAGTCACAGCACCTTCTCCATACATTGCACAAATCTTTTGTGTTTCAGTTGTGTTTTTACCTTTTTTGAAATAAGTGTAGGGGTAGAGGGGAGGAGGGAAAAAAAAAAATGAAATAAGTGTAATATGCTGAAAACCTTGCATATTTTCTTCCATCTTTAATATTAACTTGGCTACACAAAAATTCACCAATTTTGATAGTTTTTTTAATACATGCTAATAAGACAGCTGTCACAATACAATCTAATAATTGTTTCAAATAAAGTTGAAGACAACTAAGTGCTACTAGAGCCATCTTATGGAAAAAAACCAAACTTTTTGGCCAACCCAATGTTTCTCTTCAGCTTTGCCTTTTGGGTAGTGTGTCGTGATTGTGGTTATTTCTCTTTGAGGAATCCAGATAGTTTTAACTTCCATTCCATTAGGGTGAACAGACATACATATAAAGAGATTTTTAGTCTTGTTTTTGTAGTTGTTAACGCCAGAATAAATGGGATATGATGCTTTTAATCTGAGACAAAAACAAGCAGTATACAGTTTTTTCCGTTGTCACATGGAGCCTTCCTTGCAGTAACCAGAGAGTGTGAATCTCTAAGCTATTTTTGAATTCGATTGCTTGTTATGTTTTTGTAAAAACTGTCATGCCAATACATTAAGGAACTGCATGTGATACAACAGCAGCTATTTAGTTTTGTTTCATTGCTCTCTCTCCTATATACTGGAATTGTTCTATTCTGTTACACTCCAGTTTTTATCAGTGATCTCTAGGGCAGGAGTCTGTTATTTTCCATATTTTTCTAATAATCCAAGATAAATACCTGCAATTTGAGTCTGCAAAAACGGATTATTGTCAGCTGTTTTGTTGGATTACCTACCTTGCTTAGTTAATTTATGTTGCAATGAGAAACTTTTATTAATGTTTCCTCTCCTTCACATACTTTTTAAATAATTAACTTAGTTGTATAAAGAGTGGACCCTATAAAGTGAGGTTATCTTTGTCATCCATCCTTTCAAAACTGGTTTGTACTGTCTGTATCTTAAAACCTCCCTGCTCCAGCCCTTTGGTTTTCTCATTGTCCATGACCATATATATGTTCATTTCTCTCTCTCAACTTACTTATGCTGTTCTTTTTTAAGATTTTATTTATTAATTCCAGAGAGAGAAGAAGGGAGAGAGGAGAAAGGGAGAGAAACATCAATGTATGGTTGCCTTTCACCTGCCTCCAGCCACGACCTGGCTGGAAACCTGGTTATGTGCCCTGACTGAGAATCAAACCAGCAACCTTTGGGTTCATATGTCAGCACCTTATCCACTGTGCTACCAGCCAGAGCTTTTTTTCACAGTCCAGCACTCAATCCATTGAGCCACACAAGCCAGGGCAAGGTTTCTTTTTCTTTTTTCTTTTAAGATTTTGTTTATTTTTAGAGAGAGGGAAAGGGAGGGAGGAATAGAGGAAGAGAAACATTGATCAGTTGCCTCTGACTGGGGTACAGAACCTGCAACCCAGGCATATGCCCTGACTTGACTGAGAATTGAACACACACTTTTCACTTTGCAGGATGATGCCCAACCAACTGAACCACACCTGTCAAGGGTCATTAAGGGTTTTTTTAAAATATTTCCTCTGTAAGATGATTTCAGTTCATCTCTAATGATTAATTTCAGTTTATCTCTAATGAGCATTAGCTTAAAAGTCCAAATTTATAAGCTATATACTTACTGTTAATATGAATCAAACAATAAAAACAAGTTATTTGTATTAACACTTTCTAATTAGGCTTAACTCCTAATAAGTTTCCACTGTAAATTATTGTTCATCTAACCTACCATAGTTGTGAGAATAGAAAAACATCTGAAAGGCCTGCTTTAAATGTCAATTGAGTACCTTCTGAAAAGCAAAACTTTTAAACATTTAGGTGTAAACTATACTAATGCCTGCAACTTTCAAATGCACCAAAAATATAATGGATTGGTGAACAAATATGTGGTAAAGCATATGTCTAACAACATGATAATTACAGAATACAGATGTTGGGAATGTGTATATCCACTGAGAGATTCTCAACTATTTTTTGAAAGTTTGACATTTTTCATAATAGAATGTTAGGAAATGTTAACTTAAAATTATCCAGAATTTATGGAGATTATACATATAAGTATATTGTGTATATTAGATTAAAATATGAAATTGATTTGAGTCAGAAACATAAATTTCATTTGGTTCAACCTAGTATGAAGATTGTTCCAAATCTAACAAAAATACTACATAAATTTTTAGTAGATGTATTTTTTGCATTTAATTTTTTCCTGATAATTGAGATTTCCTTAATTTAATATTTGACTCATCTTAATACTGATTAATTACGCTACTCTAGCTGTGCTTAGGTACGTATATTTATATTGCATTGTTTCTACATGGTCTTCTGTATTTTGTTACCAAAGTGATACATCTTATTTCCCAGATGTATACAAATATTTTTACAAAATTGCCTTAGTTATGGGGAAAATATATAATAACACCTTAATTAACTGGTCTGTTTGTCTATACTTATCAATTGAAATTTTATGCACAAATTGTAGGTTAAAAACCAAACCATGGATAGTGATGATTATTGCGTAATGTCAATGTACTTAATTCTGTTTAATTGTACTCTTAAAAATGGTTAAGGTAGTAAATTTTATTATGTGTGTTACAATAAAATTTTTATAAAGAAAGGAAGAGGGGACATTGTTGGATAACGGTAATAAGGTAGCATGAAGACCCAGACAGCTTGGCTGAGGTGCGTCAGGGTCAGCATGCTAAACAAATGCTGCCTACCTCCCATTATTACCTAGGTTGTATGAAATCTGACTCAATTTGAAAGCTGAGTAAAATCATAATTTTGGATATTGTTTCCATGAATTCAGTTCAGTTTTCATTGGAGCACAAAATTAAAAGTCATGTTCTACAAGACCTGGAGACCTCACCCATCTTTAGGACTTTACTATATTGTCTTTCCCACTGAGCTAGTTATTCTGAAAGAAGCCACTTATCTAATTAAGTGAAAAATGCACAGTAGTTAAGAAGCTTTAATTAGCAGTTGTTTCCAATTGTGTATTCATACTTTAATGGTGGGGGGCGTTGTTGGTTGAAAGGTCTCATTGAGTTATATCATATTTGCCCTAATGGGTTTTGTTGTCGAAACCTAATTCCACAAGAACAGATCATACCTGGCAAAGCAAAATGCATAAGTAATTAATTTAGCCATCTGAATAGAATATTTTCTTAATATAAGAAGCACCTCAGACTTGAGATATCTATAGTTCAAATGTAATAAATATAATTCAAAAAAAGGAAAAAGCAATCATACCTATGATGGAATCATGTAGGCCCAAATTTATCATACCATTATCCTAAAACAATTTACCTTTTTAAAAAAGATTTTATATATTAATTTTTAGAGAGAAGGGAAGGGAGGGAGCAAGAAACACTGATTGGTTGCCTCTCACACACTCCCAACTGGGGACCCTGGCCTGCAACCCAGGGTTGCCTAGGCCAGGAGTCAAACCATTCCTCAAAGAATTATTAAGTCTTATAAATAAAAGCAGCTTGAGGGTTGCCTCCTCGAGTCCATTACAGAATATAAATTACTAGAAAGATAGAGGGAGTTACATAAAAATAAAATTCAGAGAATGTATTCTGCAGATGACTGCAAGGAAAATCTGAAAAAGAAGAAACTACTCTATTGGAAATGTATTGATGGTTTTGTCTCATAAGTCTTGTAATGCAGAATAAAGGTTGTCTAACACACCATAGTAGGCACATCATTAAATGAGTGGAGAGGATGGGGTCTTCAAGGTAATGTCATTATTTTCTCTCTTAATTTACAGAAGTTGCTGGGTGTGTTTTGCCACTGATGAAGATGATAGAACAGCAGAATGGGTTAGACCATGCAGGTGCAGAGGATCTACAAAATGGGTGCACCAGGCTTGTCTGCAGCGCTGGGTGGATGAAAAACAAAGAGGAAACAGTACCGCCAGAGTGGCATGTCCTCAGTGCAATGCTGAATACTTAATAGTTTTTCCAAAGTTGGGTAAGATCCTTAAAAACAACACAGATATTTGTGATGTTATTCGTAACTCTCTATGATGATGGGTTTATTTTAAAATGAGCCATCTCTGCTTTTTTGTGAATTTCTTACTCCGTTTATGTTGTTTCCTAAGTGTCAGACATTTATTTATTTTGCTAACAGTTTACATTATTTTTAATATATCCCCAGATCCATTTATTTCTCTGTGTAGTAAATGTGTTCATTTGTTTGAGTGAATAATTTGGACCTCTAACCTTGTGTATAAAATCCAATATCAAAGCTACAATAAAAAGCTGATTAAAAAATAAATACTTTTACCCAGATTTAAAAAAACTGATTAAAGAGCTTCATTCTCTGGAGATCATTGGTGTAGGAAAAAGAAAACAGTACTGTGTTCTTCCTAATACTTATTCTTAATTTTTCTATTAAGAAAAGTAGGGGAATTAAAGATTTAATAAAACACAGTGTCATCTTTGGAATCCAATATATGTGGTTATGTTTCATGAAAGCTGCTTTCCTTCTTCTGTGAATTGGCAAGCAAGGAATAATTACAAGGTCTTAGAATGGAGCTAGCATTGAAAGCAAGTATAACAGACTGTTGAAAGGAAGCTGTTAACTAACATTGATGTTTAGTTAGCATGCTCCATTACAGCCATATGTGTATAAACTGGTGTCTGTCTCTTTGTTTGGTATTTATGCTATGCCACTTGTAACTATTTTTAATATCATCCTTGGCTGTAATAGAGGTATATGAAGACAGTTTGTTCTGAGAAGGTCAGAAGGAAAGAGTGACTTTTGTGGGGAAGTTGGTTCAAGGAAACATTGGAAATAATTATTAGATGTGTTATTTTTGTAGATGTTATACTTATTGAAATCAGGCACATTTTTTAAAATGAGGCAACAAATGCAAATAATGAAGTGCTTTTATAATGTGAAGAGATTAATATTAAGAGCCAATAAAATTTCCATGGTTGTCTATATTTCTCTAGTATAATGCATGGAAAGAGATCCTAGCTTCCCATGAATGGAAAGTAGCATAATAAAGAAAGTAAACACAAAAGAGTAATCCAGAATGTTTTATTATAATATCAAACCTGTATTTAAAACAATTTAAACTAACCTCAGGAAAAACAATCACTACTGTAATCCTTAACCACATTATAATTTGGCTCACTAAAGTCAAAGTTAAGGTTTCATATTGAACTGTTTCTTTTCTTAACTTGTTAGTTTTATTAAGTTAGATAATTCTAGTTTTCAGCGATAGGTTGTTGGGTTGTTGGTAATGGTAACAAGTATAAGGTGATTTTGTTAGACATTTTAGATATTCAGATATATAAAAACAAAAATTATTGCAAGAATTCTCACTGAAAACTACAACATCAGATGAGACACTGAGTTGACAGCGGTCGGCACTCAACAGTGAAGCTGAATACTTCAGTTTGGAAGTTGGCAGTGGGTAAATCTGCCCTTTGGTTGTTTCAGTTCTAGGAATCCAGTGTGGTAATTGAATGCTATTTTTAATTACACCTAATAATACATTGTCTATAAATGGAGCCATGTGTGAATTGACTTTCAGGTGCCATACCCTCCTTTGCTACTATGGTTAGTGCTCTGGGCCATACTCTTCCAAGTATACCTTTTCAAGTCTAGGTTCAAAAAGAATTGTTGGTTAAAAGAAAATTTCTTCTCTATAGCATCTTTTCATTGGTAATCAGAATTTAAAGTTGCCTAATATTTTTGATTACATATCATATGTATATACCAGAAGTTGATTTATACTCTGAACACTAGTAGTTTTGTGCACCATAAAACAAATTACTCAAGATCATACTATATCTGTGATAGTGATTGTTCTTTTTCATGATGTACCACACACATAATGTCCAGTAGTGTCATCCGATGGTAGAATTTTGCCCAGTAAATTGTTTCCTGTGCATATTTGTCATTCATTTTAAAGTTGACCAGAATTTTAATCTGTTTTTGTTAAAATAAGTCAGAGTTCCTTTGCTGGCAGTTTTTAATCTTTGCTTTCAATTACAAAATTTATAATTCAGGCATTGGTTGGTTTACTGCAGTGATTGAAAATTAAATGAATGCTTCAGTGGCTTCTTGTCCCTGTTTTATAATGTTTCAGTTCCTGTTTAATAATGTGTAAGTGCAGTGGGAACAAGGAGGTCTCTCAGTGTAATCAACCACTCTATTTACTGACCACAGCCCATTCTAACATCACACTGTTTTCACTCTAAGATCATACATTTATCACTTGCGGTATTTTGAGTTAAATGTGTTTTAATTTTACTCTCTAGTGAACACTTTGAGACATTCATTCATTTTCCTTAATTTGGGGTTTAGCACATTATGATAGTAAAAACAAAATAAGCAATGTAAACAATCTGCATGATGTAAGGTAGCTGAAAGTAAGAGTCCCATATTAACTGTCTTATAGAACATGTGCGACCCTTAGAGCATAACAATTAAGAACCTGAAAGAATTTCCTTAAAAGTCATGATTAATCTTACTTTCCAGATTTGCGAAATGTTTGTGATCAAAACTTTCATCATTTTCCATTAAGTTGTCTATAAACCAGTTAATTAATTGCCAGGAACCACCATTGGTCCAAATAACACTTTTAAAACACGGGCTAGAAGAAGGAATAAAAGATGAGGGGAGGAAAAAAGAAAGAGGTGATGGTTAACATTCTATGGGATGAGCCCAGTGTAGCAGGTTTTTAGGGTTTTTTTTGTTTTGTTTTTTTTTGTTTTTTTAAGTTTTTGTGTTAATTTAGCCTCAGTCTGTTTGGCTAGCTAGCAAAGTCTGCATCTATTCTGGTGCTTGGTGATGTCCAAAATGGGGGGCAGGGCTGGCGAGTCTGTGTTCTTTTTTTTTTAAAGCTGATGTTCATACTGCCTGTCATCTGACCCAATAAGCAGAGTCAGGGATGGAATCTTTATGGGAACTTTATTCAGATGGCTGGCAATCTGAGAAGACAGTGGGTTTGCACCCTAACAGACTTTCTTCCAAGTATGTGTTCTTAATTGTTGATAGGTGTATAGTGTGCATCTGTTACAAAAAACTTAAGAGGACTCATAAGACTTGGCATTCCTCTCACTGTTTGCCACCTGTGTTAAGGTTTGCTTTCTTTGTGTAGTTGTATGTACGCAACTACATACTTAAAATTAACATGAAATGTGGTCTGAGGACCAGAAACATTGGAATCATCTAAGAGCTGTTAGGAATGAAGAACCTTATATCCATTCCCAACTCATGTCCAGTTTCAGTTCAAAATTTGCATTTTCATGAGATCATTGCATAATTTGTGTGCACATTAAATTTAAAGAGCATTGCTTTAAAACATGAAGGGGGCCCTGGCTGGTGACACAGTGGATAAGGTGCTGGCCTGGGAACCCAAAGGTCACTGGTTCGATTCCCCAGCCAGGGCCCATAACCAGGTTGCAAGCCAGGTCTCCAGCCAGGTCTGTGGCTGGAGGCAGGTGAAAGGCAACCATACATTGATGTCTCACTCCCTCTCTGCCTCTATCCTTTCCCCTTTCTCTGGAAATAATAAAATCTTTAAAAAAAAAAAAAACATGAAGGGAATACCCACTGAAAAAATATTTTCCATGATGTTTAAGACCAAGCAGTAACTTTTTTTTCAACCAAACAGAGGATTCAGAGAAGAGATCTTGGGGGCAGGATTCTTGATTTCTTCCCCTGCCCCCATTTCTTTCAATGATGTTTGGTAGTTTTCAGAGTACAGTTCTCTTATTAAATTTATTCCTAAGTGTTCTTTTTGATACTATTTTAAATGGAATTGCTAGCTGTCTTAATTTTATTTTCAGATTGTTTATTGTGTCTAGAATACAATTGACTTTTGTATTTTGATCTTGTATCCTGCAACCATGCTGAACTTTTTAAGTAATTGATAGTTGTTTTTAGTCAGTTGCTTAGAATTTCTTATATGCAAGATCAGACATTTGTGAACAGAAATAGTTTTACTTCTTTTTCTATCATGGTGCTTTTATTGCCTGACTATAACCTCCATTACAATGACAAATGGAAATGATGAGGACAGACATCCTTGTCTTTTATCTTAAGGGAAAAAGTTTTTTGTTTTTTTTTTTTTTACCATGAAGTATGTTATCTCTAGGTTTTCAATAGTTTATCAGGTTGACGATGTTCCCTTCTATTTGACTGTTTTTATCATGAAAGGTTGTTGAATGCTTTTTAAATTTTTTTGCATCTATTGAGATGATCATGTAGTTTTTATCCTTTATTCTATTAATATGGTATACTGTATTAATGGATTTTCATTTGTTAAACCAACTTTGCATTCCTGAGATAAATTCCACTTGGTCATGGTATATAACCCATTTTAGATACTGTAGGATTTGGTTTGCTAATATAGTCTGTCGGAATATAATTGTTCATAGTATTCCTTTTTATTTCTTAATGTCCCTGTTTGCTTCATGATTTTGGTAATTTGAATCTTTTTTTTTTTTTTAGTCTAGCTAAACGTTTTTCAGTTTTGTTGGTCTTTTCAAAGGCTCAACTTCGGTTTCATTGATTTTTCTCTTTTTTATTTTCTGTTTAATTTATTTCCACTCTAGGCTTTATTATTTCCTTCCTTCTGCTTGGTTTGGGTTTTGTTTGCTTTTCCTTTTTTAGTTTTTTAAAGGTGGAAGTTTAGGTTATCAGTTTAATTAGATTTTATTTTTTAGAGCAATTCTAGGTTCAGAGCAAATTGAGAGGAAGGTACAGAGATATCGCATATCTAGGTCTTCTCACATGCATAGCCTCATCTTTGTGAGTGATACATATGTTACAATCAATAAACAGTTGACACATCACTATTACCCGAAGTCCATTGCTTATATTGGCATGCATTCTATGTGTTTGGACACATTGTAATGACGTGTATCTACTTTTAAAGTATAATACATGTTATTTTCACTGCACTAAAGACCTTAACCCCTGGCAACCACTGATGTGTTCACTGTCTTAATGTGTTTGCCTTTTTGAAAATGTCACATAGTTGGAATCATACAGTATATAGCCTTTTCAGCTTGGGTTCTTTCAGTTAGTAATATTTACTTAAAGTTTTCCCATGTCTTGATAGTTCATTTCTTTTTAGCAGTAAAAATATTCCATTATCTGAATGCACCAGTTTATTTACCCATTCACCTACTAATAGACAACTTGATTGCTTCCAACTTGAGACAATTACAAATAAGCTGCAATGAACATTTGTGCTCAGCTTTTCATGGAGACATAATTTTTCAGTTTATTTAAGTAAATACCAAGGAACATGACTGCTGGATCATATGGTAAAAGTATGAGGATGGGCCCTTAAAAAAGGAAGTTATTTATAAAAAATTCTGTATTCTTACATGATGAAACTTCAGTCATCTTCAAAATACTCTCCATTTGATGCAGTACAAGAAGTTTTTTCTACTGCTCAAAACAGTTTCTGAACTCATCAATGTTGATGCCTTTTAGTGCTTCTGCTGTTTTTGTTTTTTTTTTTTTCTCACGTCTTCTACATCAGCAAAACATTTCCCTTTGAGGACTTTCTTCATCTGGGGAAACCAAAAAAAAAAAGTCACTTGGGGCAAGATAGGGTGCATAGGGTGAATAGGGAGAAGGGGGCACAGGGATCATGTGGTTTTTTGGTCAAAAACTGCCGAACACTCAGCACAGTGTGGGCAGGTGTAGTTGTAAATCACCCATCATGAAATGGGCCAACGCATTAAAAGAGTCTTGGAAAAAAATTCACTGAAGCCAAATGTAGCCTTTCACAATAACACCAGCCAGTACACTGATGCAGATGGGCTCCTAGATCACACACCTAGTGGGACAAACCTGTACTACAAGGGGTCACCCTTCAGAAGATAATTCCAGTTTTCTTGGGGCCCCCTTCATATGTTTTGTAAGCACCTGCCAAACTGTCTTAAAGTGGCTGCACATTTTACATTCCTGCCAACAATGAGTTCGTGTTGCTTTATGCCTTTGTCAGCATTTGGTGTTATCAGTGTTTTGGATTTTAGATGTAAAGTGATAATGTCTTCTGTCTTCTTTGGTGAGGTGCCTGCTAAGTCTTTTGATTATTTTTAGAACCAGATTACTTATTTTCAACAGAGATTTTAAGTGTTCTTTATATTTTCTGTAATAGTCCTTTATCAGGTATGTCTTCTGCAGATATTTTTTCCAGTCTATACCTTGTCTTGTTTTCTTGATGTTGTATGCAGTCATTTACAGCTAAGAATTTCTAAGGACTGCTTAGATTAATTTTTTGACCTATTGATTTTTTAGGAATGTGTTGTTTGATTTTCACATATTTTTTAATTTCCCCAATGTCCTTCTGTTACTGA
Organism: Noctilio leporinus; assembly: GCA_004026585.1. Classification (NCBI taxonomy): domain Eukaryota; kingdom Metazoa; phylum Chordata; class Mammalia; order Chiroptera; family Noctilionidae; genus Noctilio; species Noctilio leporinus. The sequence goes on along the minus strand of PVIW01000775.1, from coordinate 144,408 downwards.
GACTGTATTCCACTGTGATCAAAGAGTGTACTTGGCTTCTGTCTTTTTTTTTTTTTTTAATTTTATTGTTGTTGTATTACATCCATCCCCTTTTTGCTCCCGTCTGTCCCCCTCCCCACCCACCCAAAGTCAATCCCACCTATTGTCCATGTCCATGGTTCCTTTATACTAGGTTCTTGTCTAAACTGCTCCCCCTTCCTTGCCTCTGCCTCCCCCCTCCTCCAACCCCCCTCCCCCTGACCACTGAAGGCCTATTCACTGCATTCATATATTTGGTTCTGTTTTGCTTGTTGTTAGCTTTTGTTCATTATTGTCCTGTAATGGGTGAGATCATATGGTATTTGACCTTCACTGACTGGCTTATTTCACTAAGCATAATACTCTTCAGTTCCATCCATGTTGATGCAAAGGGTACCAGTTCCTTCTTTCTTTTTTGCTGTGTAGTATTCCATTGTGTAAATGTACCAAAGTTTTTTGATCCAATCATCCACTGATGGGTACTTAGGCTGTTTCCAGCACTTGGCTATTGTAAATAATGCTGCTATGAACATAGGTGTACATAGGTTCTTATGAATTGGTGTTTCAGGATTCTTGGGATTCTCTACTTGGGTATCATCCAAGTAGTGGAATTGCTAGATCAAAAGGCAGTTCCATTTTTAGTTTTTTAAGGAAACCCCATATTATTTTCCACAGTGGCTGCACCAGCCTGCATTCCCACCAACAGTGCACAAGGGTTCCCTTTGCCCTACATCCTTTCCAACACTCATTGTTTGTTAATTTGCTGATGATTGCCATTCTGACAGGTGTGAGGTGATATCTTATTGTGGTTGTAATTTGCCTCTCTCTGATGACTAGTGATGTTGAGCATTCTTTCATATGCCCCTGGGCCCTTTGTATATCTTCCTCAGTGAGCTGTTTGTTCAGGTCCTTTGCCCATTTTTCAATTGGGCTGTCTGTCTCCCTGGTATTGAGTCGCATTAGTTCTTTATATATTTTGGAGACCAGACCCTTGTCTGAGGTATCATTGGCAATTATGTTTTCCCATACAGTTGGTTCCCTTTGAATTTTGCTGATATTTTCATTAGCTGAACAGAAACTTTTCAATTTGATATAGTCCCATTTGTTGATTTGTTCTTTTATTTCCTTTGCCCTTGGTGAAATATCAGTAAACATATTTCTGCGTAGGATATCCAAAAGTTTACTGCCTATATTTTTCTCCAGGACCTTTATGGTGGCACTGCTTATGTTTAAATCCTTTATCCATCTTGAATTTATTCTGGTGTATGGTGTAAGTTGGTGGTCTAGTTTTATCTTTCTGCATGTTGCTGTCCAGTTCTCCCAACACCATTTGTTGAAGAGACTGTTTTTACTCCATTGGATGTTCCTTCCCCCTTTGTCAAATATGAGTTGACCATAGAGTCCTGGGTTAATTTCTGGACTCTCTATTCTGTTCCATTGATCTATATGTTTATTCTTATGCCAATACCAGGCTATTTTGATGACAGTAGCCTTGTAGTATTGTTTGAAGTCCGGTATTGTGATTCCTCCTACCTTGTTCTTCTTTCTTAAGATTGCTGTGTCTATTCGTGGGCATTTTTGGCCCCATATAAATTTTTGAAGTATTTTTTCTATTTCTGTGAAGTCTGTCATTGGTATTATAATTGGGATTGCATTGAATCTGTAGATTGCTTTGGGTAGTATGGACATTTTAATGATGTTAATTTTTCCCATCCATCAACATGGTATATGCTTCCATTTATTTGCATCTTCCTTGATTTCTTTCTTCATTGTTCTGTAGTTTTCTGAGTACAGGTCTTTTACCTCCTTAGTTAAGTTGATTCCTAGGTACTTTATTTTTCTTGTTGCTATGGTAAATGGGATTTGTTTTTTCACTTCTATTTCTGTTGTTTCATTATTGGTATATAAAAATGCTTTTGATTTCTGGATATTGACTTTATACCCAGCTATTTTGCTAAATTTGCTTATTAGGTCGAGTAAGTTTTTGGTGGAGCGTGTCGGGTTTTGTATGTACACTATCATATCATCTGATAATAATGACAGTTTGACTTCCTCCTTTCCAATTTGGATACCTTTGATTCCTTTTTCTTCTCTGATGGCTATAGCTAGAACTTCCAAGACAATGTTGAATAGAAGTGGAGAAAGTGGACAGCCTTGTCTCGTTCCTGATCTTAGGGGGAAAGCTTTCAGTTTTTGTCCATTAAGTATGATGGCTTCTGTCCTTTTAAATGTATTAAGGCTTGTTTTATGGTCTAACATGGTTTATCCTGGTGAATGTTTCATGAGCGCTTGAGAGGAAGGTGCATTCTCCGGTTGAAGGGAATGTTTTAAAACTGTCTAGTTTGTTCATACTATTTATAAGTCCACTATTTCCTTGTAAATCTTTTACCAATCTTTCATGGAAAGTGGGATATTGAAATCTTAAGCTGTTGTTGAATTACCTACTCCTCCAATCCTTTACATTTTTTTGCTTCATTAATTTTGGGCTCTGTTGTTAGGTGCATATATGTTCCTAATTGTTCTCTATTTCTGATGACTTGTCCCTTTTACCATCATAAAATGGCCTTTGTTTCTACTAACAATTTTTGTGTTAAAGTTGATTTTAACTTAAAAGTGTAGGCACTCCTTCTCTCCTGTCTTAATAAGTTAGTAGTAAATTCTTAGGTTACTTTCAAGTGAAATTTTTATCACAATTTGTTCTTATTTGTTTTATTGTTGTTATCAACTAAGCATTATTGATAAAAATTAAAATTGATTTTAAACTTATGTATAGAGCTGAAAATAATCACCCTCAAAAAGTGATTGTAAAATGTTAAGTGAAGTGTAAAGCTTAGAAAGGAACAATATTCACTAGGGATAATGAGGGATGATTCCTAGGAGAAACCTTTCTTAAAGAATCTAGCAAATAAAATTAATAGTTGTTACAATTTTATGTTACAATATTATTAATAATATTAACACTGATATCAATAGCTATTATTTGTGGACAGTCTGCCACTGTTCACCAGACACTATGTTGGTCACTTTGTCTATATTTTATTTAAACCTCTCAAAAACAAGAGCATAGTAAGGTATTGTTCTTATTTTACAGGTAAGAAAAAAAAATTAGCAAATTTATTTAATGGAAGCCCATGGGCTTCTAGCAAATAACTAAAGAAGCCAGGATTTTTAATTGCTAAATTTCTTGTTACTGTCACTGAGACAGCTACCAGGCTACACGTGGATAAGTTTTAGGTATAAGAAAAGCAAATAGAGATAATGTTAATTTGAAAATATTTGAGATAATATTAATGCATAATATGTATGGTCTATTCTCTTTTTCTTTGCCTTGATATTTATCCTGCTGGAAATGGAAAGAAATAACATATACATGAAAGAAAAGATGCAGCAACTATAATATTTCATAGGCAATATTTTTCCCTCTTTTAAATGTGCAATTTTATTTATGTATTTTCCTTCCAAAATTCAGATAGAAAAATTCAATGAAAAGTGTTTTTACCATGTCTGCCAGCCATGATACCAAGTACTTTTTTGTTAAATCTCTGGTGTTTCATTCTAATGTGTTTCTCTTCTCTTTTCTCCTCTCTCCCTCTCTCTCTACACACATGTACCCAGAACCTACAAACATCAGGGTAGAGTTAAAGGAACAAGCAAGGGACAGGGAAATAGCCAGGGATCAACAGTTAGGGGAAACTATTTCTACTCCTAGGCCTGAAAGTAGAGGGAAAGGGAGCTGCTGACAGAACTTGACAAAGAGCTATAGCAGAGAGCAAGAGGTTGTATAACAGGACCTGTGGTTTTAGATAAGTGCAAACTACCTGCAGTGAGGGAGCCAAGGAAAAAATTCCATCAACATTTCACCACCCTCTGATTCTCTCGCCATTCCTCTCATTGTTAAAACACATCAGAAGCCATAGGAGGGCAAGGTTGCATGGAAGATGTTGTTTGTTTGTTCAGCCTCCCAGTACTACACAGAGCAGGGTGGAGTAAAATGAGGAGTGAACCAGGAGAAGCAAACAATATTGAGGACAGTTAGGTTCTGTGTTAATAGATTGTAGACTAATATACTATGCATCCTGTTCCATTCTTGCTCTTTTTGTCTTACTGTATATTGATACAGTAGATACCACTTATATTAGTATATAGAGCATTTTTTTTTTTTAGTTACATAGATGTACAGTTATTTATATAACCACGTTCCTGCTGACAGACATTTAGACATTTTATTTTTAGTTCAGTTATTTTGTTATTGCAGATGATGAATGTTTTGTTTACATAAGTAGATGAGATGAAAGGAGTTTATTATAGAAATACCACTCACTTCTTTGAATTCTTTTTTAGGCTGTTTCTAATATTTTACTAGTATAAACAGCCCTGTCATAAACCACTGTATAAAATAATTTTATGCAGCTTTGCAAATATATCTATAAGATAACTAGAGTGGAATAACTGGGTCAAAGGGTGTATGCATTTGTAACATTAATAGAGATCATCAAATTGGCTTTTGTAGAGATTATACCTATTTAATCTTCCCAATAGTGTATTGGATGCCTGCTTTTCCATTGCCTATCTGCTACCTTAGCATTGATCAAAGCTCAGCGGAATGTTCACTCAGGTATTTTATTTCTCTTTTATTATGAAATATTTCATTGGTTGAAAAAGAATATATAACTACATATGAGGAAAAAAGACTAATAAGCTATCACCCATTTACCTGTCCCTCAATTTTAGAAATAAATTATCCTGGTGATACTTTTTATCTAAGTAATGACTATTTTAGCCATAATAATGCTTTTTTATCCTAAACTTGTATAGATAATACAGAATAGATATTATAATATCACTACACCAGTGGTTTGTTTTTTGTTTTTTTTTACATCAACTTTTTGTTTTAGTACTATTTTTGATTTTATGGAAAAATTACAAAAATAGTACAGGATTCCCATATATTCCACATCTGATTTCCTCTATTATTAACATCTTACATTGCATTTGTTATAATTAATGAACAAATACTGACAATTAAATGAAATTCATACATTATTCAGATTTAAAATTTTTTTGCTTTATGTCTTTATTCTGTTCCAGGATACTTCTCCAGGATATATTTAATCATGTTTCCTTATGCTTTTCCTCTTGGCTATAACAATTTCTCAGACTTTCCTTGTTTTTCATGACCTTGAGAGTTTTGAGGAATATAGGTCAGATATTTTGTAAAATGTTCCTCAGCTGGGATTTGTCTGATGTGTTTCCCCCATTATCTCAGGGTCAGAAATTTGGGAGGAGCAAAACCACTGAGGTGAAGTACCATTTTCATCATATCACATCAAGGGTACACTACTTATCACTGGTGATACTCATCTTGGTCATCTGGCTAAAGAAGTGTTTGTCAGACTTCTCCACTGTAAAGTTACTCTTTTTCCCCCTTATATACCAATTGTAATGTTATTGATGCATTTTTCCTGTTCAGCTGTTCTCATCCTTTTTCTGCTTAGTATTTTTTTTATATTCATTATCATACTGATAAGTTTTTGTCAAATTTTGTGCATTCTATTTATCCTCCTTTTTATTTTATTTTTAAGATTTTATTCATTATTTTTAGAGAGAAGGACAGGGAAGGGGAAAGAAAAGGAGAGAAACATCAATTGATGGTTGCCTTTCACCTGCCTCCAGCTACAGACCTGGCTGGAGACCTGGCTTGCAACCTGGTTATGATGCCCTGGCTGGGAATCAAACCAGCAACCTTTGGGTTCGCAGTCTGGCACCTTATCCACTGTGCCACCAGCCAAAGCTATCCTACTTTTTAAAGTTTTATACTTTGTTTTTCTATTTAAGGGTCTTTCCTTGAAAAGTCATAGCTTTTATCTCTTTAGATAGTGCTACTTCATTCTTTCAAGTCTTAACTTCTATAACTGTGATTAAAATTATGGTAGACATTTTCATTTTGTCTTTAATGTATCTTTAATTTTATGTTTTTCATCAGTTGGTCTCTCTGTGCTGCAGCATTGTAATTTCTTCTTAACTGTTACCCAGTTCGAATTCTCTCTATAGCTGTGTCAATCTGCAGTTTAGGGGGTATATTCTTTTGTATTTTTATTTTTCTATGAAGTTCTAAATGTTTTTTAAATGTGCTTGGTCATGTTTTATACTCTCTTGCTGCCTTTTTTTTTTTTTTTTTTTAATTTCCAGAGAGAGGGGAGGGGAGAGAGGCAGAGACAGAGAGAAACTCCAACGTATGGTTGCTTTTCACCTGCCTCCAGCTATGGAGCTGGCTGGAGACCTGGCTTGCAACCTGATTATGCGCCCTAGCTGGGAATTGAACCAGAGGCTTTTGGGTTGGCAGGCCGGCACCTATCCACTGTGGCACCAGCCAGGGCTTCTTTCTTCTTCTTATAAATTATCTTGTACTTTATTCCATAATTTTTATGAGATTGATAATCTCATTATTTAAAATCTTGGGTAGCCTAAATTTGTTGCGTTGGTTTTTTTTCCCCCACCCTTTATATATCATTTATTTTTAGAGAGAGGGAAAGGAGGGAGAAAGAGTGGGAGAGAAACATCCATGTGAGGTTGCCTCTCATATGCCACCACCTGGTGACCTGGCTTGTAGCCATATAGTCCAGGCATGTGCCTCGATTGGGAACCGAACTAGTGACCCTCCGGTTCATGGGCTGATGCTCAATCCACTGAGCCACAGCAGCCAGAGTTGTTGCTTCTCTTTTGCCCCTTGCTTTTGGTGATTTATTTCCCTTCAGTGTGGGAATCGTGTTTATTTTATAGGCTGTGGATATCCTGACGGTGAAGGAACTCCAAAAGGGATTTGCAAGAATGCCACCAGTCTGGAATTACTTTGATCTCTGGGCTTTCTCTCATAGCACAGACCCGATTTCTAGCCTGAAATCTGCATGCTAGTTGACTGTGGTTACAAATTCTTAGAAGAAACTGTCCTCTTTGTTATTCTTTCCTTATTGACAGTAAGATAGTTTTCTTTGTTGCTTTACTTTATTGTCATATGAATTTTTTTTCTCCTTGCTTACCCTTCTGAGGGTCTCAGGGGCTGCTTTGTATAGACCCAAGGCTTAATATGACTTGTAAAAAGAAAAAAAAAAAACAAAAAAAACCCCAGGACTTTAGCTTTCATCCATATATATATATATATATATTTTTTTTTTTTTTTAAGATTTTGTTTCATTATTTTTAGAAAGAGGGGAAGGGAGAGAAGAAGAGAGGGAGAGAGACATAAATGTATGGTTGCCTTTCACCTGCCTCCAGCCACAGACCTGACTGGAGACCTGGTTTGCAACCTTGTTATGTGCCCTGGATGGGGAATCGAACCACCGACCTTTGGGTTCGCAGGCCGGCGCCTTATCCACTGTACTACCAGACAGGGCCTTAATCCTTATAATTTTTTTAAAAAGATTGTATTCATTATTCTCAGAAGGGCAGAGAGGGAAGAAGAAAGGGAGAGAAACATCAATGTATGGTTGCATTTCACCTGCCTCCAGCTACAGACCTGGCTGGAGACTTGGCTTGCAACCTGTTTATGTGCCCTGGCTGGGAAATCGAACCACCAACCTTTGGGTTAGCAGGCTGGCACCTTATCCACTGAACCACCAGCCAGGGCTAATCCTTGTAAATTTTTATTGAAGAGAAAGATCATTTGTCATCATAGAATATCCCATTTTCTGAATTTTACTAATATTCACGCTACAAGAATACTAAGGTAATATATTGCTCTGTCCCTAGCATATCTTATAAACTGTTGGGAAGGTCTCGTTGATGAGGTTATGAATGGGGGTTTTGTTTTGTTTTGTTTTGTTTTAGCAAGGATATTTCATTGTAATGTGTACTTCTTACATCACAACATGAGCCATGTAATGTATATTTGTCATTCAAAGAGGAGACATTATAAATGATGCCTCATAAATACAAAGGATAATAAGAGACACTTAGGAACAATTATACACCAACAAACTGAATAACCTAGAAGTAAAGAATAACTTTCTGGAAACATAAAACCTACCAGGACTAAATCATAAAGGAATAGAAAATGTGAACAGACCAATAAGTAGGGATAACACAAACCTCCCAACAATGAAAAGCCAAGGACCAGATGGTTTCATTGGTGAATTCTGCCAAATTTTTAAGGAAGGATAAATGCCAATCCTTTTCAAAGTCTTCAAAACCTTGAAGAGGCCCTAGCTGGTGGCACAGTAGATAAGGTGCCGGCCTGAGAACCCAAAGGTCGCTGGTGTAATTCCCTAGCCAGGGCACATAATCCGGTTGCAAGCCAGAGCCGTAGCTGGAGGCAGGCAAAAAGCAACCATACATTGATATCTCTTTCCCTACCCCTCTCTCTGAAAATAATGAATAAAATCTTTTTTTTTTTAAAGAAACACAAATACTTTTAAAAAAAACAAGCAAGAATGCTGTCAAACTTTTAAGTCCAGCATTACCCTGATACCAAAGCCAGGTAAGGATGCTACAAGAGAACTACAAGCCAATATCCCTGATAAATATAGATAGCAAATTCTCATCAAAATACTAGCAAACCAAATTCAACAGCCCGTTAAAAGGATCATACATCATGAGCAAATGGAATTTATCCCCAGGATACGAGAATGTTTAACACCTTCAGATCAATCAGTGTGATATATTAATAGAATGAAAGATGAAAATTACATGCTCATCTTAATAAATGCAGAAAAAGCAACAAATTGGGTATAAAAGGAAGACTTAAACATAATAATGGCCATATATGATAAATGCATGGCTAACTTCATGTACTCAACAGTGAACGGTCAAAAACTTCCCCACAAAGATTAAGACGGGGCATCCGTTTTCACCATACCTATTCAACACAATACTGGAAGTCGTAGCCAGAGCAATCAGATAAGAAAAAGATATAACCAGCATCCAAATAAGACAGAAAAAAGTAAAATTGCATTTGTTTGCAGATTATACGTTCTTTTATATAGAAAACCCTAGGGACTACACCAAAAAAACCCAGAACTAATAAACTTAGTAAAGTTGCAGGATACAAAATCAGCATAGAAAAATCTATTGTATTTCTGTATACTAACAACAAACTATCTGAAAATGAAAGAAAACCAGTTCATTTATAATACCAAAAATAATAAAATATTTAGGAATAAACCTAAGAATTACAGACATCAGTGCAAGAAATTAAAGACAAAAGTAAATGAAAATATACCCTGTTTTCATGCATTAGAAAAATTAATACTAAAATGTTCTACCCAAAGCCATCTGTAGATTCATTGCAATCCCTGTCAAAATTTCAATGGCTTTTTTCACAGAATTAGAAACAATAATCCTAAATTTTATATGGAACCATAGAAGACCTCTACTAGCCCAAGCAATCTTGAGAAAAAATAAAGCTGGAGGCATTGCACTTTCTGATTTCAAACTATAAAAATATATTACAAAGCTCTAGCAATCAAAATAATATGGTACTGACATAAAGAGATACATGGGCCAGTAAAACAATCAATATAAAGAGCCCAGGATGCATATATAGTCAACTAATTATTTTATAGTGTGAAGCCAAGAATACTCAGTAAAGAAAGAATAGTCTTTTCAATAAATGGTATTGGGAAAACTGGATATTTACATGCAAAAGAATGAAATTGGACGCCTATCTTATACCACTCAGAAAAATTAACTCAAAATTGGTTGAAGACTTAAATTTAAGAACTGAAACTATAAAACATCTAGAAATAAATAGGGGAAAGCTCCTTGACATTGGTCTTGGTAATGAGTACTTGCATATACACCAAAAACATAGGCAACAAAAGCAAAAATAAGTGGGACTGCATTAAACTGAAACATTTCTACACAGCAAAAGAAACAATGGACGAAATGTAAAAGCAAGTTATGAAATAGGGAAAAATGTTTGCAAGTCTTCTAAGGAACTCATATAACACAGTAGCAAAACAATAGCAAAAAAAAAAAATCTGATTTAAGCATAGACAAAGAGCCCTGGCTAGTGGCACAGTGGTTAAGGTGCCAGCCTGCGAACCCATAGGTCGCTGGTTCAATTCCCCAGCCAGGGCACATAATCAGGTTGCAAGCCAGGTCTCCAGCCATGTGCATAGCTAGAGGCAGGTGAAAGGCAACCATACGTTGATGTCACTCTCCCTCTCTGCCTCCCTCCCTTCCCCCCTCTCTAAAAATAATCTTTAAAAAAAAAAAATTTTTTTTAAGCATAGACAAAGGACTTTAGTATTTTTTTTCAAAGAAAACATACAAATGGCCAACCAATGCATGAAACAATGTTCAACATCACTAATCCTCAGGAAAATGAGGTCAAAAATCACCATGAAATACCACCTCACACCTGTTAGAATGACTGTTATGAAAAAGACAAGAGAAGTGTTGGCAAGACTGTGGAGAAAGGGAACGCTTGTGCATTGTTTGTAGGCATGTAAATTGGTATGGCCACTATGGAAAAGTGTGGAGATCCCTAAAAAATGAAAAATATGTATGTAATATAACAATAAAACAAAAATAAACTATTTCCAAAAATTTAAAGCAACTATTAAATTTTTTTTAATGAGAAAACCCTGTGTTTTGCAACAACATAGGTGGATCTTAAGGACATTATGCTAAGTCACAGAGAAAGAAAAATATATGTTCTTATTTATGTAGAATCTAAAATAGCCAAACTCAGAAATAGAATGGTAATTGTCAGGGAGTAGGAGATAATAGATATTGGTTAAGAGTACAAACTTCCATCTAAAAGGTGAATAAGTTCTGCCCTAGTGGGTAGCCCACTTGGTTAGAGTGTTATCCCAATACACCAAGGTTGTGAGTTTGATCCCTGGTCAGGGCACATACAAGAATATCAGTAAGTGGAACAACAAACATCATCTCTCTCTCTGTCTCTCTCTCTCTGTCTCTCTCTCTCCCCCTCCCCCCCACCTCCCTCCCTCCCTCTCTCTCATCAGTCAATCAATAGAAGAAGGGTAAGCTCTGGGAATCTAATGTACAGGTACAGTACAGTGACTATAATTACAATACTGGATTACATCCATGAAAGTTAGGAGACTAAATTTTAAAGAGTTACCACCAAAAAAAAAAAAAAAATGGTTGTAATATGAGGATTGAGGTGTTAACTAACCTTCATTGTGGTATAATATAAGTGTACATTTAATCATCACATTGTACACCTTAAATTTTAATGTTAATATGTCAGTTATCTCAATAAAGCTGGGGGAAATGTGTAGTTGTTTTCTTTTTAATGAAAGAAGGAGCAGTCGATACAGGCATCATCAGCTTGGAGCATCCAATAAAGTCCTTCACTAGCTTTATTTTACTGGTTTTAGCAGAAATTTATCATTTTCACTCATTATCTCTAGATCTGTTATTTTATAAACAGTATAGGAGAAATACATTGTAATTCTATCTGCATTGAATTGCTTAGACTATGCAAAGATAAACGAAGATGTGGTTTCTCTGTCAAAGGGTGAATTGCACAGATACTTTGCTAGCTATTACCAGATTTGCCTTAATAAGTACAGTACTTTTTGTATAGTCACCTGCAGTGGATGAGTGTGCCTGTTTGTTGCAACTTCGACAATAGAATGTGTGGACAAACTAAAATTATAGTCCATCTGTTAGGTAAAGAAAGATACCTCTTGGTTTTAATTACATTTATTTGTGAGTGAGGTGGCTAAACTATTGTAAAGCAAGTAAGAGACAGGAGGGGTGGAGCTGGGGCAAAGAGGACACAGTGTGGTGCCTGTGGTGGCAGTGACAGCAAGGCAGTGGCTGTGGCCGGCCATTGGAAAGAGCAGTCACACCTTATAAAAGTCAGTAATGGTGCCTGGGAGCAATCCCAGCCCCAGACCACCCCATGCAGCTCATGGTTTCAGTACTGGGGGGAAATGTTGCTTTTGATTGAAAACCAGTGGGGATTGGGGCAGTGGAGGAGACTGTTGATCTCTCCATAGAGGCCCCCAAAGTCCTGGAATTTAGGCAGATCCACCCACTCTGAGCCACAATCAGGGCAACAGTTAAAGGGGTACCAGTCACATATGGGAAGCGGGTGAAATGCCTGGAAAAGGGGCAAGAGCTGAGCAAGCAGCATTGTTACCTCTCTAAACCCCCCTCCACATACAGTGCCACCAGATTGTGAAACAAGTCACCCTGCATGCCGAATACCTAAGGCTCCACCCCTCACAATGTAACAGGTGCAACAGCTCTACCTAAGACCCAGAGGTAAATACAGGAGCCTGTCAAGTTGAGGAGACAGAGAAGTATGGCCCAAAAGAGGGAGCAGATCAAGGTGCCAGTGGGAGGACTAAGCAATGAGGAGACAGCCAACCTAACAGACAGATTTCAAAGCACTGGTGATAATGTTGCTCAGACATGATTGAGTATGGCAAACACTTAAGGGAAAAAGGGAAGGCTATGCTAAGTGAAATGAAGAAAAATCCACACAAAACCAATGGTGAAGGGAAGGAAGCCTAGGTTCAAATCAACAATTTGAAACGTAAGGAAGAAATAGTCCACCAGCACAGAATTAAGAAATAATAATTGAAAAAAACAAGGAGAAGCTTAGGAACCTCTGGGATGACTTTAAATGTGCCAACATCTGAATCATAGGGTGGCAAAAAGAGAAGAGGAAGAGCAAGAAATTGAAAACCAAAGTTAAAAAATAATGAAGGAAAACTTGCCTAATTTGGCAAAGGGAATAGACATACAAATCCAGGGAAGCACAGAGTCCCAAACAAGCTAGACCCAAACAGAACCATAAGACACATCATAATTGAAATGCCAGTTTAAAGATAAAGAGTGAGTCTTAAAAGCAGCAAGGGGTGGGGGGCAGAGGGGAGTAAAATGGGGATGGATGTAATACAACAACAATAAAAAAATTTTTTAAATAGGAAAAAACAAAAAGCAAGAGAAAGAGAGTTACCTACAAAGGGGTTCCTATAAGACTGTTGGCTGATTTCTCAAAAGATACTTTGCAGGCAAGAAGGGACTGGCAAGAAGTACATAACATGATGAAAAGCAAGGACCTGCAACCAAGATTACTCTGCCTCAAAGCTATCATTTAGAAGAAAGGGCAGATAAAGTGTTTCCCAGACAAGGTAGAGCTAAAGGAGTTTATCATCACTTAAGTCATTATTATATGAAATGTTAAAGGGGCTTAAGATCAAAACTACGAATATTAAAATGATAAACTCACAACTGTCAACAACATAACAAAAAAATAAATAAATAAGCAAACAACCAGAACATGGACAGAGTCATAGGTATGGGGATCATTTGGGGGGTTATCAACTGGGATAAAAAGGGGAGAAATGGAGAAATGGTGCAGGGATTAAGAAACGTAATTGTTAGGAACAAAATAGGGGCATGTTACGAATAGTATAGGAAATGGAAAAGCCAAAGAACTTATATACACGACCCATGGACATGAACTAAGAGGGGTTGGGATTGCTGGAGGGAAGCAGGATACTGGATGAAGGGAAGCAAAGGGGGAGAAAATGGGGACAGCTATAACAGCATAATCAATAAAATATACTGTAAAAAATAACCCTGGCTGGTGGCTCAGTGGAAAAGTGCCAGCCTGCAAACCCAAAGGTCACTGGTTTGATTCCCCATCCAGGGCATATAACCAGGTTGCAAGCCAGGTCTCCATCCAGGTCTGTGGCTGGAAGCAGGTGAAAGGCAACCATACATTGAAAAAAAAAATTTTTCAAAACAAAAATTCTATTCCATTGTGATTCCATCTTTGAATACCCTTCTGCTATCACAGTTTGCAGTTAGACATCTCATTAGGGCTTCTTTGGCCCTCATATCACCCTCTTAATGAGGCAAATGACTAGAAAACCTTGAAAAAAAGGATTCTTATATTTATCACCTCTTTGTTCACTGACATTTAAAAATAGATTAATTTTAAGAAGTCTCTTCAAAAGTGTATGACTTTCTGAATGCATAGTATGTATAAATACAGATAGCTAAATTATAGGTCCAAAACATACTTTTAGAATATTTTTTAAAAGTAATTACCAATTATAGATCTAAATTCTGTAAGTCCGATGTCTTTCTTCTTCCTCCTTCCAAATTTCCTGGCTCCATGAATTTTCCTCCTCCTCCTCCTCTTTGTTCCAGACCTTTAAGTAAAAAGATCTACCCTTTATTTCTTACATTAGAATTTCCTGAAAGTCTTTATTTTTTTTTTTTTTTTTTTAAGATTTTATTTATTATTTCCAGAGAGAGAGGAAGGGAGGGAGGCAGAGAGGGAGAGAAACATCAATGTATGGTTGCCTTTCACCTGCCTCCAGCTACGGATCTGGCTGGAGACCTGGCTTGCAACCTGGTTATGTGCCCTGGCTGGGGAATCGAACCAGCGACCTTTGGGTTCGCGGGCCAGCGCCTTATCCACTGTGCCACCAGCCAGGGCAAGTCTTTATTTTTATACCAGAGCCTTATACCATAAAATTTTCCTCAAATATGTCTTAGATTGATTACAAATCCTATCCTAGAGTTCTATTATGCTTAACTTATTTTACTGTTTTTGAAAGACATAATAGGTGACATTGTTACTGCATCACCCTAAGTACTGTATTAAGAGCTTCATGTACTTAATGTTCATTTTCACAAAAACTGAAGCAGATATCTTTATTGAACAGATGCAATAATTGAGGTCCAGAGATAGCAGTTTTTCCAGATTCATACAGCAGACCCTACCTAATTTTTTACCCATCTTGTTATGTTGCCTTCTAAGGAATCTAATACAAGCTTCTCATAAAAAGAGAAAAAGAAAATGAAACAATTAATATATCAGGTTGACTTTCCTCGAGGTTAGGGTTACCTGAATTTTATGATAACCCTTTGTTATTCTCTAAAAAGTAGGGGTCTTTTAAAGATTTTATTTATTATTTTCAGAGAGAGAGTAAGGGAGAGAATGAGAGAGACATCAATGTATGGTTGCCTTTCACCTGCCTCCAGCCACAGACTTGACTGGAGACCTGGCTTCCAACCTGGTTATGTGCCCTGGCTGGGAATCGAACCAGCAACCTTTGTGTTCACAGGCTGGTGCCTTATCCACTGTGCCACCAGCCAAGGCTGGCTTTTTTATTAATAAAAGTAATTATATTCTCATAATGGAAAATTTGAAAGTGATAGATATGTTTAAAGAAAATGATGATTTTTGGCATATGCAATCTGTCCGGAAAAAGTCCAGCCATTGTTAATGTAACAAGAACAGTTTCCATGACATTGATGCAGCCTGGCAGCCATGGAGAGTGGACTGGAATGCACGTGCATGAATAATGAAGACTTCACTGTACTAGTCAGTGAGCATGTTTACTGTGTGGCCGCATATTCACAAAGACTCAGCAAGTGAAGCAATAGATTTGCATCACATTTTGCTTTAAGCTTGAATGACCCTCCTTGAAAACTTTTTGGATAATTCAGAAGGCTGCAGCTATGGAAAACTGGTGATTGGCAGTGTCATCCTGACCATGGGCCCACTCATGCGTCACATCTTGTGCAACGTTTCGGTGAAACATTAAATCACCCAGGTGTAGCCCAGATTTGGCACCCTGTGACTTCTGGCTTTTCCCAAAATGAAAATAACCTTTTATGGGGCAGAGATTTCAAACCATCAATGAGGTTCAGGAAAATATTACCGGGAAGTGGATAGTGATAGGAAAAACTGTGTGAGGTCCCAGGGTACCTTCTTTGAAGGAGACTGAGGTATCATTGTACTATATATAATGTTACTTGTATTTTCTTCAATAAATTTCTCTTTTTCATATTACATGGTTGGATACTTTCTGGACAGAAACATGTAGTTTATTCATAGTTAATATTGCCATCTCTTTATGTATTAATGATAATTGACAGTGGTCTTTCTTTTGTTATACCTTGAACTTCTTTAAAAAGTCAAAAAAATATAATACCTTGGGTATGGTTTTCTACAAAAATCAGACAACATTGTCTGATTTTTTTTCTAGTAAGTATTAATGTTTCTTGATCTCAATTCTTCCCTAAGTCTTATATTAAGCTTCCCTAGATTGATACTACTTTCTCTTTTTTTGTACTTGGCTTTGGATATAAAATCTTGTGGATTCTATTCTAGTTTATTCTGACTTTAAATAATCAGTTATTAGTTGTCCCTAAATATCTCCTTCATTTTAGCATGTCTCTTACCAGCAACTTACTTCCTACCTATTGTGTCATGTTCTTTAAAGATCTGGTCAAGGTTTCTATCAAATAACCCCCACCTCACTGCTATGCCAGCTTTTAAAATGTACATATAAGCCTTTTGAGTAGAGTCTTTGGCTAGTTAAAATATCTTACAGCATTTCCCATTTTCAGATTATCAACTTCAAATCTAGGTTAAGATTCACTTCTGCTCATTAGTAAAGTATATACAGTAATTTTAAAATCTTTACTCTTCAATCTTTAATTAAAATATCATTAATATGTATCTGTATAGTTTGTACCATATTATTATACATTTGTTAATTTTGCCTTAAAATTTTTCAGTTGTTTAATGTGTATTTATTGTTTGTCCCTAACTAGATTGTAGACTCCTTGGAGGCAGAGGCTAGTGTGTTAAATTTTATTTACCTTTATTTTAAGGCACAGTGAAATGTTATGTGTACAATAGGTGCTTAATAATAATAATTAGTAGTTGACCTTATAATCCACAAATATCCAAGGGCTATTCTATTCTTAAGATAAATTTAAGTTTTCTCTTGGCACAAACTATGTAATCATAAAGAACTATGATGATCTTTTAGTTATTATTCATGGTGATATGCTGTGTATATGTACTTGGAGGAATGGTTCTACTTATTTGATTTGACACTGGATCTTTATTCTTCAAAGTTTTGAAAGAAAGTTTTTTTGTCAATTATTAATTTGATTTTCTAAAAAGATTATCCAAGAACATACTTTTCTTCTCTGTCTACAGTCTAATGACTAGCTTATTAAGCAATGTAACTTACATTGCTTACCTGAGTTTGCAGAGTATTTGTTCTTACATAATAATGGTAAACTCTAAACCTACAAGTAGAGCAATCAAAGATGAAACTTATATATGCTTGTCTGAGGCTCTTAGACCTCACCTCCAGTGTTTAAAAAGTGTTGAATGCTAGAGAAAGAGTTAAAATTCTTTACTATCCCATCAGAATTCCCATATACTCTTAACTCTTAATTGAATTGGTTGTTGTGGTATTATTTCATGTCCTCAGTAAAATTTACATTCGTTGACTTGGGCTACAGCTAGTTCCTAGGCCATTATATTTTGATGCCCAGTGGAACAGGCCAAAGTAGCCCTGAGGTACTGCTAAGTACCATGTACTGAGACCCTAGAGAGTCCCTGAGAGTGATGGCAATCATCATCAAAAAGCATTTTTTAAGCACCTATCTGTACATGGTTCTATCCTAGGCACTGTACAAAACGAGTTAAACAGACATGGCCCCTGCCCCCTGGGAGTTTTCAATCTAAGATGATGCTGACATGGCCAGACATAAAGGATAATGAGACAACTGAACAAACATTGAACAAGAACATAAAGTACTAACATAATGCACAAGCAAAGGGGTAAGTGCATCTTGTGGGATAGTATATCAAGGAAGCCTCTTGGGATAAGAACAGGGTGGGGTAAAGCAATTAAGTCAACATCTATCAAACTAGATTAGTTTCCACTGGTTAGCTGGGTTTTCATACAGACTTAATGAAGATAGAGACCATACATTCCAGAAACAGAGTGCAACAAAAATAAGAGTTGGAGCAAGAAGAGTTATTTTAAAGTATATTGTTGGACTCTTAGTCCAACTGCACTTCAGAATGGTTCTGTATCTGAAAGTGGGGTTGATGTTTTGACTTAAGTTGGCATTTGAGTGGGGTCTGGGACAGAATAGTTAAGTGCAAAGAAAAAAAAAAACACATAAAAACTTGAATAGCGTCTGCAAGCAATCGGTATGCTTGTTAATTCTCTTTTTATAAACTATTGCCCACTTAACAAAAACCTTAGAGTTCATGGCAGCTATAATCTTCTTAGGTTATCTTATGAAGTACCTAAAATTCTCATTGTGTTCTGTGTTATAAACCAGCATTCATAACATAGAAATTATTTTTCAAGAATTGGTTGGGATTTTTGAGGCTACCTTTCTATCTCTGAGGAAGGTCCTAGAAATTCTGAGTAGTATTGTAAGCAGTGCCAGTATATGCTGAATGTGAAGTATTGCCTATTTTTCATTTTATTAATTTCTTCCAAGATATGCCTCTAACACCTTTCGTAGTTATAGACTTGAATTTAAATCGTGGGCTGCAGCAAATCTACATTCGCAGTGTCTGCCAGATAAAACTCATTACTTTTTTTTCAGTAGACATGGAGTTAGGAGTTTCCCTAATTGTTCTCAGCTCACTATTTGATATCATTTAAATCTGAAATGTGAAAATTTGAATTTACCCAAAATATTAGGTTGTAGTTATTTTCTTTACTAAAGCTTTTTTATTGTATGAAAGAATTCATAATAGATTTCCTTTAAATCACCATCCATTGTGTAGATACAGTACTATAGAAAACATAAGGGATGAATTTAATAATACCTTTTTAAAATATTGAACCTTTTCTTAAAGATTTTATTTATCATTTTTAGAGAGAGGGGAAAGGAAAGAGGCAGAGAGGGAGGGAGACATCAATGTATGGTTGCCTTTCACCTGCCTCCAGCTACAGACCTGGCTTGCAACCTGGTCATGTACCCTGGCTAGGAAATTAAACCAGTGACCTTTGGGTTCACAGTGAACCTTTTTATGCCCTTACATATTTAACCTGTAAGGCACATTTATTCATACTTCTTCCTTCCCATTAGAATTGAAGTTTTCAAGAGCTAGGGTCTTGCTTTTCCTCACTTCCCATAATTCTTTGTGCTGTAATCTGACAATAAAAAGGCTCTAGTGGCTATTACTATTTTTCTTTTATAACACCAAGTCATGGGATAGTAGCATACAATAAGCTTCCTAATATGATTTAGGGACTGTCATCCAGAAGACTTCAGTGATTGTTCTTACTCACCAAACAGCTTGCCTAGATAATCTTTAGTTCTTAGAAATACTTCCTCTGAATGGAAGCTTTATTATTTGAATGGTATATTTACCACCAAACATTTAATATTTTAATTATTGAACTAATCTTGGATTAGTGTATCTATAAGAGCCTTGTGAGATTTAGACAAAATAAACATGAAACAGAAACCTAGACAGAATTTTGTTAGAAAAACTGGAATTAGGGACTACAAAATGCAGCCAGTATTTTGATATAATCTGGCATCATTTTTTTTAAAAATCTATTTATTTACTTTTTAGAGAGCGGGGAAAGGAGAGAGAGAGGGAGAAAAACATCATTGTATGGTTGCCTCTTTTGTTCCGCCAGCTGGGGACCTGGCCCACAACCCAGGCATGAGCCCTGACTGGGAATTGAACTGGTGATCCTTTGGTTCACAGACTGGCACTCAATTCACTGAGCCACACCAGTCAGGGCTAATCCAGCATATCTTTTTTATATGACCCAAAGGGTAAGCAGAAAATTTCCAAAAGGAAGAGTGAGGATTTTGTTGGTTTTTGCTTGTACAAAAAGACTTCACACCCAGTGATTCAGGAAGAGACTGATTTTGTTAGAAACTTCTGAGATCTTTAAAGGAAAAATAACCATCTCTAGATTGTCCATGTTCATAATAGAAAATAGTAGTGATGGATTACTTTTCAGGAATTATGTTTTCATCCAACTTAATTTTTCATCAATTTTTTCTTTTTTCAGATAGAGGGGGAAGGGAGAGAGGCAGAGAGGGAGAGAAACATCAGTGTATGGTTGTCTTTCATGTGCCTCCAGCTACGGACCTGGCTGGAGATGTGGCCTACAACCTGGTTATGTTGCCCTGGCTGGGAATTGAACCAGCGACCTTCAGGTTTGCAGGCCGGCACCTTATCCACTGTGCCACCATTACATTAATTAACTTTTTTAGGAATTAACTCGCTTTACATATTTCATTAGTAGATAGTTCCAAGTATCCTGTTGAAAAGTGGGGGGAGGTACATTGGAAGCATGTAAAATACCTCTTTTCATAGAAATTTTGATTCTGACTGGGTAAGAAATAGTCTTGTAACTTGGGCTCCATACAGAATAATGAAAAAGGAAGGCCTAAAAATTTTCTTCTTGAAACTTTTGTTCCAGTTGAAGAGTTGGCAAACTTTTTCCTATTAAAAACGAAAAGTATTTTAGGATTTTTGTACAGCAGTGCTCCAATAAAACTTTACAGAAACAGGCCTGCTATATTTGGCCAATGGGCTGCAGTTTCCAACCCCTGTTCTAGTCTAGTATATGGCAACAGAATTCATAAGTAAATTAAAGTATATTAGGTGGTAAGTGCTTTGGGACAAAGAAAACCAGAGCAGAGTAATCAAACAGGGAGTATAGCAAGGTATAAGGTGGCAGGGTGGGCCTCCCTGAGATCAAGAGGAGGAACCAACAAAGGAGGCTGAAAAGTTAGTGGCTAGTGAGGTGGAAAGAAAACCAAGAGATGGAGATGTCTTGGAAATACAACAAAAAACCATATAGTAAGAAAAAGAAGGGTGTATCTGTGTCAGATGTTGCTCATAGGCCAAATGAAAGGAAAGCTGAGATTGGATTTAGCAATGCATAGGTTATTAGTGACCTTAAGGAGCAGATTTTGTGGAGTAGGTTCAAGGGAACTGAATGAACGCAAGTGAAAATAGGTAAGTCTTTTGAGGAATTTTGGAATTTTGTTGTAAAAGAAGCAAAGAAATGGAACAATTGGGGGAAGAAGGATCAAGTGAAGAGTTTCTTTAAGACAGAAAAAATAGTGACGTGTTTCTTTGGAAATCACCCAGCAAAAAAGTAAAAGAGAATTTTTGGAGGTATGGCTAGAGTTGGAGAGGAGATGGGATCTGGTAGATGAGTACACGTACTATAGTCTGTACTTGGTCTCGTGTGGCTTCAGTTTTCTGATTAAAGAACTATCAGTAGAGAATATAAAAATTGAAGTGTTGTCTCTAAATTTTAGTACCAACATTTGAGGGATATTTGGTAACTCACTAAAATGACTTTTTGTGCCTTCTGAGGTCGTTATAAAAAAAACAGCAAATGTGTATATTTTCAGAATTAAACCCTACCTTATGAGATTAAGTAATGATGCGTGTGATACATGTCGCACAGCGCCTAGTATCATGTAGACACTTAAGAAATGCTGTTGTTAGAGGATGTAGAGTTGGTACGTACTGAACTATGCTTACTGTATCTATTTGGTCTGAAAAGATACCTTGTCATAGTTTTAAATGTTATGTAAGTTAAAATTTGACAATAGCATGTAAATAGTTAAATTTAAATCATAGGTCATTTGATGTCTCTCCTAACATCATTTCTACTTCACAATGTGGCCTCTCTTTATAGAAACTAGTGATTGGGGACTCACTGACCAGAAATTCTATAGGTGAATGCTTGTTCTTATAATGTCTGTTTTATTGTATTGCTATGTTCATTTCTTTGTGCAATGGAAATAAATTGTTTTTTGTGTATAGTATCCTTCTGTAGATTGTAAGCCCCCAGAAGGTAGGTAAAAACACTTGTACTTTTCAAGTAATAGGTTGTATGTAGTAGGTATTCAATAAATATTATGATTATTAAATCAAGGTTTCGTAATTCTTTTATTAAGCTTAGATATTCAGTTATTTAGGCCCTTCCACTGTGTTCTGGAAAATTCTGGAGCTAAATTGTATTATTGGGCTAAATGACAATTAATTAGAATACTTCCAAATGTAGCTATTCCAAGTCAATTCCAGAGAGAGGTAGTAGCTACATTTCACAGTTAAGAACATAATAATAGAAGCTTAATTGGCATACACAGCTGTTGGAATGCCATAGAAATTGGTATTGTGATCATTAAAAGAAGCTGGTTAGAGAATAATACTCAACTAATTATAGCATGTTGAAAATCAGAATAAGTTAGATTGACTTTGTGTAACTACAAGAATATACGCTTATTTATTTTCACGTACTGTACCAAGGAAATAGTGAAGCCAAAGAAGTGATATTCTTACCAAGTACTAGAGAATTTGTGACCAGGAACTATTTGGGAAGGACAAGCTAAAACAGCCATTTCATTTTGTAGTTGCCAATGTGATTTAGAGAAATAAGAGAACTATTTCTATCTTTTTTTTTTTTATTAAGTTTTTATTTAGTATTTTTAGAGAGAGGGAAGGGAGAGAGGGAGAGAGACATCAATGTATGGTTTCCTTTCACCTGCCTCCAGCTACAGACCTGGCTGGAGACCTGGCTTGCAACCTGGTTATGTTGCCCTGGCGGGGAATCAAACCAGCGACCTTTGGGTTTTGCAGGCTGGTGCCTTATCCATTGTGCCACCAGCCAGGCCTGAGAACTATTTCTTCTATAGGAAGCAACTGTGTTTGAGGTTTTAACCTTAGGTTTACTAATAAAGAAAAAAATAAAAGAGGCTATTTTTAAAATTTAGGCAATAAAACTTAGCTATTCATGCAAATGACTGAGAAGTTCCAAACCTCTTCAAATCTAGGGTTCCATCACATTTGCAACAGTTATCTCTAAAGCATCAGAACAACCAACCTCATTAAAATATTTTAGATCTATGGAAAATAAGTCATTTAAAAATACTTGGGCCCTGGCTGGTAGCACAGTGGATAAGGCACCGGCCTGAGAACCCAAAGGTCGCAGGTTTGATTCCCCAGCCAGGGCACATAACCAGGTTGCAAACCAGGTCTCCAGTCAGGTCTGTGGCTGGAGGCAGGTGAAACGCAACCATACATTGATGTCTTTCTCCCTCTCTGCCTTTCTCCCTTCCCCTCTTTCTAAAAATAATAAAATCTTAAAAAAAAAAAAAAATTGTCTTATGTTGAAGCTTTGTTTTCTTTGTCTCATAGGTCCAGTCGTGTATGTCTTGGATCTTGCAGATAGACTGATCTCAAAAGCCTGTCCATTTGCTGCAGCGGGAATAATGGTTGGCTCTATCTATTGGACAGCTGTGACTTACGGAGCAGTGACAGTGATGCAGGTTCACCATTTTATTACTTTTGATGTAATAAATTATATCAGTTATCACAATTATATGACTTTTGATGTGGAGATCTGTAAAATAGACTTTGTTAGGAGTTTTTAAAATTTGGACAAGTAATAGCATTTTCATGACCTAAACATAATATATAAAGAACTATTTAGTGAAAAGTCTTCTTACTCCTGTTCTTTATTTGCCCAAGTTCTTATCTCCTCAAGTAGCTATTATTACTAATTTCATATGTATTCTCCCAAACTTAGTTTGCACATATGCAAGGAAAAATAACTATTGGGTTGTCAAAAAGGTCCATTAATTTTTTTTTCATATGATGACTCTAGTAGCACTTAATTGTCTTTAACTGCATTCAAAATAATTTGGTTAGATTGTGTGAAATATTAACAGCTCTCATATCAGTGTGCATTTATTATTTTTTAAAGATTTTTAATTATTTTTAGAGAGAGGCGAAAGGAGAGAGACAGAGAAGGAGAGAGACACAATGTGTGGTTGCCTTTCACCTGCCTCCATCTACTGACCTGGCTGGAGACCTGGCTTGCAACCTGGTTATGTGTCCTGACTAGGAATTGAACCAGCAACCTTTGGGTTCTCAGGCTGGCACCTTGTCCGCTGTGCCACCAGCTGTGCCACCAGCCAGGGCCTTCAGTGTGCATTTAAAAAGCATCAAAACTGGTGAATTTTTGTGTAGCCATTTTAATAGTGATGATGGAAAAAAGTATGCAGCATTTTCAGCATCTTATGCTTTATTATTTTAAGAAAGGTAAAAGCACAACTGAAACAAATAAAGATCTATGCAGTGTATGGAGAAGGTGCTATGAGTGATTGAACATGTCAAAAGTAGTTTGTGAAGTTTCTTGGTACTACTGACATTTTAGCCAAATAATTCTTTGCTGTGGGGCCTTCTTACACATTGGAAGATATTTAGCAGTGCCTGGCCTCTACCCACTAGAAGCCAATAATGGGAGATAACCAACATACTCAAAATAACCAAGTCAATAAAGTTATGGGTTAAAATGAAAAACGTTTCTTTCACTTTAACAGGAAAAACATAACAGACTTTTTGGCCAACTCAGTGTTTTCTCTCTCTCTCTCTCTCTCTCTCTCTCTCTCTCTCTCTCTCTCCAACTCAGTGTTTTCTCTCTCTCTCTCTCTCTCTCTCTCTCTCTCTCTCTCTCTCTATCTCTCTCACACACACACACACACACACACACACACACATACAGTTTTCATTTTAAAGATGAGAGAGAAGCATATTGCAGCTGCCTTCCTCTTTTTTCACAATGAATTTTGGAGATCTTTTCATGTTACGTGTGCAGAAATTTGCCTAGTATTCTGTGTACAGAACTTACAAGCAGTCTGTTGTTGATTAGAAAATTTGTTGCTTCCAGTATTTTGCTATTACCAGACAGTGTTATATAATCAATAACTGTTGATGAAGATTAGAGAGACTTAAATTTTAAGATTTAGGCCCAAGCCCTTGACTCTTCTGTCTGTATATACCTCTTCCTTAAAGATTTTTAGTGATCATTGCTGTGCTTTTTGTGTTCTCAACTATGATTTTTGACCTAATCTTCCTCAAATCCAGTTCTACAACTAGATTTGAGGAAGATTGACACTTCTCTTTAAATGAGCTCTTGTGACTTCACACTCAATATTATTAAAATCAAATTTATCTTTCTCAATTTGAAAGCTAAATTTATTCCCAAGTATAATTTATCTGTACTTTTGGTTCCTACTATTATTTTTTCATCTACTCAATTTATAGTCTACATTCTTAGGATTAACTTTCACTTAGCCCTATATGCAGTCCACTGACTAATTCCAAGCTGTTTTAATTTGGATATGTCTTGCATCTGTGGCTTCCTTTCCATGGTCTTCACCTCCTGATTTCTTGTCACTCCTCCATCATAACCTGGATTAACAGGGGCTCTTGATTGGTTCCTCTAACTTCATTCTCTTCTATCAGTCTATTCTTTCAAATGACTTTTTCTAAAATAATACCTTCAACGTTTGTTTTTAAATCCTCACTCTTTCTCACTGCTTTAGAGAGAAAGGAAAGGAGAAAAAGAGAAATGTCAATGTAAGAGAAACACCAATTGGCTGCGTTTTCATACTTGTCCCAACCAGGGATTGAACCCCCAACCAGGGTATGTTCCCTGACCAGGAATTAAACCCACAATCTTTCAGTTCCGGGATGACGACACTTCAACCACCTGAGCCACACCAGCCAGGGCCTCAACATCTTTTTTCAAGCTTACCATCTCCTCTGCCTTAAGTAGCGGTTCTCGAAAGCAGCACCTAGATTGGTTAAGCATTTCATAAGTAACTCAATAAATATACTTAGGTTTATAGATGATAGAACTTGATTTTCTTTAATATAAATTAGTGTAAATTAGTGTATGGCAGAAAAGGGGAGTTAAAAGCAGGTCCTCAAATAATGTTTCTTTCATCATTATTTTATGTTGATATGATGGTGTATGAAATAGTAACTTAACTTGTGTTTTTATCAATTAGCTTATGGTAAAATTAGTTTTATTTTTTATCTTTTCACTTAACGTCATAGAACCTGTCCTTACCATGAAAGTGAGAACTGCCCTGGCTGGTTGTGCAGTGGATAAGGCACCGGCCTGAGAACCCAAAGGTTGCTAGTTCGATTCCCAGCCAGGGCTCATAACCAGGTTGCAAGCCAGGTCTCCAGCCAGGTCTGTAGCTGGAGGCAGGTGAAAGGCAACCATACACTGATGTCTGTCTCCCTCTCTGCCTCTTTCCCTTCCCCTTCCTCTGGAAATAAGAAATAAAATCTTGAAACAAGAAAGAAAGAAAGAGAGGATTTACTGTATATGTAATATTCCAAAAATTGCACATAACCAATCTATGCCAGAGTCCATAGTAAGCAGTCTTTCCGGTTGCCCCATTAATAGTCTAGGTGAAACAGTATTGCAAGGCTTCTCCATAAAATGTTGATGACACCCCAAAAATCCGGATATAATCACTAGAGTGAATCACAAATAGTAACTAACATTTGTCATAAATGTAGTGGATAAAGATTGAGAACCACTGACTTGAAAAAGATTCCATTTCCTTAACCTGGTTTGTTACGCAGGGTCGTCCTCCACAGTCTTACTTCATTCTGCTTCAGGAGCATGTTGGGCTGTCTCCTCCAACCCATCCTTACGTTGTTTAGTTTTCTTTACCTCTGCCACCTCCCTGCCTAATACCATTGCTTCCTGTTTCCTCTCTGCAAATCCAAATCTAAACCCTCCTTTCAGGCCTCGTTCAGCCAGTTTTCTTCCATGAAACTTAACCAGGTAACTACCCACTGTGATTTCTTCTTCTCTATATTAATGACATTTTTTTATTCCTTAAATGGCAGCTACTTTTGTTCTGACCAAATGATGTTTCTTATACAGATTACCCGAGTTATTTAACTTTTCCTGTATTCAGGTCTTACTTTTACTATTAGAAGGTAATTTGCTTGAGAGTAGAGGCTATCTTATTTATACTTATGCATTGCTGTATAGTGTATACATAGAGACCAACACTTAACAGGCTTTCATAAATAATGATTTTTTAAAATATTATCAATTCTGGCAGGTGTAACAAATTAACTTGGTTGATTATACCTTCTGTAATAATTCATTTCACTCCAATAAGAAGTATTAGTACATCATTAGATCAAGGAAGTTCAGGATGATTCACTAAGACATGAAAAAGCATGAAAACTTAGAGCACATTATGTATTATTTCACGTACAAGTCCATTACAGGTGTGTATTTGTTGTAGATGAGGAAACTAAGGCCCTCTGAGACAGTGATTTCTGTATGACCTAATTGACTATAAGAAATGGGATTAAGCCCTGGCTGGTGGCACAGTGGATAAGGTGCCAGCCTGCAAACCCAAATGTCACTGGTTCGATTCCCCAGCCAGGGCACATAACCAAGTTGCAAGCCAGGTCTCCAGCCAGGTCTGTAGCTGGAGGCAGGTGAAAGGCAACCATACATTGATGTCTCTCTCCCTCTCTGCCTCTCTCCCTTACCTTCTCTCTACAAATAATAAATAAAATCTTTTAAAAAGGGGGGGGGGGTTGCTTTTCTTAAGGAAAAGACTTTAAACTAAATCTTAAAAAGAATTTTTATAATTAATGGGACACTTCAGCAGTACAAGGACCAATAGGAGTATAGTTTTTATCCTCTAAAAAGGGCTGCCAGCCCTGGCTGGTGGCACAATGGATAAGGTGCCAGCCTGCGAACCCAAATTTGCTGGTTCGATTTGAGGGCCAAGGTACATAACCAGGTTACAAGCCAGGTTGGTAGCTGGAGGCAGGTGAAAGGCAACCATACGTTGATGTCTCTCTCCCTCTCTCCTTTCCCCTCTCTCTAGAAATAATAAATAAAATCTTTATTTAAAAAATGGGCTACCAGTTCTGTCTTGGTATTTTGAACCATATTGGTATGATTCATTCAAAAAGTTAACATTGAGCTGAGGTCTGCATAACATATAAAACAGATTGAAAGCTCTGATCCCCAGCTTCAAGGAGTGTAGTCTAAGATAAAGCGTACATAAATGAACTGGAGAACAGCTATAAGTTTGTACCAACAAACGATAAATGTGAAAAGAGTAGAGAAGACCACGTAAGCATTATTCTAATTCAGTAAAAGTGAAAAATCATTTGAAGTCATGAAAAAGGTAAGTTTTATGCTGACCTTTGAAGGAAATAATTTGGATTGGTAGAGGAAAGAAATGATACAAGCAAGGAGACAAAAATGAGCATAATGGTTAATGGTGACAGCACCATGAAAGACCTAAAATTATGATAATACATATATATTAGGTGTTACCGTTTAGAAGTAACCTTTGTATGTAATGTCTCAACATGAAAGGATTTTCTTTTTTAGCTTAGAAATGAGAGATTAGCTGTGGACAATGGGTAGTACTGTGTGTGGTTTAGGAGTATTAGGAAGATTTTTACTTAGCTGAGGGTATTTGTTAGGTAATGTGCCCCACTACACCATCAGAAGTATTTAACACTTAACTGTGTTTTCTTCTGTTCCTTAGTAAATCACAATAAGGAATCAGGCAACTATTCTTTTCCCATTTATTCCCTCTTATTTCTTTTTTAATGAACTAATCTTAGGTTCAATCTCTGTTAATTGTGAGGAACTTAAATAGGAACTTAATTTTTTTTTTAAGATTTTATTATTTTTAGAGAGAGGGGAAGGGAAAGAGGCAGAGAGGAAGAGAGACATCAATGTATGGTTGCGTTTCACTTGCCTCCAGCCACAGACCTGACTGGAGACCTGGTTTGCAACCTGGTTATGTGCCCTGGCTGGGAATTGAACCTGCGACCTTTGGGTTCGCAGGCCGGTGCCTTATCCACTGTGCTACCGGCCAGGGGTTAGGAATGACTTTTAATAACAGAATTTTGTTAATTTGAGGAATATACAGACTTATATTAAAGGTGCAGTTATGACATTAAATCCCACTCCCTTTAAAAAACACCCCCAAATATACAGTCCTTCCTGATTAGGCTAGCTTTAAAACAGACAGGCAAAAAGTAGCGTCTTTTAGAAACACAACAATTCATAATTTAGCATTCCAGTTATAAATTAAAAGTTGCTGGCAGCTAAACCCAGTTAAGGGAAGATCTTGCACACAGTCCCCAACTCTTACACCGTAGGTAATTCTCTATCTCTGCTCAAGCTGCCTGTCTCCCTTTTTCTCCCCTTTGCTGCCCCACTTGCCCTCAAACCAGTTGAGGGCTTGTCTGTCTGCGTGGGGTGGGGGGGGGTGTCTGTCTGCATTTCCGTCTGGGCAAGAGAGAGCACCCACGTGTCAGCCGCCCTATACTGAGGCATAATGGTGACCTATGACAGTGCTAGGGTGACCAATCCTGGCCACCTGTGAAATCTCACAGAGCCCTGTAAATTCACAGTTCTATGGTCGAAACCCCTCCCATCTTCCTGGGGAAAGAGGTTTATCCAGTTATTTGCACAACCAAGACTCTAACTACCAGCCATAGAAATGCAAAGAACCTCTCTTAGGAAAAATGTCTGTGCTTCAGCGTTCACCCCCCATCCCCAAACTGCAAAGAGTGGGGGATTTTGGCTTCATCCCGCTCTGTAGCACTAGTTTACGGATTCAAAGAGTTTACCTGCCCAGTACCTCACAGCAAGGAAGAAGCATCAGGACTCCCATCCCTTGGGCTCCTTAAGTGAAACCTGATCCTAAAGGCAGCCAGAACATTCTCTCCTGCAACAATGGAACCTTAATATCCAACCTAGTTCCACTTTTGCGGCTAGTATAACACCACCCATAATGTTGGCCATTCTCAATTACACTACACTTAATGATCGTAAATTCTAAGAAAACCTATTAGTTCATCACTGTTCCATCCTCCCGTTCAAAGGTAGGGTTCTAAAAGGCAGTGCTTCCAAAGATCAGGCCTTAATTAAAACCCTTAGCCCTCCAGCATTGGTGAACAGTAAGCTTAGCTGGATAAGATCTGACTTTTAGCTCTGAAGCAAAAAAATAAACTTTAATCCAAACCTACAATTCCATAGGTCTTTATTTTATATGTAGATAATAAACTCTTTAAAAAGTTCCAAGTTCCTGAATCTCACTCCAGAATTGAACATTTGGTGGTATTTTTATTAGTTTCAGGTGTACAGCATCGTGATTAGGCAATTAAACTTTAATAAGTGTTCCCCCTGATATTTCCAATACCCACCTGACAGCATACATAGTTATAACAATATTATTGACTCCATCCCCTATGCTGTCTGTCCATCCCTATGACTATTCTGTAACTACCAATCGTACTTCTTAATCCCTTCTCCTTTTTACTCACTCCTCCCCTCTGGCAATCATCAGTCTGTTCCATACCTACGAGTCTGTTTTAAAAAATAATCTGTCTGTAAATCTTGCAGCATAAAACCAGAATGGACATGATCATACACAAAGTTTGCTGTTTTTGTATTGACCAAAGTTAAATGAGCCTTATAACTTAATTCACCTTTCATTTATTGCCCTTGATTCACACCGAGCAGGTAGTGTGCTATAGGTGGTATACGATCCTGTTTTCTTTACAGCATTTACATTTGCCTACTTGTTTGATTTGATTGTTTCTTGCCTCCAGAACACACTCATTTAGCTCAGCATTTAATCCCCAGCACCAAGACTTTGGTCTGGCACATAATCAGAGTTCGGCTGAATAAATGCGTGCAAGTAAGCATGCCGGGTAAGCCTTAGCTTGAGCACAGAGCATCTCTCTCCGCTTGGGCTGTCACAAGTGGGATGATGAGCCTTTGCTTACTGTTTGCCCAGTTTCTGGTTTTGTCATGTTTCCTTATTCTGAGACACCTGGTTGTGAGGTTTTAACTGCTGTCCATGAGAAATAAACTTTCCTTTACTATAGTCCATACCTGAATTTTCACTCTGTATTTCTAAAACTGAAATTCTAAACAGAATAACCCGGCGAAAGTGTCCTCAAATTTGTTTGCTAACACTTTGAGAGTATTTAAATCACATTTAGTTATAACTTTAAAGTGATCATTATTGGAACTAATAAAGTGATAGAAAAATAGAACATCCTGAGAAAGTGTTGTAGATAAATACAGTCAGTCTACTTTTGCCACCAGTGTGGGATTAGGGTTTATGAAATACTGTGAGCCAGACTATTTCACTTAAGGGCGACTTACATGGCAATGTGTGAGGTTGTTAAGTTTCTACCTGGAGACACTGAAGAGTATCAGGTACTGATGCCATGGTTCATGACCATTCGGAAGAGGCTAGCCTCCTGCCCTTTAGTGTTACATCTTGGTTAGATAAACTTACCAAGTGAAGATTTGTGCTAGAGCTCTGAAGTTGTAAAAGCACCCATTTTGGTCCTCTTCTCATACTTTTATAAAATATTTCTACCTGGATCAAGTTTGTTTTCTAAAATTCCAAATTGCCCTGGTCATTCTCAGCTTGACCATATTTCATACCTCCTTGTAGTCCACCTAAAAAATTATGCTATAATAACTGACATAAACGGCATCTTGTTTTTGAAAAATATCTTATGAGCTTGCTTTTCTGAGTATCCCTTGCAGCTCCTAGTCTTCCCTTCGTTTTTCCTTGCCCTCCTTGCCTGCCCTTCCTTCTTTTGCCCGCCTTCCAATCTTCTTGGCTTAGTCCTCAGCTATGATCAGAAAAGCCATGTTGAGTCCTTTACAGTAGTGTCCTACTCTCAAGCCGTTACTTAACTGTGTGGTACCTGGGTGAGCTAAAAGCTCAAGATTCTGAAGTAATCTCCTTTCCCTACCTTAACTGCCAAAAATAATCCCTCAGAGAAATATGTTTAATTTGTGAGTAATTGAAACTTTGGCTAAAGGGGGATCATTTGAGACCTTTGAAAGAGAATGTTCATGGAAGTTGTCTAGTTAAAAATAAGAGGCTCACCAACAAAATGGTGTTGAGAGAAGTATAGGGCTAAAATTGATCAGCAAATGAAAAGTATGGAAATTCACAAACATGAATTAATCATGTACATCTTGCCCTCTGGGATCTAAGCCAATTGAGAAATAGCCCTAAGACCCAGATGAGAGAGGAAGGATTGTTTAAGCTTCATTACCTCATAGGTAGGGCACTGGAGGATTCCTGAATTAGAAAAAATTACTGGATCCTAGAGCCAAAACTCCTTACTGCAGTTCCCCAAAACTAGACCTTGGAATTGCATTTTAAGAGAGTTAGGTGTTTAGAGCCGCCATTTAGCCAACCAGAGAGATTGCTCTCTATCCCTCAAGTATCACTGAGTGCGGAGGAAGAGCCAAAGAGAAGTGAGTGTTCAGACCATCTGCTGAAGACAGGCCCTGCCCCTTCCCTTGGCTCCTATGCTTTACCTCCTTGTAGGAGGAACAGGAAAACAGATGCTCTGCTAGAAGACAAATAGGACCTAAAGTAGCCCAGGCAAACCATATTAATTTAGAGGAACGGAATAGAGAACCAGAAGTCCCCTCCTTTCTATTCAAATATAATCATCCCTGACTGGAGTGACTCAGTGGGTTGCCAGTCCTGAAAAGCAAAAGGTCTCCGGTTAAATTCCAGGTCAGGGCATGCGCCTGGGTTTTGGGCCCAGTCCCCTGGTTGGTGTGTGCAAGAGGCAATCAGTCAATGTTTCTCTCCCTTTCTCCCTCCTGCCCCTCTTTCTAAAAGTAAGTATTTTTTTAGTGTATGTGTGTGAACCATCTTTAAAGCTTGTGTTCCAGTGTAATATGAAATTGGCATTTCCCCCCTTGACTGAAAGACATCTCTTGTAAATAAATCGGGACTGATAGCTTTCCAGCTGATTCTTTTTAACGTTTTATTTCTGTATTCTTTTGACATTTAACATTTCCTCTAAAATGAAATGAGCTCAAACATGCAACATCCTTTTATTAGATAAAGAAATGATTCTAGCAAATGCTATCTGTTTCACAGGTTGTAGGTCATAAAGAAGGTTTGGATGTTATGGAGAGAGCAGATCCTTTATTTCTTTTAATTGGACTTCCTACTATTCCTGTCATGCTGATATTAGGCAAGATGATTCGCTGGGAGGATTACGTGCTTAGACTATGGCGCAAATACTCAAATAAACTACAAATTTTGAACAGTATATTTCCAGGTAAGGCCCTGAAGTGTGGTTGTAATAAGCATGGCAGATGAATCGTATGGAAGAACCCTTGCATGCAAAGATATTTTAGCTGTGCTAATTTATTAGCACTAATGCCCAGCTTTTTCTTCCTCTAGGGATTGGTTGTCCTGTTCCTCGAATTCCAGCTGAGGCTAATCCTTTAGCAGATCACGTCTCTGCCACCCGGATTTTGTGTGGAGCCCTCGTCTTTCCTACTATTGCGACGATAGTTGGTAAACTGATGTTTAGTAGCGTTAACTCTAATTTACAAAGGACAATCTTGGTAAGATGGCTTTAATATTACTGTTTTCAAGTGACTATACAGAGGAGAATTAACTATATATTTGTCTTAAAAAAAGAAAAAAAACTCAACTGTATAAATATGCGGTGGCTCCTGGGTCTTAGGCCTATATTTTATCCTGTCATCCAGTGGCACTCAAAAGGGAAGAATCCAGCGGTAGTTCTGGCCTCCCAGAACGATGCTGTGGGTAATTTGTCTCCTGAAATATGCATGAATCATCACACCCGTCCCTTTTACCAGCAAGATTATAGTGAAGAACTTCTGCTCTAGGGTCTGACTAGCTGGATCATTGCCTTGCTGAGAAACTTAACCTGAATTTCTTGACTCCTCTGTGCCCACAGAATGAAGATAGTAATGGTAGCTACCTCTATAAATGTATTTTTATTATGTTCCTCTAAATCTGCATTTAAAGAGCTAATTTTCTTTTTTATCTTAGGGTGGAATTGCTTTTGTTGCCATAAAAGGAGCATTCAAGGTTTACTTCAAACAGCAGCAATATTTACGTCAGGCACACCGCAAAATCCTAAATTATCCAGAGCAAGAAGAAGCATAAAACTGTTACGTCTAAGTTTTCCTGCAGTCCTCTCATCCTTATTGAGTCTGTTGTGTTGTTTTGATTCCATCGTTAATGCACAGTAGTGGAGACTTGTGATAAGCTGCTGCTATCGTATTTTTAAGAAATATAATAAAGAAAGCACTTAGGGCCGGGGAAATCCTCTCACTGATCACGGAACCTAAGAATGTGATTCGATCTCATTACTCTGTATGTACTTCCTTTATGGCAGGCAGTCATCTGAACCATTATCTTAGCATGGTAAATCTGGGTTTTTGTTCATATTTTCTTCGGACAGAAATGTAAAGATCAACCTGTGCAAATACTGAAAAATGCACATGCTGTTTTACTCAAATGCCTTTTTTGTACATGTTCATGTTCAATGTTTTCTTAGAATCAGCAACTCAATGAAGGTACTATGAGGATTTTTCTCACTGGCATAATTTGATTACATGTTAAATAAGAGTACATGTAATATGAGAAAATGTAAATTAAATTAGTTATAAATAGCAAACCAAAAATGTATGTAAACATTCAAATGACTAACTGAACAAATGCAATTTTGTTGTTTTCTTAACCCATGTGATGTCCTCCAAAATGTGTAGGGTAAAAATTCACAGGGCTTCCAGATCACTTTTTCACTATTAAAATTTATTTATATAATGTTGACATCTCATAGTTCATAATGTAACTTTGACTCTTACAGTCTTAATTACTGTAGGGTGTGTGTGTGTGTGTGTGTGTGTGTGTGTGTGTGTGAGAGAGAGAGAGAGAGAGAGACAGACAGACAGACAGACAGAGACAGAAACAGAGACATCAGGTCCTTCCATCACTGGAGTAAGGTTTTAAATCCATTATTTCTAGAAATTAGAGCTGCCAGATGATAATAGTTTGAGCACAGAGCACTGTTTGCGAAAAAATTAAGTTATCCTACTCTTCCCTTTCATTGACTGAGTTATTTAGGTATCTGCTGGTCAGTCACCTGTTTGCCCGGGCACTGTGCAGAGTGCTGTGGGACACAGTGTGAACATGACAGACTTAGTTCCTGGTTTTATGTAGCTTCCAGTCTAGTTTTGACACAGAGAAAACCCACGGTGTGAACCAAGGTGAAGCCTTGAGCTCTGTTTTCATACCAGTCAGTAAGGAGATAATTATGAAAGTAAGTCTTGAGTAAATATTGAGGTCATTGTTTTTGGCTTAAATCAACTTATTATTAAAAACCCCAATACTAATACTTTTAGATTTTAATTGCTTGTCATACTGATGAGGGTAGTACCTGAGTCACTGTTTAACCACTTTTATATTCATTCTTCAAAAGCAATTCTGTATTTTAAGCCATTTTCAGTAGTGAGCCTTTTTATGTTCAGCAACCTGAGTGGTCTTGCAGTTATTTTCATTTAATTAAAATTAACTTTTTTAAAGTTCCAAAATTCCTATTTTCTTATTTACAGTATCTAATGCATGACAGTAATAAACATTTTCCCTTACTGATAAGTGGCCACTTCTCTTTAGGGGTGTAGCAAATATAAATTGAGCTATGTTAAATTGCAATAATGTATGTTAACTTTAGTAATTTAAGACTGGTATCTTTTTATAGCATGAATGTTTTAATTCAGAGTTATAACATGAAGTTGATGTGAATGGCTGTTGAACATTCAAAGTTGTAATTATTTGGGGAGGAAGGGAATATTTGACTGACAGTAGGCCTTGTTAAGAACACTGCTACAGTTCTGAAGGGGAAATAAAGATCTATGATTATATATAACAATAACTTAGATTATATAGCTATAATTATAAATATATTGGCTTTTCTTTCACTTTTTAAGATGAAAAGACACTAGATATTTCCTGCATAATTTTGTTATGTAGAACAGCTTTTAGGCAGCCTTTACTAAAAGGTATGTAAACACATAGATCCCCATTACTACCTTAATGCCCAACATGGGAGAGTAGCCACTCGGATCAGGGCTTTTGAGGGCCTGAGAAACAACTAATCCTTTGGGGTCGGGGAGCGGGGTTTCTAGGGCTGTGGGGAGGGATTTCAAGTGCCTGGGGGACCAAGAGTGGCCTCTAGCTGTGGAACTGAACACTTAAGTCTACAGAGCCTTATGATACGCTGGTGAAGTACCACGTGGCAGTCTCTTCAGAAAGGTGGCCTGCGCTACCAGCCACCAGGGCGCAACAGAAGCGCCAGAGCTGGGTGGACCTGGTTTCAAATGCTAATTTGGCTTTTAGTAACTTGACCTTGGCCAAGTGACTTAATCCTCTCAGCTACAGTTTTCTTCATCTCTGAAATGCAAGCAATACTTAACTTGAAGATATTTCTAGGACTAAACGAGAAATTTAAGGAACAGAGGCACTTTAGGCTGGAAATAGCCCCTACAGAGCAGTAGTTGTTTTCTTAATCGCTAAATAGTCTGTTCGCACTCTAGGAAAAGGGGATGAAGAAGTAAAATAAAGGCATTAAGGGACAGATTACAGGGATGCTGAAGACTTTGGGGATGAGTGAGTGTATTTCGTGTTTTTCAGTTTATTTTCACATTGTATTATTTCTATAAACTAATGTTTTAAACCTCTTATGAAATTCAGTGACAACTAGAATTCTCCTTGCGGAAGTTAACTTATCTCCAAAGTGGCTGAAAATATTGTTTATTATTACATGATTATCAAATTAATATGAAGAATATAAAATTAAACTTAGTGACTTAATTAGTCACTGCGCCTTGCTAACTGTGCTGTCATTTTTTTAAATGCCATGATTTTAATATAGCAGACTATCAATATTGGATGGATTAGGTTAAATAAAGAATTTTTATGTTCTCTAGGTGTACTTTGTCTGTTGAACAACTGCCAAAGGATAATTTATTAAATCTGTACCTACATAATTCTTTTTGAATCATAATTATCTAGATAGTAGATTTTATTTTTTTTAGTAAAAATGATTTTTTTTCAATTCTAGAGGAATTTGTCTTAATTTTGTAATTAGGCCAGATTAAATTTTAAATATGTTCTAATATTTTTTTAATGTATTCACTCTCATCTACCCTCAGAGCCCCTTGGACTATGATTATTAGACAACAGGGGGACAAAATCTGAGTGGCCTCATGCCATGGAGTAACTTAAGGTATATTCAAGTGAATTGGAAACACATTTAAAGAAAGAGAGAGAGAGGAAGGGAGGAAGGAAAAAAAAACTTATTTCCTCTGAGATACTAAGAACTGAAGTTTTATTCTGGAAAGTAAGAATCTTCTAGGCTCTTCCATCCATGGGGATTGTATTGTTTCTAGGTCATTTCATTACCCTGATCTGAAAAACAGACTACTAGCAAGAGAAATGGCATAGTTGAGCAGCCTTGGATGCATATTCTAGCTTATATTTTAAGTTCATTGTAGATAAATCCTTAGTTTTCTCATCAATAAAATGAAAACTATAAAACCTATCTCTTGGATTATTGTGAAGTAGCATTCAAGGATGGTTTGCTATGCAGAAACTAAGTAAATATGGGCAGATTTAAGCAGAGGTTTGCCTGCCGATAACCTTTTGTTAGTTCCCTGGGATCACACGGTTTCCTCTTTACTACTCACTGCCCCCCACACCCATTGTAAGTGGTGGAGTGATGCATGGTCTTGTGAACTTTCTAGAACAAATATCCTGAGTAATGGGAGGAGAGAAGAGGAAGGGTTTGTAGCTGGGTGGCAGTTAGGGACCTTGGGTAAGGGACAGAGGCTCCCTAGGTTATCATTCTGGTCAATCCCATGTGGATTTAAGCATTTTACTGACACTCACCTGTCAAGGTTACTCTATGTCAGCAACATACACCTCTTGACCAGGTGTTTGTTGAGCACCTGGGATAAGATGGGGAGTAAGCCTGCTTGGAAATGTTTAGTCTTAAAAGAACGCAAACAGATCTTAGTCTTACTGTGATATTACCACAAGAATGTGAGATCCATAAGGATAGGAATATTTTTGCTTTTGTTTACAAATTAACCAAATTTGTGGGCCATCATGGAATACTTTGAACCTGTAGAAGATGTGCCCTCCTTAAATAGGAACTGGCTCTAGTTTAAAATTAGTAAGGGCCTTGCTGGTAGCACAGTGTGTAAGGTGCCGGCCTGCAAACCCAAAGGTCGCTGTTCCGATTCCCAGCCAGGGCACATAACGAGGTTGCAAGCCAGGACTACAGCCAGGTCTGTAGCTAGAGGCAGGTGAAAGGCAACCCTACATTGACATTTCTCTGTTTCTCTCCCTCTCTGCCTCTCTGCCTTTCTCTCTTTCTGGAAATAATAAAATCTTTTTACAAAATTAAATTAAAAAGAAACTATGACAGGACCTGAGAGGTAATATGCCCATAATTTTTTTTTAAAGATTTTATTAGTTTTAGAGAGGAAGGGAAGAGAGGCAGAGAGGGAGAGAAACATCAATGTGTGGTTGCCTTTCACCTGCCTCCAGTTACAGACCTGGCTGGAGACCTGGCTTGCACCTGATCATGTTCCCTGGCTGGGAATCGAACCAGCAACCGTTGGATTCGCAGGCTGGCACCTTATCCACTGTGCCACCAGCCAGCGCCTGATCTTTTAATAATACACATTTGTCGGTATCCAAACTCTTTTCTGTATTTATCAATTCAGATAATTATGCACCAAAAATCAAAGGCAGAAGTGCACAATTTTTTTTTAAAGGTTTTATTTTTTATTATTTTTTGAGGAAGGGGAAGGGAGGGAACCAGAGAAGGAGAGAAACATCAATGTATGGTTGCCCTTCACCTGCCTCCAGCTACAGAACTGGTTGGAGACCTGGCTTGCAATCTGATTATATACCCTGGCTGGGAATTGAACCAGCGACCTTTGGGTTTGCAGGCTGGCACCTTATCCACTGTGCCGTCAGCCAGGACAGAAGTGCTCAATTTTTAAGCATAACTCTTGATGCAGTTTTACTTACTGATTATGTAAGTCAAGACAGAAAT
This sequence comes from Noctilio leporinus, assembly GCA_004026585.1. NCBI lineage: Eukaryota > Metazoa > Chordata > Mammalia > Chiroptera > Noctilionidae > Noctilio > Noctilio leporinus. The sequence continues at coordinate 105,818 of PVIW01000775.1, read as the reverse complement.
CACACCAGTTATTTGAATAGGGAAAAATGATTCAAGAAACTGTTGACTGGTAGGAAATAAATACTGAAAGGAGTAAAAGAACTACAGAAAGCAGGGGCAATGAAAGCTATTAACAATGTGCTGAGGAAGATAAGGCAACAAAGGACTAAGAAGACTTCTTTCCCCCAACGCTGAGATTCAGACCCCTTTAAAGATGGTGTGGCTACCACCGGTTCTCTGAGGAGTGATAGAGGAATTTGACCGAGGGCTGGCTGGAACTGATCTGTAGAAGCCTAGCTGGTGGGGAGACAAGCCTGAGGGTAGACCGGACAGCTGCACGGGCTGCTGGGTTCCCATGCTAACTGGTCAGTGGAGGCTGGCACCTGGAAAGAGGTGCCTGACAGCAGCCTTGCAGTGTCACTGCAGCACCCTCTGTTGAAAAAGCCCATGTTCCAAAGGAAAAATGTTTACAGGATCCAGTTCAGTGTCCCAAAGTTGGGCAGATAAGGGTAGATTTGAAACTGACAGTAACTTGTCACATATAACTAGTGCCCTTCTCTGTGACCCATCCTAGTCCATCTGACACCCCCCTCCACCAAAAGGAACCATAATCTTAACCTCTTTTCAGTTAGTAACTTGGAAAGTATTTGACAGTCATTTAACACTGTTATCTTTGATTCACAGAAAGGGCTGTAGTGATTTAATACCACACATCCAGGATAATAAGGGGGTCATTTTCATATATTCTGATTGGGCTGTAAATTGACATGGAAGGCAGGCAATATCTTAAAATTACTAATGCATTAATCCTTTGGCATCAGTAGTTCTAATTTCAGGAATTTACCTTATGATATATTTGCACTTAGAGTACAGCAACAGCTATAAAAGTACTTTGAAGCAGTGTATGTAAAAAGAAATTGGAATCAACCTAAATGTCTGTCAGTGGGGAATTGGCTAAATAAATGTGGTACATTCATAATGGAATAATATGCAGCTCTGAAAAATGAAAGCTGTTTACATACTAATACAAAAATATTTTTCATGTATGTTTTTAAAAGGAAGGGATCAAGATGTAGTATGTTACCACTAGTGGAAAGCGGGTGTTGGGGGATTATCTACACATACTGTATATTGTTAATGCCTTTTAAGTATCTCTAGAAAGATACATAAGAAAACTAATTATCTATAGGAGGTTTGGGAACTGGGAGGATGGGGGTTGGGTGGGAGGGAGATGCTTCACTGTTGCCTTTCATATTCTTTTCCTTAACTATGTAGATGCATTACTTTTAAAATAATTAAAAATAAAAATTTTCCCACTGAAGGCAGAACTGAAAATCAAATAGGAATTTTTATTTTTTAACTGTGGAACTGTGTATGACAATAATTTCTCCTTTCTAAAGACCTGTGTGATTTTTTAAAAAATAACTTTGCATCTTCCTCAAGCATATCCTCCAGTAGGTAGTCAATAAATGCTTATTGAACTGAATTTGTTTTCTATAAGGTTATTTTTAAGAACATTTTACAACTAGGTTTGTCCAGCAGTTTACACAAGTGAATAGATTTTGAGACAAAACTATCCAGCCTATAAAAATAGATACTAGGACTTATTAAAGCAAGAAATCAACATATCCCTTATGGTTTATTACTCAGTTCATTTGTTGAGTAAACATTCCTTGAGAACTTAGTATCTGATATTATGTTAGGCACAGGAAATTTAGAATTAATGAGTACTGTAGCATTCAACATTTACTGCATGCTATGTGCTAGGCACTGTTCTGAGTATGAGTATTATCTCATTTAATCTTCACAGCAACCCAAACATACTATTCATGATATACCATAAACAAACTGTAAAATACTATAAATGAGGAAGCTGAGGCAGTCTGGATTTGGTTTCGGTTTTTAAGTAAATTACCCAGGGATACAATCTTTTACTCTCATGGAGCTCATAGGCAAGTAGAAGGGACAGGAAGGAACATAAATCCCAATATAGAGTGAAAAGTGGAATGACAGAAGACATCTAAAGGTCACAAGAGGGTGGAGCTTCCCATAGGTGGATCTTGGCATATGAATTTGACAAATGGAAATAAAGGTTCAGGTAGCCACAGGGACTTGAGGAAAATTGTGAAGAGGAGAAGAAGAGTTGTTGATGTACTAGCCTCATATACGTACTTGAATATTTTGAAAAGGAGCAACTTTAGAAAAAAAATAGGAAAGAAAAGGAGCAACTTTACAATTGTGGTACTGTCATATAAATGAACAAAACATTGGACAGACTAGAAATCCAAAAGTAGACCTAAAGACAATTTGTCTGTATGGAAAGGTAGCATTTAAATTAAAACAAACGGACCTTCAGTGTGCAGAGGGGAGGAGTGGGAGGGGGAGGGGGAGAAGGAGGCAAAGAAGGGGAGCAGTTTAGTCAAGGAACTAGCATGGAAGAACCATGGACATGGACAACAAGTGGGATTGACTTTAGGGGGAAATGGGTGGGTGGAGAAGGAGAAAGAAAGGAGGGAAATGTGATAAATGTGATACAACAACAATAAAATTTTAAAATAGAACTATTAAAAAATAAAAATAATAAATCAGTGAAAACAAAGATAGATTAATCAATGTTGGCACAACAGGTAGCCATCTAGAAATTCCATTTACCAAAATAAACTCCAGTTGGAAAAAAACATTTAAACATACAAAATTAATCACAAAACATCTTAAAACAAAAGCAAGAAAATATTTTTAAGACATACCTGATCAGGGACTTGTATCCAAAATACATGAAGTACACAGACCCACCCACTCTGGGAACCATGGACAGGGCAACAGCTGGAGAGGAGCTAGTTCCATGTGGAAAGCGGGAGGAGTGCCTGGAAAAGGGATGAGTGCTGAGCAGGCAGCATTGTTCCCTCACTGACCCCACCACCACACACAGTGCCGCAGCATGGTGAAATGGGCCACCCCACTCTGACAAATAACCAAGGCTCTGCCCCTTACAACATAACAGGTGTGACAGCTCTGCCTAAGACACAGAGGCACACAGGGACTTGTCAAGATGCAGAGTTGGAGAAATATGAACCAAAACAGGAACAAATCAAGGTCTCAGTGGCTAAACTAAGTGCTAAAGAAATAGCCAGCCTGACAGATGAACCAATTGCTAGCCTGACAGACATACGGTTTAAAATGCTGGTAATAAAGATGCCCATAGACTTGACAGATGTGCTTAAATATAATAAACACATAAGATAAAAAGTAAAGGCTAGGCCAAGTGAAATAAAGGAAAATACAAAACCAATGATGAAGGGAAGGAAAATGAATTTAAAATCAACAATTTGAAACATAAGGAAAAAATAAACAGTCCATCAGCCGGAAAGTGGAAACAAGAATTGGGAAATACAAGGAGAGACTTAGGAACCTCTAGGACAATTTTAAACATGCCAACATCCGAATAGTAGGGGTGCCAAGAGGAGAAGAGGAAGAGCAAGAAGTTGAAAACTTACGTGAAAAAAATAATGAAGGAAAACTTCCCAAATTTGGCAAAGGAAATCTACATATAAGTCAAGGAAGCACAGAAAGTCCCAGACAAGCTAGACCCAAAGAGGACCACACCAAGGCACATCATAATTCAAATGCCAAAGGTTAAAGATAATAAGAGAATCTTAAAAGCAGCAAGAGGACAAGAACCTAGTATAAAGGAACCATGGACATGGACAACAGGTGGGATTGACTTTGGGGGCAATGGGTGGGTGGGGAGGGGGACAGAGGGGAGCAAAAAGGGGATGGATGTAATACAACAATAAAATTAAATTAAAAAAGAAAAAAAGAAAAAGCAGCAAGAGGGGAAAAAGAGTTACCTATGAAGGGTTTCCTATAAGACTATCAGCTGATTTCTCAAAAGAAACTTTGCAGGCAAGAAGTATTCAAAGTGATGAAAAGCAAAGACCTACAACCAAGATTAGTCTATCCAGCAAAACTATCATTCAGAATGGAAGGGCAGGTAAAGTGCTTCCCAGACAAGGTAAAGCTAAAGAAGTTCATCATCACCAAGCCATCATTACAGAGTGCATGCGATAACGTTGGCAATAATGTTGCATCTCTTTATTTCACATGCTTCTTACTAATGTTGAAAAACTATGTTTCTAAGGATATGGTTTAACATCATTGTTTCAGATATAAAGTATTAAATTCTGAGAGCAATTGTCATGTTGAAGGAATATCATGTTAGAGCAACTATAATTCTGGACTGTGGGCAGGGGTGAACTGCTAAGGAAATTGTGGACTTCAATAACATCCCTTTACGTACAGTTGACAACATGAAGAAGGTGTATGATGCTGACCCTGATGTCGCCATACCAACAAGGAAAACACACAGGGTACACAAGGATCACACAAGTCCAGATACTGGACACAGAATCCAGGAGATCATCAATGAAGATCCAGGACATTTACCTTGATGTTTTGAGAGAAGTAGTTGTACGTGGATGAAGCAAGTCACAAATGGACGTCATTTCCCCTTCCAACAAGATGGTGCACCAGCACATAATGCCAAAAATGTTCAGGAATTTCTCAGTGTCAATGTTCCTGAATTCTGGTCAAAGGAAATCTGGTCATTTAATTCACCAGATGCAAATCCTTTAGACTATTATGTATGCAACGTTTGTGAGTGAGAAGTTAATAAACAACCTCATTTCAATAAAGAGGCTGTTAAGGCTAAGATTGAAAACATTATGATGTCCTTGGATAAAGAAAAGTTAATTAAAGGGTGCTCAAGATTCCAAAGTCGAATCAAGTCTATTACCGAAGCAAATGGAGACTTTTTAAAACAATTTAAAAAATGACTATGTTTATGTATTTATACATAAGGATAAATTTGTTTCAAAATATAACATTTTTGTGGTATGTTGGTTATTTTACTAAAATTTTGCCACCTTACCACACACCCTGTATATAAAATTTAAAGGAACTTATTTAAGAAAAAGGAGATTAAAACTATGAACATTAAAATAATAGACTCACAATTATCAACAACAGAACCTAAAAAATAAAAAGGAAAACAAAAACAAACCAAGCAAGAAACCAGGATAGGACCGGAAACATAAGTATGGGGATCACTGGGACAGTGATCAGCTGGGAAGGGAAAGTGCTGTGTGTTGGTAGAGCTTCCTCAGTTTGCACCCAGATGAGGGGACAATGAGGTAGAACTCAAGTCCATCCCTGGCTTTTCCAAGCATCCTGTGCATCCTGGAGGCCACAATGCCTAGAGGGGCACCTTTCATTCTAATTCATCCTCACAGAAGGAACCTGTTTTCTAATTCACACAAAAGCTTCATTTAGGCAGCCCTGGCACTGGTTTCCTGTGTCCTTGACCTGATGACCTCCTCAATTTCTTTCTTTCTTCCTTCCTTCTTCCCTCCCTCTCTCCTTCACTCCCTTCCTACCTTCCTCTCTCCCTTCCTGCCTTCCTCCCTCCCTTTCTTCCTTCCTTCTTTTCTTTTCTCATTTCTTTTTCCTTCCTTCCTTCCTTCCTTCCATCTGTCTGTCCGTCCGTCCTTCCTTCCTTCCTTCCTTCCTTTCTTTCTTTTTCTTTCTTTCTTTCTTAGTGGAGTACATGTGGTACAAATTTTTTTTGAAAGTATGCTTTAAAGTTTCTTTATTCTCTTGTTATACTTGATTGAAAGAATGCTAGCCTAGAAATCATTTTTCCTGCAGAATTTTAAAGTATTAGGTCATGGTCTTTTGCTTCTAGGGCAGATCTAGAAGACCACCATGTCATTGAATTCTGATCCTTTGACTGCAACCTGTTATCTCTAGATGCTTTGAAGAAGTTCTCTTTATCTCTGGTATTCTGAAATGTGGGTGCTGCTCACAGAAAGAGGAGGAATGGACTCTAGGACTGTATAAAAGTTACCCCTAAGGATTCTAGCACAGGTTCATCTCCATCAGGTTGCCTCTGTCTGTCCATCCTCAGGCATGTGGACCAACAGTTCCCATTAAAAGGAAGAGGCCCTGGCTGGTAGCACAGTAGATAAGGCACCAGCCTGTGAACCCAAAGGTCGCAGGTTTGATTCCTCAGCCAGAGCACATAACAAGGCTGTAAAACAGGTCTCCAGTCAGGTCTGTGGCTGGAGGCAGGTGAAAAGCAACCATACACTGATGTCTCTCTCCTTCTCTGCCTCTCTCTCTTCCCCTCTTTCTAAAAATAATTAAAGTCTTTAAAAAAAATAATAACTATGACTAACAGGACTTTAAAAAAAGGAAGACAGGGGCATTCAATCTAGGCTGAATTTTCCAAGGGCTGCTGTCATCTGGAAGACTGAGAAAGGCTGTAATGTCCTCAATTTTTTTTTAAACAATTTTTTTACTTTTTTATTTTTATTTTTATTTTTTTAATTCTCATTCAAGTGCTGGCCAGGTAGCTCGTTTGGTTAGAGCATCATCCCAATACACCAAGGTTGTGGGTTCAATCCCCAGTCAGGGCACGTACAGGAATCAACCAATGAATGCATACATAAGTGGAACAAGAAGTTGATAGGTCTGTCTCTAATCTTCTTCTCCCCCCACCAAAAAGAAGTCAATAAATTTTTTAAAATTCTCATTTGAGAACATGTTCACTGATTTTTAGAAAGGGAGGGGAAGGATGAGAGAGAGCAAGATTGATTAGTTGCCCCTGTACACACCCAGACCAGGGATTGACCCCCCACCTAGGCATGTGCCCTGACTGGGGAACCAAACCAGTGACCTTTTCGTATACAAGACAACACCCAATCCACCTGACCCACGGCAGCCAGGGCAACATTCCTTGATCTTGTTTTTTTGTTTGTTTGTTTGTTTTGTTTTTTTATCTCTCTCCCATTTTATTTATTTATTTTAAAGATTTTATTTATTATTTCCAGAGAGAGAGGGAGAGAAGCATCAATGTATGGTTGCCTTTCACCTGCCTCCAGCTACAGACCTGGCTGGAGACCTGGCTTGCAACCTGGTTATGTGCCCTGGCTGGGGATCAAACCAGCGACCTTTGTGTTCTCAGGGGGCACCTATCCACTGTGCCACCAGCCAGGGCTCTGATCTTGTTAAATGAGTGGAAAAAGCAACAATAACCACTTTTCCCCCTCTCGTACAATTTTTCAGACAAAGCTGGAATGCTAAGCCAACAGCTGAATTCCTTTTTCTCAGTAGCACCTTTGTCACGTGGAGCAGCTGCAGGTTTATGGCTACATTAAGGGAATGATGACGATTACAGCTGTGCGAGGCCTTGGATCCAGGTGCCAAGGGACAAAGCAAGCAGCTGGCTTCGCCAGCACAGAGGCTCTGGAGCAAAAAAGCAAGATGTGCACCCTGGACCGGCAAAGAAAGAGCAGCTGCCCAGTCCTTCAGCCACTTTTACGGGGGAGGCCCTATTTGGAGACTCTGCCACCGGGTCCCCGCCTGGCCTGTCTTGCTAGCCAGCCTGCAGGACCGACTGCTATCCTTGGTCCTGAACAGCCCTGGTGGGTGGCAGCCTAATTCCCAACTTGACTGTGCATCTGAGCCCGTGGAGAAGCCCCGCCTCCCAGGTACATTGACTCTGTAGGTCTCTGCATTTTTTTTTTTTTTTTTTTTTAAAACATCCCTGGCTGGTGTGGCTCAGTGGATTGAACACCAGCCTGAGTACCCAAAGGTCACTGGTTCAATTCCCAGTCGGGGCACAGGACTGTGTGCCAGCCAAGTTTGCAGCTGAGGGTGTGCAACTCTCGCACATTAATATTTCTCTCCTTCTCTTTCTCTTCCTACCCTTCTACCTAAAAACAAATAAATAAAATAGTTAAAATTAAAAAAAAAAAAAAAAAGAGCCCAGATGAATTTGATAGTTCATGGGTTGCAATTTGGAAATCATTCTACTAGGGCATAGTTATTACTCTTAAGCCTATGCAGTGGACACCTCTTTTTTTCTTGTTGGCATCTATTCCTCAATCTTCTGAAAATGCACCCAGCTCCAGGCTATTCACCATTCAGCTCATCTCAACTTTCTGACCACAGCTCCTGGCTCCAGGTGACTCAATATAAGCCAAGGGTGGAATTGGGAGGGGTGAGATGAGGCCTTTCATTATAGGAAAACTAACCCAGGAGCAGGCAGGGCTGATGATGGAGAAATATCAAATCCAGTCAGCCTTGTTTGAGCCTTTGAATCAAGTGGTCTGGAAGTCAGAAATTCCCCTGGACTTCTCAGATAAAAAAGTTAATATGTTCTTTTTATTGCTTAACCCAGTTTGGGTTGGGTTTCCTTCACATGCAACCCGGTAAGACTATTTCCTACAACCCTGGTGACTCTTACAGATTCTGTCCTAAGAATTCTCTTCTACAACTTCTGAACCAAGTAAGGAAAGCAGCAGTATGGAGAAGGGCTGGGGCCAGAGGGAGAACAAGCCAAAAAAGCTGAGGTTACCAGAGAGAAAGGAGAATGACTCTAATTTAGACACTTTTCAAGTAATCAGTTACCAAGGATGAAACCTCAACCAACCATGGCCCAAAGATCACATGACTGAAGGAGAGTCAAAGGTATGTGGGTCCAAGGGGCCCATGGTGTCTTAAGCTGAGTGTCACCAAAGTGTTCAGAGATTTTTGCTTTTATTTCCTATCTCAGTGACATTACTTTTACACTGTCCTTGATACGTTTGATTTATGCTCCATGATGTCTATGGTTTATCTCGCTGCAGCTTTGTGTCTGACACTTATAATGTCAGCTGAGGAGCTAGGGAATTACCAACCCCTTTATCAGCAAGCGGAGCTCACTGTTCACATTTTCCAATGGCACTGTGGGTGGACACAGGTGGTACTTACATCCCCAGAAGCTTTAAACCCATAAGAATAAATACAGAGAAGTCAAAGGGTCTCAGGACTTCAGGGAATTACCCACAGTGGTATAATTTCAGAACATCATGTCTTCAAGCAGGGAAGCATGACCAAGAGCCTGTACCTTTTCCCTGTAGTTTTGAGAGTATCTCTGACTGGCTAGGGTAGAAAAAACAAGTTCTAGCTAGTAGGCGTTGAAGTAGGTTAACGTTTGCATTACAAGAGAAGGGAGACTGACTGGCCTGGCAGAGATTCCAGGACAGAGGTAATTAGACGGGAGGCCAAGGCCCAGATGAGAGACCTCTGGGGAGATCTGAAAAGCCAGGGTAAAACGTAAAAGGCAGCTATTTTTGGAGCCGGGAGATCAGATTGCAGGACAAGCAGATCCAGGCATCTGGGAATGGTCATTAGAAATGGCTTGACAGCCAGTAAGTCCAAAAGAGAAAGTGTTAGGGCAAAGTTATGGTTTAAATGACTGTTAAGAGGTGTGTGATTTTTAACAAATTCTGGAGGGTCAGATGCCCCTGAGCTATATGCAAAACCCAGGACGAAAAACTGTCCCAGGCTCTGGCTGGTGTGGCTCGGTGGATTGAGCACCAGCCTTCAAACCCAAGTGTCACTGGTTTGATTCCCAGCCAGGGCACATAACCAGGTTGCAAGCCAGGTCTCCAGCCAGGTCCCCAACTGGAGGCAGGTAAAAGACAACCATACATTGATGTTTTTCTCCCTTTCTTCCTTTCTCCCTTCTTCTCTCTCTAAAAATAATGAATAAAATCTTTTTAAAAATAGAGATATCATGATCTCCCAAAAGGTTTAATCATAGAGGTAAACAATAAATCTAAATTGTGGCACCATTACAATTTTGATAACTGGAGTTATACAGTGATTCATTTTACCTGGCAAATACTTCAAACCAATAAAGCTTTAACATAATTGTTGAAAAAAATACTGTCCCTTTTTTGGACAAAGGTTGCTTCTCTAATGGGGTGCAAATCGTGATATATTAATCTTTTTAAATGCTGTAGCTGGAAGTTTGGAGGAGTGGGGGAACACATGGTAGGTTCTGGGGGGCTCACTCTGGTGTGATTCTTGGCCTGGGAAGTGATTACAAAAGAGCTCGTCTTTGCTGGTTTGTTAAAATGTACATTGGTGTATTTGGACTTGTTTATATATTTTACAATAAAATGGTAAAAAATATATCTATAATCCAAGTGTTAAGAGCAATGTTCTGAGCCATTGAGAGTGGATGGTAATCAGAACAGGAACATCCTCCAGGGGGATGTTATATGTAGCCAGTACAAATAATGTCTATGAAAAGGTTTTATAAGGGAAAATGCTAATGAAATGGTGTTAAGTGAATAAGTAGGCTACCTACATGTATTTACAATAATATTTACCAAAACTATAAAAATATGTACATGTACAGGAAAAGAAAAGTGTTAGTACCACACTGCTTACCCCACTCCCTGAAATGAAGGGAGGTTGTTTTGTAAGTCATTGACTGATTGTGGTACAATAAATGCAAGGTAATGGTTAAGAGCACATTTAAGGTCCAATCTCAGCTCTGCCACTTACAAGTTGGGTCCCTTGGACAGATGGCTTCACCTCTCTGGGGATCTTATAATAATGCTGCTTGGGAAAATAGGTCCTAGCAAAAATGTATAGTCTATTTAAAATCTCCCAAGGCTGCCAGCATGGTTTAGGGAGGTCTGATTTATTAGGTCTACTCCAGCGTAAGATCTGGGAGATTTTCACAGCCTGAACCATTTTCTTAGTATGAATGAGGCTGGAAATGATCATGAAGGTTTTGGAAGCCCCTTGGGACCATATGTTGCTGCTGCTGTCATCTCTTTTTAGCTTGTTTTGTAATGGTGTTTCCTAATCCTGAGGGGAGGTTGGGAGGGGTGGCTTGGGGCTTGTGCCACATGCAGGGACATTAAATTGTACCTCGTAGCAGCCTTCTTAGCTGACTTCCTGTCTCAAGCATTCAGGCTGGCGGCAGGGAGCAAATTCCACTGACTTTGGTCCTACTTAGGGAGAAGAGCTTTGGCAATAAAGCAATGAAGCATTTCTCTGGCCAAATCGCCAGTAACATTTTAGGCCTATCAAATCTTTAAAACTCAATTTTCACTCTGAACTTTGATAATATGACCCATAGTTGTCTTTTGGAAGAAAAGAGCAATAATGATGACATGTAACTGAGGAAAATTCCTGGAGGATTGGTCAAGATCGCTTTCATGCTTCCTTATTTCATCATAGGTTAGGAAAACACAATCAGAACATTCAAAATATCCTCGGAAGATCCCCCTTGAAAGCTGTTTTGGAGAATTGGGGAGAACAGAGCAGTAGCCTGTGACTCAGCTTCTACTTCTGTGGCCCTCCAGTTGTAGAATTCAGGACAGGATGCTTTGTACTTTGAGGTTAAGCTCTCCACTATGAAAATGGGGTTTGTTCTAGCCCTGGCTGGTGTGTCTCAGTGGCTTGAGCGCTGGCCTGCGAACCAAAGGGTTGTCGTTTCAATTCCCAGTCAGGGCACATGTCTGGGTTACAGGCCAGGTCCCCAGTTGGGGACGTGCGAGGGGCAACCAATCAATGTTTCTCTTTCACATCAATGTTTCTCTCCCTCGCTTTCTCCCTTCCTTCCCCTCTCTCTAAAACTAGACATGAAATTTTAGAAAGATAAAATAAAATGGGTTCTGTTCTAGTCCACAGTCTCCTGGGTACCAGAAACTGAAGTTTACTCAAGTCAACCCAGGGGAAATGTGTATGTGCAGAACTTGAGTGGCTCTTTTTATATCACGCAAAATAGAATTTAAGGAAGAATACTAGAGCTAAAGAGAGACATGTCGTGATAATAAAAGGATCACTACACCAAGAATATACAACAATTAGAAGCATATATGCACCTAATAATAGACTCAAAATATATAAAGAAAAGGCTGGTAACAGAACCACTAGAAAGGACATCAGTAGGGATACAGCACCTTCCACTTCGATCCGGCAATTATGGAAGACACTGCCCAATCACAGCAGAACACACATTCTTTTCAGGACACCCAGCAGAACATTCTCCAGGAAAAAAGAAATAAAACAGTAGGCTAGGAAAAGCAAGTCTCAATACATATCGAAGGACTGAAATCATATGAAGTATGTTGTCTGACCATAATGGAATTAAATTAGAAATCAAAAATAATAAGGAATTTAGGAATTTCATAACTATGTGGAAATTAAACAACGTACTTTTAAATGACTCACAGGTCAGAGAAGAATCACAAGGGACAAGTTTTCTAAATGGTTACTGTGTCCGCCTGGCGCACAAGCAGTTGATCCAGGATTCACACAGATGGCTCAGCCCAGCGACCAGAGCCTGGAATGAACACCGACTTCCCTCCTGAGGGTCAGGTTTTAATATGCGAATAAAAATCCTGCAACAAGATTCTATTTCTCCTCCTATTCTCATATTCTCAATAAGGTTGGCTTTTATTTCCCCCACCCTTAACATATCTTTAATTTTAAAGTATATTTTATTGATTATGCCATTACAGTTGTCTCAATTTCTTTTCTCTTTACTTTCTTCCACTCACCGGGTACCCCCCTTTCCTCCAGCAATCCCACCTCCTTTTGTTCATGTCCATGGGTCTTTGGCTTCACCCTTCCCTCTCTTATTCTTAACTTCCCCCTGTCTATTTTGTACCCACCAATTATGCTTCTTAATCCCTGCGCCATTTCTTCCCCTTCCCCCGCCCAGCTGATAACAGGCCCAATGGTCCCCATACCTATGATCCTGTTCCTATTCTGGTTGTTTGCTTCGTTTGTTTTTGTTTTTATTTTTTAGATTCAGTTGTCGATAATTGTGAGTTTGTTGTCATTAGATTGACTTCTTCTTCTTCTTTTTTTTTTGAAGATTTTATTATTTCCAGAGAGAGGAGAAGAAAAGAGAGGCAGAGAGGGAGAGAGACATCAATGTATGGTTGCCTTTCACCTGCCTCCAGCTACAGACCTGGCTGGAGACCTGGCTTGCAACCTGGTTATGTTGCCCTGGCTGGGAATCAAACCAGTGACCTTTGGGTTTGCAGGCTGGTGCCTTATCCACTGTGCACTGTGCCACCAGCCAGGGCCTTAGATTGGCTTCTTAATGACAGAAAAGTAAAACCCATCTGAGGGGTTCAAGAACCTCTCAACTTTCCATAGAAATTCAGGGGTTCCCCCTCCCCCCGCCCACTCCTTCAAGGAGAAAGCTAAAGGTGACAGAAAAGAACATAATGTCATTTTTAATGGAGTGTTCCAATTCACAAGTAATAATATTTTTCTATTAGAGCCTATCATTCAAAATGTCTCATATCAGAATGAATTATTTAATTAGGTGTTCAAACCATACTTCAGAAGACCCATTCATAATACATCACAATAGTCTCAAACTGAGAATGTGGGTCATGTTAGCAGTTTTTTTCCACCCTGCTTTTTACTGCAGCTATTTCTCAAAGCTATTGCACCAAGTGTCAGCACTAAATGTCCTCAGTCAGAGAGGGAGGCATAGGACCACACGAGGCGTACTTATAGAGTCAGGACATTGCGATCTTCCCCCTGTGCCCTTGACCGGGCCCAGCAAGTCAAAGTGGGAATGGGATTCAGGCAGCAGCTTCAGGAGCATGGCCTATGCAGCAGACACACTGGATCTGAGTCCTGCCTCTCCTGCTCTGTGCCCCTGGGCAGCAAATCACAGAACCCCTCTGAGCCCATTTCTCCTCAATCTGCAAAATAAGCATTGATGAAACCTACCTTCTAGGGCTGCAGTGAGGAGAACGAGGTGATGTAGGTCAGATGCTCAGAAGAGCACCCGGCTGTAGCCATGATTAGTAAGTGCTGGGATCGGTGGGTGGCCAAACTGCTGCCAGGGCTTTGACTTCTGGCTCCCCACTGCGGCGTCCTGACCTTTCGCTCCTCCCCACTGCACCCCAACCTGCTCCTCCCTTCGTCCCCCAGCCTCAGATAATCTCTGCCCCTTCAGGGTCTCCCCACATCTTGAAGCCTTTTTTATTTTGTTTTGTTTATATTATTTTATTTTTTTTGTAAAGATTTTATTTATTATTCTTAGAGAGAGGGGAAGGGAGAGAGGCAGAGAGGGAGAGAGACATCAAGGTATGGTTACCTTTCACCTGCCTCCAGCCACGGACCTGGCTTGCAACCTGGGTATGTGCCCTGACTTGGAATCTAACCAGTGACCTTTGGGTTCACAGGCCGGTGCCTATCAACTGAGCCACCAGCCAGGGCTGTGAAGCCTTTTTCTTTTGCCCGCTACATAACCCATCAGCAAATCCTGCTGGCTCTACCCTCAAAATACATCCAACACCCAACATCCAACTGCATTTCACTCCTCTGCTGGCCACCCACAACGACGCTCCATCACCTTTCACGCCCTGGCTGGTCTTGCTGCTTCTGCCATTGCTCTCTGGCGTACCAGTGCGGCTCTCTGCCTCTGCCCAAGGCCATCTGAAGAAAACTGTTGGGCAGTTCTTTGAACCAGTGGCCAGGGTACATCCTGAGACAGCAGTGGTTTGACCCAGAAAAGATAGGAGAGACTGAAAACACAAGGAGGAAGCTGGATCTGAGCAGGTAGAGGCCCTGGCCACCTGCTCCTGTCAGGGCTCTCACAGCAGCACTCGCCTCCAGCAGGTGTCCAGAGGCCGGATGCAGAGCCGTAGCAGAGGCTGGAAGGTGGGGACTTACCTTTCTTCCTGAGCTCCTGCTCCTTGAACTCCAGGCTCCTCCCTGACAGCCACCCTTGTGCCCCCAGCACTGAGGGAGACACAGAGGGAACTGGCTTCAGCAGTTTCCTGTGAACCAATTTAATCAGAGCCCATAATATCCAGTGGTGTTGAAAGGACTGGCTCCACCTGGACAAGGGCTGGTGTTGCTGTTTTAAAACAGATGTATTGCGGTATATTTGATATATATGAGTATTGAAAAAAAATCACAGGTATTTAATGAATACAATTTGGTGACTGTGGACATATTCATACACCTACAAAACCATCACCACAGTCAAGGCAACAAATGCACCTACATCATCTCCAAAAGTTTCCTCGTGTGGTGTTCCCCTAGGGCTTGTTTTATGGTAGGCACACTTGATGAGATCAGCCCTCTTAACACATTTTTTGAAGTGCACACTGCAGTATGTTGACTGTAGGCGCTATGCTGTACAGCAGCTCTGTAGAACTAATTCACCTTGCATAAGTGAAACCACACCAACTGAACAACAACTTCACATTCCTCCCACCCTTCAGCCTCCATCCCGGCACCCTGGTAACCACTGCTCTGTTCTCTGATGTAGTGAGTTTGACTATTTCAGGCACTTCACATAAGTGGAACCATGCAGTGTTCATCTTCTGTGTCTGGCTTATCTCACTCAGCATGGTTCCACAGGTTCACCTGTGTAATCTCAAAGAGTTACCTGCCCTCCCATGTTCACCGAAGCATTATTCCTAACAGCCAAGTTACAGAGACAACCTAAATGTCCACAAATAGAAGAATAAAGAAAACCTGGTCGATATACACAGTGGAATCTTATTCAGCCTCAAAAAGAAGGAAACACCATGGGCTTCTGAGAGGACAAGCTGTCTCTGCAGCAGCAAGGAAGTGCAGGTTGAGAACAGTGCAGAGAAAGGCTCCAACATTCATCTCAATGGCCATTGGAGGCTGGGTTACTTTGAAATGGGGGGGAGAGATGTTATAAAGGAATATGGGGAAGGAGAGTATTAACGGCTCAGAGAAGAAATGAGAGGCCATAAGAAGTTCCAACTGCTCTAAAGAATTGATGAAACTTGTGACTAGTTTTTTCCTTGTGTTTCATTTAGTTACTGCAGCATAACAAATCACCCCAAAACTCAATGGCTTTGAACAACAAGAATTTATTATTGCCCACACAGGCCATTCCAGTGGTTCTCTTGATTTTGACTAGGCTCATTTATGCAACAGTTATCACACGTGGAATCTGCTGATTGTGGCGGGGCGAGCGCTCATGCTTGGGCAGTCTGCAGGCTGGTCAAGGACAGCCTAGACCGGGCCACCTCCCTGTGCTCCATTACCTCTGGTAGGTGGTGGTAGAGGCCCCGGAGAGAGAGCACGTGCCAGTACGCGAGGCCTCTGGAGGCCTCGGCTTGAAGTTGACACCCTCCTCATTCCTGCCCTGTTCCGTAAGCCAAAGCAAGTTGTGAGACTGAGCTCAGAGTAGCAGGAGGAAACTACCAAAGATGTGGCTGCAGGGAGGGGCCAAAAAATTGGGGCCATAATTAATCTACCATACCAGCCCCAATTTCAGATCTGCC
Organism: Noctilio leporinus; assembly: GCA_004026585.1. Taxonomy (NCBI): domain Eukaryota; kingdom Metazoa; phylum Chordata; class Mammalia; order Chiroptera; family Noctilionidae; genus Noctilio; species Noctilio leporinus. The sequence goes on along the minus strand of PVIW01000775.1, from coordinate 89,691 downwards.
TCCCCACCACCAGAGATGCCCAGAGAACAATCAATGGCATGATGAAGACTCTGGGATCTGCCAGACTTGGAATCAAATCTGCTTCCATGTTTGCATTTGGGTGAGTTACTTAAGCACCGCTCTGGACCCCGGTTCCTCCTCTGTAAAATGAGGATAATGATCATCTCTCTTCCTTAGGGCTGTGAGGATGAAATAACATGAATTGTAAAGGGGATCCATCTGGCCCTTAACAAGTGCCCAAGGTTGGTAGCAGGTATTCTCACATGCCAGGTGTCAAGCCTGACTCTGGAGTAGCCTGCGAGGAAGCGAGGTGGCCTTGCTTCCTCCAGGAGATGAGAAGGGGAAGGATGAGAGAGAAGAAAGGGTGTGGTAAACCATTTTGCAGGGCCTCATGAGGGACTCCAAACTGGAGCAAAGCCAACTTTTAATAGCCACAATGCCCACCCCAACCCCTGCTCACACCCCCACCCCACTCCCACCCCCCATACCCTGTCCTAGACCCTACATGACTCCCTAGGGGACAGGGAGGAAAGAACACAAGGTTCTTGAATTTGTCAAGTCAGCTCAACTACTCCAGGAAGGGGTGGGTCTTTAATCATCCTCACCCACCAATGAAAGAGTAGTGGCTTCTCACTTGACTGGCTTCTGCACACATCTTTGTGTGTGTTTGCACATGAGAGGTGGATAAATAGAGATGTACATATCCCAACACCCCCAGTGGATGCCTGAAACTACACATAGTACCAAACCTTATATGCACTATGTTTTCCCTATGCATACCTTGGTCAAGTTTAATTTACAAATTAGGCACAGTAAAAGATTAACAACAATCGCTAATAATAAATGATGATAATACACTGCAATAAAAGTTATGCCAGTATGGTCTTTTTTTTTTTTTTTTTTCTTTCAGCAAAGTAGCACAAATTTCTTTATTCTTTTTCACAGTTTCACAGATAGAAGACTTGTTCTTACTGTAGATCTTAGCAACCTCAGTACTTGATTCTTTTTTTCTTTCTTAAGAATTTTCACCTTTTCACTTACAGGAAGCACTTCGCAGCTTCTCTTGGGTATGTCTGAATTGACGGCATCACTACTCCTGCGCTTTGGAACCATTATTAAGCAAGATAAGAGTTATTTGAACACAAGCACTGTGATACCAGGACAATCAATCTGATCATCAGGATGGCTACTGAGTGACTGATGGGAAGGCAGAATATAAAGAGTGGCCACACTGGACAAAGGGATGATTCACATTCTGGGCAGGACTGAGCGGGACAGCATGGGATTTCACCACCCTACTCAGAATAGTGCGCAATTTAAAACTTATGCATCATTTATTTCTGGAACTTTTCATATAGCATTTTCAGATCACGGTTTACCATGGGTAATTGAGACCACAAGGAATGAGACCATGGATAAGGGGGCTCTCCTGTACTCTTGGAGAAGGAAGGAACTTCATTTAACAACAGGGCTACATGGAACCAAGAGACCACTTGGTTTACCCTCCTTGTTTCACAGATGAGCACACTGAGGCCAGTGGGGCCAAATGGCTTGTCCCATGTCACACAGCCAGTTGGGGAGCAGGGACTAGAACCCAGGTGTGCTGCTTGCTGTGTCCCTTGACACCAAGTGCAAGTTCAAGTTTCCAAAACCACCCTCAGGTTGGATAATTTGGTAAAAGGAACCACGGAATTCACTGAAATCTATTGTACTCATATTTACAGTTTATTTCAGGGAAAAGATAAAAATTATCCTAATAAGAGACACACAGGGTAGAGTCTGGGAGAATTCCAAATGCAAAAGTTACATCAGCCTCAGAACACCTTGTCCTCCCGGTATTGATATCCATCCACACATTGAAACCAGAAAAGCGGGTGTCGGTGCTGCCCGTCACCTACCAGACCCAATGAGCAGAGACAGGGATTGAATCTTTATGGGCACTTTGTTCAGATGGTTGGTGGTCTGAGAAGACAGCGGGTTTGCACACTAACAAACTGTCTTACATTCCATTATAAATGGTCCCTTTTTATAAGGAGAAGAAATGTGTAGGAAAGGGGTTTTGAATTTAGGGAAAATGTTAATCATAAAAGCTGCAGCAACCTTTCACCAGAGTCCTGGGTGGTGGTCAAGGCACAATGGCTCAGATACCATCTTGAATTGCTTGCAGTCCTCCTGAGGCACAAAGGTAGAGCTGCTTATAGTCTCCTGGAATCAAGGTGGTTCATAGCTTTAGTTTCTGAAACAATAGCTTTTTACATGCCTTGATTCCTAAGGTTATTTGCTATTACCCAAAAGGAAAATTTTCCAACATTTGGGTTCCCCATCGATATGACAATACACAGTCAGTATGGCCAACCAAAGAAGCTCACCCAAGCTTCAGTGTCTAGAGTTTTTTGTTTTTTAAGATTTTATTTCATTATTTTTAGAAAGAGGGGAAGGGAGAGAGGCAGAGAGGGAGAGAGACATCAAGGTATGGTTGCGTTTCACCTGCCTCCAGCCACAGACCTGACTGGAGACCTGGTTTGCAACCTGGTTATGTGCCCTGGCTGGGGAATTGAACCTGCGACCTTTGGGTTCATAGGCCGGCACCTTAACCACTGTGCTACCAGCCAGGGCTGTCTAGAGTTTTTATGGGGAATGACTATTGAACTCGGGTCTCAAGCCTCAGCCCACTCCCTGGAGGTCAGGCTGCTATCACCTGGCTGAAGAAGACTACCTGAGTCACCTCATAAGCATGAACTATCAAGTGGGACTAAAGGTTTAAAGGTTACCCTCCAGGAGCCAGGGACAAAGGGCAGACCTCTGTGGGCAAGGCCAGATTTTGTACTACACATCTTTCTTCTGCTTCTACCTCATAAAGGCAGTTGCAAAGAAAAACAAAAGTAGCTATACTGAAATTAGACTAGGTACCAGACACTGTCCACATTTTTTGTCTAATTCTTACAACATTGCAAAGTTGGTGTTACATAGAAATAAGAAAACGGAAACTTAGAAAGTTGTCCAAAGTTTTATTTTTACTTATTTATTTATTTTTAAGATTTTATTTATTTTTCAAAGAGAGGGGAAGGGAGACAGGCAGAGAGGGAGAGAGATATTAGTGTGTGGTTGCCTTTCACCTGCCTCCAGCTGCAGACCTGGCTGGAGACCTGGCTTGCAACCTGGTTATGTTGCCCTGGCTGGGGAATTGAACCAGCGACCTTTAGGTTTGCAGGCTGGTGCCTTGTCCACTGCGCCACCAGCCAGGGCAAGTTGTCCAAAGTTTTAGAGCTGCAAAGTAACAGAGTCAACTACGGTGACACAGCGTAACTCTTTGAGTCATCAGATCCTTGTTGACAACTTCATTCACTCAACTATGTGCCGATAGCCATTCTGGGTGCTGAAGATACAGCTAGCCAAGCACAAAACAGACAAAAATCCTACGTGTACAAAGTTGATACTCAAATGGGAGAGAGTAATAACCAAATAAATACATATAACATAGAGTAGCTTGAATGGTGATGTTGCTGTGGATATGAGGCATATGTGGTAGGCATTTAGACAGACATGAGCAGAGCAAGGACAGCAGGCCAGGGGCAGAAGGTCGCCAGGACGGAAAGCCCTGGGTTGTCTAGCAACAGGCAAAACTGGAAAAACAAGGACCTCAACCCTAGAGTAACCTTTCCTCCCCTAGCATATTGCTGGTCATTCATGTTAAACCCTCCCCTGACCTCTCCTCCCCTGGCATGTTGCTAGTTGTGCGGGTTAGACGGCCTCAGCAGGGATGAACAAGGGGCCAGAGACTAGCCCTTAAGGATTAAGTCCCCGAACAGTGAGGTTCTGACCTGAGTCAAACAGGACATCCAGGCTTCCACTGTGTTTCAGCTCCAGACCCAGACAAGCAACAAAACCAGACAAACCCCGCCATGGCCGACATCAGGGCCAGCCACATGGACTGATGACCCCCTGCCATGGTGCTGCCCAGTCAGCAGAGACCACAGCCTCTGAAGAACACACCTGGAAAGCTATTGGGCCCCTCCCCTGAGACCTCCTGACAAATACTGTCAAGGAAGATGACCCAGCGTGGCTCTCTCCAGGCAGGACGCCCGTGCCTTTCCTCACCCCCTTCCCCAAGTGAGCCTTGCTCTTATAGTTTGAGTTTTGGCTCTGACTTCATTTCTAACCAAAACTCAAGTTCCACAGTTGTTAAACCAAGGTCAGGTCTAACTCCACCAGTCTAACACCTGGTGCCACTTCATCATCAACAAAGCAATGTGTTGATGTTGTTCGGATCTATCTTTAAACATAACAATTATAACAAGACATCTTTGAGACAACTGAGAAATTTGAACCTGGACTAGTATATGCGACTATTAATTTTGTTAGATTCAATGATGGCATGGTGACTATGTTTCCAAAAGGGAAAGGTATTAAATATCCAGATGAAAGCATTTATGAATAAAATAGGATTGTAAAACTTTGCTAATTATTAATGCTGGATGATAAAAATATGAAAACCCTTTATACTGATATAGACCTAAGATGGCAGCATAGGGAGACATGGCTCACCCCTTCACACAACCACATCAAAATTACAACTAAGCTCTGGCTGGTGGCACAGTGGATAAGGCACCAGCCTGAGAAACCAAAGGTCACTGGTTCGATTACCCAGCCAGGGCACAAAGCCAGGTCTCCAGCCAGGTCTGTAGCTGGAGGCAGGTGAAAGGCAACCATATATTGATGTTTCTCTCCCTTTCTTCCTCCCTCTCTGCCTTTCTCTCTAAAAATAATAAATAAAATCTAAAAATAAAAAATAAAGACAGGGGGATATTAAGAATAGTATAAGAGTGGGTGAAGCCAAAGAACTGACATGCAAGACCCGTGGACTCATGAACCTGGGTGGGGTGGATTGCTAAAGAAAAGGTGGGTGCTGGGAAGAAGGGGGCAAAGGGAAAAAATGAGGACAACTGTAACAGTATAATCAATAAAATATACTTTAAAAATAAAAATAAAAAATGAAACTTGTTGGTATTTGCTTTTACCTTTATTTTGTCTGCCATTGTGTTTTGATTCCCAATGGAAGGCCAGTTCATCAGGTGATCTTTGAACTGGTTTTCTTTTGAGGTGAACTGGACCATGCTTGTCACCAGCTCCTCCCAGCTGCCAGCTGGCCTCCGCGCACCTGGACTCCGAGCAAGGAGGGTGGACAGCCCCACGCTGCAGGCCTCTCGGCCTTTCTGCTGAGCACAGGCTCAGGTTGACAACAGTTTTCCCAAGAGCACTGGCAAGAGTGACTCAGCTCCAGGAAGTTGGCCGGTGCATCCTGGCTGGGAAAGCAATAGCCCAGAAGATCACCGTGAGACTCAACAGAAGCCCTCCAGCCTCCAGAGACTGTTCTGAAAAGCAGGAACCACGAAGGCTGGGATCATCCCAACATGGTGAAATATTTGAAGTGCTGGAGGGAAAGACTCCTGCAGAGGAGAGGTGTTTGCATAACTAGTGACTCAAGGCAGCAGGAAAGAAAAGAGGTTGAAGACAAATTCCATCAGTTAATGTCTGCTGTGCAAACTGTCACCCAAGCATGTTTCCTTTGAGACTTGAAGGCAGAAAACCTGTTCTTGGAGGCTGGAAAGGGTAGGCTTCCAGCCCAGAATCATTATCAGCGATAAAGAGGGGCATTACATAATGAAAAGGGGGTCAGTTTCCGAAGAAGATATAACAACTTTTCATGTGGATAAATCTAAATCTAACAACAAGAACACCAAAATATGAGGCAAGAATCTATAGAGCTGGGTAAAGAACTAAACCAGTCCAGTACTATAGTTGGAGAACTGGACCCATCCAGCTGCCCAGGCTGGGTCGGTCAGCTGGGTAAAGTGTCCTCCTAATACACTAAGGTTGTGGGTTTGATCCCTCATTAGAGCGCATACAAGAAGCAACCAATGAATGCATAAATCTCAATCTCTCTCCCTCCCTGCCTCAGATCAATCAATAAATTTCTAAAACATATTTTGGCCCTGAGCAGTATGGCTCAGTTGAATGTGCATTGTCTGGCAAAGTGAAAGGTCGCCAGTTCGATTCCTGCTCAGGACACATGCCTGGGTTTCAGGTTCAGTCCCAAGTTGGGGCACTTGCAGAGGCAACTAGTCATTGTTTCTTTTTCACATCAATGCTACTCTTTCTCTCTTTCCCCCTCACGTCCTCCTCTTTCTAAAATAAAAAATTAAAGTTAAAAAAACCCAAAAAACTAGTAAATTGTCACTGTGCTAAATCAAAATGAAAGAACCTTGCTCTTTCCCAGTTCTTTTTCAAATTAGCTACCTTTGTGTATCAACTGCCCTTAAAATCAAACTAGGCCTACTGTTGTCTACTGTTATTTGGTTTATCATTTCTAGTCTGTGACCTGTGCCTCTGGCCCTAGGAGGTCTTTGTGTGCCTGAACCTGGTAAGTACCCTGGGGAGATCACAGGCTATGTGCCAGGTAGGACACGTTGGCTTTTCTAATAACATTTTGTTGAAAATAGTCGCCCGATAACCAGGTGATAGGTCAACCTGCATTTTGGCTCAGATAATGTTCAGCTAGGAAGGATCCAGGCTCCTCCTGCTTGTCCTCTCTGTCGCCCTTCATTTTACTGGCTTCACACTTGTCATCTCATGAACAGGGATGGCTGTTCCATCTCCAAGTTTTGGGTCCCTGAGAAGATGAGGGCAGGAGGAGGAGGAAACAAGGGAGAAAAGAAACCTCTTATACTAAGTTTTTGTCATTTTATTCTGGAAGGGAAGCCCTCCCCAGTGGTGTTTACCCAATCTCGTTGACCGCCTGTAGCTGCCAGGTGACAGAGATCAAGGTTACAGCTTTAGAGCTTCTGCGAGAGAGAGAGGCGGTGGGAGCAAGGAAAGTTGGGAGCTGCCAGCCAGGTAGCTCAGGGTTAGGAACGAATGTAAGTTACATTATTACATCTGCCTATGTCCTAAAATCCTGGAGCTTATCTTAAACTAATTTAGTCACGCTGAGTTTGATTTCTATTTGCATTATACTTGGAGTGATCTTATGTCGGAATTTTCTACTTTAAAATGTATGAACAATGGTACCATCTTATTTTATTTCTCAGCCTTGGTATCAGTTTATATAGTCTACTTTATCAAAGTGAGCTAGGAAAAGAAAATATTTCTAGAAGCCAGTTCAATTGGGTGAATAGGACTTGTTTTTTTATCCACATGTTATTTTTTAAGTTAGTTCCTGGAATTTTCCCCAGTGGTGGCAAGAATACCTCTGGTTGGCAAGCAACAGTACCAAAGATAATTCTACCTGTCTTTCCACATGTTTGCTCTGCTTGATGCATTACGTAAGTTGGAAATGCTTCAGCCAGAAAGTCAAAGAAGAGGGTTTTGTTTGCGGAGCCTCTTCAGGCAGAAGTGCTTTGTCGCCATCTGGTGGACAACTTTATCTTTGCAACGTCAGCCGGGGTTCCCGCCCCGGCTGCCCTGGGGAATCACCAGCGCTCTTGTAAACAACCCGAGTTCCTCCCCACAGACTGCGTCAGTCGGGGTGTGGGATTGGACGTGGCATTAGTACACTTGTTTTCTTCTTTGTTTGTTTGTTTTTAAGTTCTGTAGGTAATTTAATATGTAATTAGGGTTAAGAACAGCTAAGGTAGAAGAAGCTCTAAATTGGTGAGGAATAATGGACGATCATCCCTCCTACAAAACTGTCCCAAAGGACAGAGCTGTCTATACAGGTAAGTTCTGTCGTTGTAACTAAGGTCTTTCTCTAGCTACCAGAGGGAAAATCGTCAAACAGTTGCTAAGAATATAAGAAACTTACATCTAAATCTGAAACCACACCCGCCACAATGGCCAAAATAGAAAAGGCTAAGAATAGATAGCAAGCCACGGTTAGCGCTAACCGCAACTTTGCGGGCGGGGGTGCAAATTAATACAATCACTTTGGAAACTTGTTTTGGTATCTTCTGACCTTGAACATATAGCACGTATCTTGTGACACAGCAATTGCACACCTAGGAACACACAGAGAAATGCCCATGAATGTGCCCTCCAAAGACAGGTTTAAGAATGTTTGTAGCAGTATTATTTACAAATAACCAAACACGTAAATGTTTTTCAATAGTTGAATGAATAAGCTGGGATCTACTCACACAATGGAATACTATGTAACCATGAAAGTGGGAAAAAAAAACTATAGCTACTCACACAATAGGTGGGCAAATCTGACAAATGTAAATTTTCACAAGGTCAGGCACAAATAATGCATATTTTAACTTTTTCACTTATATAAAAGCTTAAAGCAGATAAAAATAAACTATGTTGATAGAAGACAAGAGGGGGGTTCCCTTTGGGGAACGAGGAGGTGGGGGGGCTGCAAAGGGAGGATGGGATAGTGATATTTCTTGCCTTAGGTTGCCATACATGGATGCATTCACTTTGTGATAATGAATTGAGGTGTAAACTATTTTGTGCACTTAATTTAAAAAAAGTTAAAAAGCAAACCAGGATATTCAAAAACAGATTTGTAAACATCTAGCCTTCCTCCTCACGGAAGGGGGAAAGTTTTAATTGATGGGATGTCACCGGCAGTGTCCCTCAAACCTTACTGTACATGTGGCTCACGTGGGGATCTTATTGAAAACACATATTGGATCCAGTATTCTGGGGAGGAGCCCAAGATTCTTGCATTTCTAGGAAGCTCCTGTGATAGACAGAGGTGAGCAGAGCAAGGACAATAGGCCAGGGGCAGAGGGTCACGAGGACAGAGAGTTGCAGGCGCCTAGCAATGGGGAAAACTCAGAAAGCCAGGACCTCACCCCCAAAGTGAGCTCTGCTCCCCTAGTATATCATATTCATGTGGTAGAAACCCCCTAGATTTCACATCAACGGTCTCCCTTGGAAGAGAATAAGGGACCAAAATTGGCCTCTCGCAACTCGCCTGTGGGTCCTTGCACGACCACTCCCCTAAACATTAACTCCTACGGATAACATCTAGGCCACAATTGTGTTTCAGATCATGACCCAAAAAAGCAGCAAAACCAGATTAGCACCATGGCTGACTTCAGGAACAGCTGCATGGTCTGGTCTAATGACCGCCCTGCGCCATGGTGCTGACAATCAGTGGAGACCCCAACCCTGAAAGGACACACCTTTCCTTTCCACATCCGTGGAAAACTGATGAATATTCTTTTGGGATCCTCGCACCCTTGAAAGCCCAGGACTCAGAGGACCCAGCAGCAGGATGTAGAGGCCTGCCTCCCTGGACACACCTACCTTCCCCAATCCCCTACTTCTTCCCAACCAGGCACATCACCCTTACCTTTCACTCCCCTGAGCTCCAAGTGCCCTTCTCTTGTCTCTGTAACTTGTTTCCACAGCCTATTTCTTCTACCTCTGTGACTTTCTAAATAAACTTTCCTTATAGCTTGAGTCTTGACTTTGAATTCTTCCTTAGCCAGAACTCAAAGCACTGAGGTTGCTGAACCAAGGTTAGCTCTCATTCCATGGGTCTAACACCTGGTACCGTTTTGCTGCTGCCAACACACCTGATGCTTCCCAAGCCATGTTCTACAAATAGCCATGTTTTGACTTGTTAATGGATGTTAAGATTTTAACCATTTAATCAAAGTTTACTTTGAAAATACAATATTAAGCACATTGAGGCTGTTTCTCTAATTTTGTGATCATTTGTGTTTAGAAATAAGTGTGCCATTCCCTGAGAATAATAAACTCAGTAAACATAAAGCTGAATACACACAGCGATGTGCCTGGCACTGCAACACTGCCTCTAGAAGATCTTCTAAATCTAGAAGAATACGCCAGGAAGAGGCTGGAAACAGTGCCTGCTTCCTAATACACATATTTGGCATCTTGCTGGGTAAGTAGCACTTAGCAACTGGCATTTCTACGTTAGATTGCCTATTGCAGAGGCTGGTAAACTTCTTTAAAAAGCCAGGTGGTCAATATTTAGGCTTTGCAGACCATAGGATCTCTGTTACTCAGCTCAAACAAGTGGGCGTGACTCTGGCCCCAAAACCTCTATTGACAAAACAGATGGCAGGCCACAGTTGGTTAACCTCTGGTCTGTTGTGTAACCTGTCTTGACATTTCCACATAGTTTATCTTAGAAGATATCTTTAAATCTCTAAGTTGTATTTTAATTAAAAGCTTAAAGCTGAGCTTTAATTCTTCAAAAAACAAATAGTCCACGTGCATATTGTATCTCAAGAAGGTGCTTTTGGTTTGCGAATGGTCATTTATGGTCAAATAAGTTTAAAATATGGTCATCTAAGGATAAAAAGAGTCGCCAAATTGAATGTGATAGAGCAATAACACCGAGGAGCTAAGCTAAGAATTAGTATATAAATTGTATTCTTGAACCACATACTTGCCAGGCCACTGGCCTAAGTGCCCGTGGTGTCTCAGGCTCAGCAACCATCATTCATTATATTGCTGAGTTGGTGTACACACTGCACAGAAATACGGTATTTGAATTTAGATTCCAATAGAACCTAACTACGCTGAGTCCGTACCTTGAGGCTGTCAAAGATGAACAAAGCAGGACATTCATTAAAGTGATAAAAACAGATTTTGTTCAGTAACTCTGATAGTAAAGGGACGCTAAGCTCCACTTTGATTTGCGAAGCAGTGCCTGGGCATTTCAAAGGGAGGATGAAGGCTTATGGAGGAGGAGTGAGCAGGTTACGTTGATGGCACAGAAACTGTTCTTGTTATATTAACCATGGTTGGACTTTTTCTGCTAGAGGCTGCTGCTTTCATTTGGAATCATACATCCAATTTTAGCTATTCTAGTCTGCACTGAGTGATATCACTCACTTTGATTGTTTTAAAAATATTTTTCAGATTTTTATTGATATAAAACATTTTTCTTCAAAATTTCCCAATGTCCTTTGATCTTGTCTCCTGACCACAGCCTCTCCTGTTGAGTTTAATTTGCATTTCCCTGATAAGTAATGGTGGTATCTTTTCATGGACGTATTGACCACTGCTTATATTTATTTAACTTCTTTAGTAAAGCATCTGTTCAACTCTTTTACCACATTCTTGTCTTATAAGTTTCCTATACATGTCCATTCTGATTTACTAAATATTGCAACTGTTTCCTCCCAGTTAGCAGCTTGCCATTTTTTCTTATTGATATTCTTTGAAGAAAAGACTTAAAAAAAAAAAAAGATTTTATGATTTTCAGAGTGAAGGGCAGGGAGGGAGGGAGGAAGAAAGGGAGAGAAGCATCAATGTATGGTTGCCTTTCACCTGCCTCCAGCTGGACACCTGGCTGGAGACCTGGCTTGCAACCTGGTTATGTGCCCTGGCTGGGGGAATCGAACCAGCAACCTTTGGGAGAAAAGACATTTTTAAACTTGAAAAACTTTGTCCATTTTTTCTTTGATGTTTAGTGACTTTTACATCCTAAGAAACTTTTGCCTACAAACTTTGAAAAGATTTTCTCCCATTTTCCTATAGAACGATTAACACTTAAAAATTTTTTTTATTTATTATTTTTAGAGAGAAGGGAAGGGAAAGAGGCAGAGAGGGAGAGAGACACTAATGTATAGTTGCCTTTCACCTGCCCCTAGCTGCAGACATGGCTGGAGACCTGGCTTGCAATCTGGTTATTTGCCCCAACTAGGAATCGAACCAGAGACCTTTGGGTGCGTAGGCTGGCTCCTTATTCACTGTGCCACCAGCCAGAGCCCAACAGTTTCTTTTTATGGATAAATCTGTAGTGTTTTTTTGTTTTTTGTTTTTTTAGCAAATTTTGTATATACTGTTCAATAAAGGTTCCAGTTTTCTTTTTCCATAAGGATATCCAGGTGTTCTTGAGTGATTGTCAAAAGGCTACTTCTCCCCCATCAAATTATATGACATGTTAGTCAAAAATCAATTAAAATCAATATGGGGCTCTATTTCTGGGTTATTCTCCTCCATTGACCCATATGTCTATTTTTCTGTCAAAACCACACTATCCTGATTACTGCAGTTTTATGTAAATTTTGCTGTTAGGAAGGGTAACCTTGTTCTACTTTCTCAGAATTATTTTAGCTACTCAAGATTTGCATGACTATGTGAATTTTGACATCAACCTGTAAAAATTTACCCAAAGATGCTGCTGGGATTTTGACAGACATTGCTTAGAATCTATAGATCAACAGGGGAGAACAGATATCTTAAAAACACTGTGTTCTAGCCCATGAACATGATACATATATCCTCTTATTTAGGTCTTTAAAAGATATCTTTCAGTAATTTTGTTTTGTTTTCAGTATATAGGCTTTTTCACATTAAAAAAGTTTACCCCTACTTTTGTAGTGCTATTGAAAATATATTTGAATTTTGTTGACAGTACAAATAATAAATTTGTTTATTCAGTTACTGGTGGTAGCATTTTCGTAGTCTTTGGCAATTTTTTTGTATGTGAGCACGTCATTTGTGACTAAACAGTTTTACTTCATCCTTTCCCATCTTTACTGCCCTGACTAGGACCTCAAATACAAGTTTGAAGAGAAGTAAAGTATACATCCTCATCTTGGTGTAGAATTTAACAGGAAAATGTTCAATATTTTATCATTTTTTAATTTATTCTATTACAGTTGTCCCAAATTTCCCCCTTTGTCCTCCTCTGCCCAGCCCACCCCCAGCTCCCATATGATGCTATCAGTAGGTTGAGGAATGTCCCTTCTACTCCTTGTTTGCTGAAAGCTTTTATTATTAACTTTGTAAAATGCTTTTACTGTATCTATTGAAATGATCACGTGTTCTTTTTTTCTCGTTATTCCCGCTACTATGGTAAATAATACTAATTGAGTTTCAAATTATTATACAAATCTTGCATTCCTGGGAAAACCCCATTTTGTCACCATGCAAGGTTGGCATATTTGAAAATCAACTATATTTAGGATTTTTTATGCATTTCTGAATTTAAATTGCTAAGATTTTGAAGATTTTGGGGGCTTTTTAAAAGTCTAATTGGTTTGGAGCTTTCTTTACTTGAAATACCTTTTTCTGATTTTGATATAATAATAATGCTGGTCTCTTAAATAGGGTTCATTTTTGTTTTCTATGTTATGGTATGTAAGATTGGTATTATTTCATTTTTAAAGATTTGATAGAACCTACTGGTGAAATCATCTGGGCTTGGGATTTTCTTTGTGGGAAGGGTAGTAATTCAATCGATAAAGGAATATTCAAACTTTCTATTTCATGTCAGCTTTGATAATTTGTGTCTTTCAAGCAATTTATCTATTTCATCTACATTGTCAAATTAACTGGTGTGTAGTGTCTAGACAAAGACAAAGAGCAGACCTTCCTTGGGGTAAATATAAATAAATCCTTTACACACCCTGACCTTGTTATGAGGAGATATTGCTGATGTATTTAGAGGTAAGGAGTCATGAGGTCTGCAACCTACTTGAGAGAGAGGGAGCCCTGGGCAGGTGGATTTGATTCCCAGTCACGGCACAAAATTAGGCTGTGGGTTCAATCCCTGGTTGGCGAGCATTCAGGAGACAACTGATCCTCTAGCATCAATGTTTCTTTCACTCTCATTCCCTCTCTCCTTCCTTCCTCCCTTCCTCTCTCTCTCTAGAATCAATAAATATATCCTCAGGTGAGGATTGAAAAAAGAGACAGGGAGGGAGCAAGGTAAATATAGGGTGAAGGGTATATAGGATCATTGTACTATTTTTACAATTCTGTACATTGAGATTCAAAATAAAAAATTTTAATGATCTATTCATATCCCAGAACCCAATAATTTAACAAAATGATGAGATCACACACATACTCTGCACAAAGAGTTTTATCATGGAACAAAAGTTTGAAAACAGCCTAAACATTCCACAAAGAAGTCAGTAAACACACTACAGTATAATTGACATCAAATACCCTCAAATAATAACAAATCACATCTTTTCCAAGAGTATCCATGTGGGAAATTCTCATTACAGGTAGACAACTGAAGGAAGGTGTTGTCACACTGACCATGTGACCCCATCCAATGTGCACCGGAAAAAGCCTGCAAAGAAACACCATGCAAATGTGGTTCTCTCAGTGGCAGGGTCCGGGGTGAACTTGACTCTTCACGTTCCTTGTCCAAATTCCTTGAAGGGTTCCAGATATTCTCACCACTCCAGGGGGACAGGAAGAGCTTGCTTTAGGGTTTAGCCAACCAGGGGAGTCAGGATTCGCCCCAACAAGGTGGAAGACCAATGGGCAGTGATGCTAACTGGCCGCAGGGTAGCCTAGCAGAGTGGAAACGCCAGTGGATTGGAGAAGAGGCACATAGACCGAGTCCTGGTCTCACTCCATCCAAAATAAGCAAAGACTGGGAGCTAAATATGGTGTAAAAGGTAAATGTAAAAGGCAACGTTTCAGGCAAATGTAAAAGTGCCTGCCCTTCTCCTTTGTTCCAAACGTGCATTAATAGGCAGGGTAGTTATTACGACAGGAAGCCCACACAGATCAACGAGATGCAGAGTTTTAAGATCGGAGCCGAGGCACTTAGTCTGCACTTCCTGCAGGACGCTGGGCAGATGGTTTAGCCTTCCCGAGCCATTTTCACCTCTGAACACCTGGGAGGATGATCATTTTAATCACAGTCCTCCCACATCAAAAGATTTTTGTGGAAGATATCTGTGAAGGTGGTGTGTAATCTACAAAGCACTGTATAATGTTAAAATTAATTTTGGGTGTGAGCTGTCCAAAATGCTGTGATACCTTTGCAGAAGTGGCCTTGGGTGAGAAAGGTAGCAACAATACTGCCAATGTACTTTGCCACATGAAACTATGTACTCTGTTCAAGTGGACAAGGACAGTAAGTGAATTTCATTTGATAGGCAGCACAGAATAGGGATCTAGGAGCCACCTGGGCAAAGACCCTGCCACGGGAGGGAGGGCAGGAGCCACCCTCACAAAAGGGAGCTAAGTATGTGAGCCTTTTGTTTTCACCATAAACATAAATATTCCGAGGAGCTGTATTAAAGAGAAAAGGACCATTTGATTCCTGCCATGCATGGTGAGAGGGGGGAACTGCTCCCCATGCCCCTGGCCATAAAAGCTGGGTTGTTCTGGGGCTCTGGATGGGGCTGCTGCACCATCTCTAAACACCACATGGGCTGGCGTGAACTGCACCCTTGCCCCAGGTTGGAAACTGAGCTACAAGTGGATTTGCTCCTGAAATGCCTGTCGCGCCTGCTGGTAGCCACGGGTAGAAAGATTACCTTAAAAGGGATGGGGCAGGATCCCTGCCTGACCTGTTGCTGGAGGTAAGGTAAGAAGATGCAAAGATAAGCGGTAGAGAAGTTTTTCTTTTTCCACCCTTTTAATTCTTTCACCTGTAACACCAGGGACAAGTTTTTCTGGGTTTGGGGTCAGTGACAACACTCACAGCGAGGTCAGCCTCTCAAGCTGCACTTCCTGTTTTACAAATGCTGTCTACTCTTAAGAATGTGAAATTGACTCATTTATTTGTCTAAATCATTGCTACCCAGATACACTTAACACTAAAAGTTCGCTGCTTTCTGTATTAGGGACAATTTGATCCTGTCAAATCAGGATGTTGGGAGGTAGGTTGAGGATTAGCCACTGAAACTGTAAAAATAATACAAATGCAAACTCTAGAGGTTAAATTCAGGCGATTTATTGTAAACAGGATTACCCTAGCACTCCACCACGCCGGCTGAATCACATGCTCTCTCTTCCAAATCAACTAGTCAGGAAGAAGACTTCTCTAAGATGTCACAGGAAACTAATCACTTAGTCGGCTTCGCAAATCTCCTTTATAAGCATTGAGTAAATAGCAGTGTCTGGGGAAGTCTGTTATTGCTCGTGGACTGCAGCTTGGACCCATTTGAATGAATCCCTTGGTATGCCTGAGTGATCCAACAGCGGCTCTCCATCCAGTCCGGAAACCAGCCAACGCCGGAGCGCACCCGGCAACCCCAGGTCCCAGGAAGATCACGTGCGAGTCCTTTCAGGTATCTTCATAGGAATCTTCGTGTGACTTGCTCATAAAAAGGACTGTTAAATTTCACCCACTTTTAAAAACCAGAGCTCAGAGTTCCTGAATAGCACATAATTTTCCACAGAAAAGATAAGTGGATTATATACTCGTACAGTGGTGATTTAAACACTCGTGACTAATTTTAGATCCATCTCGTTTATATCTGCAGTTTGATGAAGGGATGCATAGTCTACAAATGCATAAAACCAGAAGGAGGTGACGACTCACACACCTTCTGATGGGCCAAGACAGGCTTCGCACAACGAAGCGCTCGAAGGTAGGGATAAAAAGACAGGTGCAGCACCACATTTATGTGATAGAAATGGAGCCCCGCTTTCAAAAGCAGCCTCCACAGCTGTGATTATATATCATTCTTGCCCCAAATTTAATTATTTGGAAAATGGCAAATGTGAAAACTTAAGATGTGAAAAGACATGACTCTACAGAGGGAAATCCTAGCCAATCAACTCATATGGAGGTAAAATGTCACTTGGAAGTGCCATTCTTTCCTTTGCCTGATTTAGTGGACAACAGGGCTACTTACTGTTTTCCTAATGCCTGTATGTGAAAGTATATCCACAATTTCTCTTGAAGTTTTAATAACAGTAAATATTTCAAAACAGCTGTTAAATCTATAGTAACAATTTCTTCTAAAATAGTATCTCATGAGAAAAAATATTTTTTTAAAAGCCCACTCCAGTCATATATGTTCGTATGTTTGTAATTATATATTAAAAAAATAATACATAGGGCAATATTAGACTGGTAGTAAAAATGGATTTCAGAGTCTTACAGATACCATGCTGTTGGAAAATCCAAGGCTTTATTTTGTTATACCTCCAGAAAGATGGCTTTGTACTTCCTAATGGGGCAAGTATTTTGGTTAATATACTCACTGCAATTCATGGCAGTAAAGTTATAGGTGTCTACAGCAGATGAGTGTGGAAAAGCACGTCACACACGCAGTGGGATGTGCAGTTTACCCTAATGGGACGTGTCAGATACAATAACATGAGGATGGGAAAAGTGAAAGCAATGGACAGCACTGCAAACCAACCATGAACAACAAGAATGGCGATATAATTCACTCAGAAGGAAACGAATCACAGTAATCCTGAGAAATTCAATTTGGGACAAAACTGATGTAAGGTAAATCTGCATTTCTAGTACTAAAAATAAGTAGGGTGTTCTAGGGTTTTCCAGAACTAGTTGGAATAAAAAACACGTTCAAATTTTATAAAAAGGTTAAAATCATGCCTTATAATCAGCAATTTCACTAATAAAAGAAAATTACATTACTTTGTTCATTATATGCCAAATATATGTTCTCCACTGATTTACATGAGACCATTGAGTAGAAAGCAAAGGTGAGGATCAATTTTTAAAAAGGTATTAATTACCTTTCTAAATGTTTTTGAAGCCTTTCCTGTCAATCTAGGAGGCTTTTTACAAAAGGCAACATCTTCTTTCAACTAGTAGCTATTTTACAGAATAGGGAAGGGAGAGTCTATAGGAATATCACCCATCATTTTAAGTATTATTATATAAGGGGAATTTTTCTTAGTACTGAAAAAATGTTTAAAATATTTAAGAGGCATGTATTTTAAAAATATTCTACATCTATAAGATTTTGTAATTTAATTACTTTGGATTTTCAATATTTCTACATAATGACATCTGACATCTTTTTCCGTTTGCGTCTCTAACAGTGAACCAGAAACTACTCAAGTGGCCAGGATGGTTTCCGAGCCCCCTGTAGACTCAGGAATGCCTCCCCCCGCTGCACGCTGCTGCCCGTGGGGATCTTCAGAGTTTGGCAGCCATGAAGTTAATATGCGGCTTCACGAGGGGAAACAGTGGCAAACCACGCTTGAACTCGGTCATGTTCTGAATCACTTCAGGCTGCAAAGAAAAGTTTCCTCTTAGTGTATTTAGCCTGAAAAGCAGACTGAACAGGACATAGACATTCTCCTTTTCTTTCTGTTTTTCATACACATTAATTTCTACCCCTTGGAGCAGCAGGGCCAGGGGGTCTACACAAGCCTACGGTAAGGTGGCTGGTGGGACTGCAGGGCACAGGAAGACCCGCTCGCCTCTGGTGCACAGGGCTGCCTGCTCTGGGCTCGGCACCCGGGCTCCAGCAACTCCCGGAGCAGGGGTGCCTGGCCAGCAAACTGGCTTTGGGCCAGTTTTCCTCCTCCTGCAATTAAATGCCAGCCTCTCCAGATGATGAAAATATGCAGGCATTATAAAAGGGGCTGCGGCTAGAAATGGCTGGGGATGGCTTGTGTCCACACTAGAGACAAAGGCAGGCAAGGGCGCAGGCTGAGCCTCTGTGCAGCTGAGAAAAGGAAGGTCTGACCGCTGGGAGCTGTCGGAAAGAAAGGGGGCCTGGCCTTCAGGGAGACCTAACCAGAGGTGACCTGACGCCTCTAGGTCTTACGTGTCTTGATGAGCAAGCTCCTTCTAAGTGGTAAGTCCTCTAATACTGCAACCTAACATAACATTTACATTTCTTACTTGTGGCAAGGCTGGTGCTTGTGCCAAATTTATATCATTTTGACATGGGAACTCTCCAACCACAGGACCTGTAAGAAAATGAAGAGGTTAATGCTTTGCACTTACGGGTACAACTAGCACACAAGGGCAACTTGAAAAAATAGTAATAATGAAACCAGACTCAGCTCATTAAAAACTGTACCAGACCTGGTTCATGTACTCCTCATATCCTCTCAGGCCGCCTGTTTCCCAAAGCCCTGGCTGCTTGTCCTGCCTCCTATCTGGAGTGTCCCCAGCCACGGCTCACGATGCTGCCATGGTTATTCAAGCCTTGGTGGCAGCACTTTCAGTGCCCAGGTCTGACCTCACTGGACCCTGAAGCTCTGGCCACGGGAGTTCGTGGTGACGGGGCAAACCTTGGCCAACTGGAGACAGGAGACAGGCGGGACTGAGCGGATACAATTCTTCCTCTCCTCCCCACGCGCGGTGTTCTACGCAGCTTCTTTGCAGATGTCCTACTAGCAACTCGCTGTGCTTTCTCCCAGGGCTGTGGCAGCCTGGCGCTGCACGCCTGGCGCTGGCTCTCTCCTCGTTGCCCCATTGCCCTGTCCCTTATTTCTGCTCTGCTAGAGTGGGCTCTGTCTCCAGTTAGTTCCCCTTCTGCACTTTTCTACTTGCTGGTGCTCCACAAAGGATGTGGCTTATGGCAAGGGACAGCTATCGTGTGTCTAAAACTATACATTTTTTAAAAGTCAATGTTCAATACTCACAAGAATCCATTTCTCTGGCAAGAACGTGGACGGAAACCTTATGTCTCCTTGGGGCATCTACTGCCAGCATTTCCTAGGCAGAAGGAAGGACAAAGTCACCCTTTGGCCCCACTAAGAACAAAAAGGTGCTGTCTTTCAACCAGGAAGGCTCAGCTCTCACCAGAAACTGAAATGATGCTTCATTTTCTTCCCCAGCACTTACAGTATTTCATTTAAATGCTATAAAGATTGAGCAGGAATTATTCCTAACCGCATTTTACAAGGGAGAAAAAGGAGCCCATGAAGACTGAGTGCCATGCTCAGTGGGGACCCGGGCTGGGACTCCAGCCGAGCCTCACACTCGTGGGCTGCGGGCCGAGACCGCGGCCTGAGCTCGGGCAAGGACGACCCCAAAGCCTGCTCCTCTAGGGCCTCTCAGGTCATTGCCACGGCTCCCCACCTCCCAAAAGAGAAGGAAACATTTACTGAGTTCTGCCTTATGCCAAGTGCTGTCCTCTGCTAGCTCACCGGAGTCCCTGTACGCTAAGCATCATGATGACTGTTTTGAGACACAAACTCTGAAACACGGAGAGCTGTAGCGACTTGCTGGTGCCACGCAGCCCGCTAGGGTGGCGTCAGAAGCAGCCTGCTCGGTCTCTCCCTCGCCACGGTGCCTCCAGGGATTCCCCTGAGCTACTGCCCCAGGCGCTAGCCCCGTCTGCTGGCAGACAGATCCTTGGGGAGTGCCACTTCCTCTTTTCCTTAATACTGGATCTTCACTGCCTTTTCTGAAGGGAAAGCACAAGTTGTGATCCAGCTTCCCCTGATGTCTCAGCCAGAAGTGATGTTTTGTGTCCTCGGAGGAAGAGATCAGTGCAGAAACCAACCCAACCCAACCCAACAGTTCTTGCGAGGCAGCTATTGTAAGCCTGCTCGTGCGCAGCTGCAACGGGCCAGCTGATGCTGCACAGCAGACGCGACCACCACCCCTCCAGCTCGAAGAACAGCCGGGTTCTCCCACAGCTGTGCTCCGGCTGATCCAGGTCCCTTCAGGAGATCAGCCCAGGCCTGCCTCCAGCACCTCGTCTGAGAGCGCCTTACTCACTGCAGCAAGAAGTTCCCTTCCAAAGATCTATTCTTGATCACGCTTCACCCAAACCTTCACAGCCTTATCAACGTGGAACAGTGGACAGGATACCCTCTTCAGCTGCAGACTATTCTCAACTTCCTGACCAACTTTGGACAATTTTTCTAAAAACCAATCACCAACCAACTGCACTTTCTTGCAAAATGTATTCTAAGAAATATGGGTCACAGGAGATACCGATAAACATGCAGTTTAAAAAAAGGATCCATGGTGAAATCAGCTCAGGAGATGTCTTGCCAATCAAAATTGAACAAATGCTGGGCTAGAGAAGTCTTTCTTGTGGGGCTTCTTAGAACCTTCAAAACGCTAACATGCTCTGTCATTCTCCATGAACGGGAACAAAGAACATAGTCACTTCCAAAGTTACACAGTCCCAAAACTCTTTTTCTAGGTTCCCCTATTAATATCTTGTAGAACCAAGTGTACTATGGAACACTGCTAGGGAAATGCTGTTTAAGATTTAGCTTAAGCTTGGTACTCTCACCTTTCAGACAAGAAAAATTCAGTCTAACTGCTCTGTTCACAAAGTCAATACTCAGGTACTACTTATAATTTTAAATGAATAATAAAATTGGTGGAGGGAAGACAAATCTTCATTTCTTTTGGAAACATTACAGTACATTATATTAGGACAGCATTCTTTTGAACACACATAACAAACAATGCCTTAAAATAAATGTTTTAGAAACCAAGAAGAACCGAACATGATCACCTTCTTTTGTAGGCAATTGGGGACAGACCTAACTTCAGAATTTAATAGTCTCAAGTGGTAAATAAACAAAACTAAAATTTGTAACATCAAGGAAGAAGATATATGCTGATTTAAAGCACACTGATGAAAACATTTACACACCCTAGGACAATTACTAAGAAAGAGAGCAACAATAAACTATTTATTAAATAGCACTAAGTGCCAATCACTAAAGACCTTATTTCAATCAATATTCCAATGATTCTCTAGTCTGTAAATAAGGAAACCGAGGCTTGGAAGTTTAAGTACCTAGGCTGAGGTCACACAGCTAGCTAGCTGGGACAGCGCTGAGCCCGGGGCCCAATATCAGAGGCCACAGACGCGTCCGCAGCTCCTGCCAATGAGAAAGAAACTCCCGAGGAGCTAAGATCACAGAGTGAGGTCCCTGTACAAGTAATTTCACAAACTCATTCTAATGAGAACTGCATGTACTGACTCTTGTATCATTAGTTACAATAATAGAGCATATATTATATTTCCTTATCAGTCAAAACCTAAGTTATATGAGTTGAATTTAGCTTGTAGAATTTGACAATATCTCCCTGGAAAAAGACATGGTAAAGTAGATTTCTCTCCC
Organism: Noctilio leporinus; assembly: GCA_004026585.1. Classification (NCBI taxonomy): domain Eukaryota; kingdom Metazoa; phylum Chordata; class Mammalia; order Chiroptera; family Noctilionidae; genus Noctilio; species Noctilio leporinus. The sequence goes on along the minus strand of PVIW01000775.1, from coordinate 67,965 downwards.
CAAGGGATGTTAGCACAGGGCAGGACTGTGCTCCTCCTGACCAAACTATCAGCAACTAATACATCAGAGACACTCCAGGATACGTGGCTGGAGCCCTAGCAGGGGTATAATTTTATGGGTCTATGGTAATTACAGACTATAACTTTCCTCTTTATCCTGCAAAGCAGACATAGAAATATTTTACTCAGAGGCCCTAATATATATACATATCACAAAAAATACATGTAACACTTATAGTACAACGCTATTGCAGTAAATACGTTTAATTTTTGCACTTAGCATTCTTATTACCCAGTGGTATATAACAGTGGGTTATACACCCACTTAATAAAGTTTTTGCTATCCTCCTTAGAATTTTGTTATAGGTAGGGAAAATTTAGATGTGCTACCCTCTTAAGGCTGTACTGGGAAAACTTTACAGTGCCTCTCTTTCCTCTTGATACCCTTTCTCTATGAGCGCAGGCATTCAAAACTTGTAAGATCCCTGAACACAGTTCAAAGGTGAGTAATCATTTATGTAAAGAAACAGCCACAGTGGGCCCTCAGTGGGTGAAGATAATTTACAGTTGTCAGAGGTTGGAGAATAATCTAATTCTCAAGTTCTATTTGTTTTCATTGCTCTTCCTTCCCACCAACCAAACTCAGCAGTGTTCTTCATGGGCTGGGGTGGGAATAGAGAGAAGGAACCAAAGGGTAGCCTAAAGAAGTGGATCCAGAAGCCAGCCCAGGCCCAGAAGAAGAAGAAAATACAGTAGTACTGGGTTCAATATGAATCATCTCTCTTTTCTAATAGTAATATGTGTCAAAAATACATCCATAAAAACATCTTCATAAATTCTGCTTGAAAGGGTTTAAAGCAGCAATGAACATGTAACACAGCACATATAATATTTCCTTAAGTATATGAATTGAATTTACCTTGTAGAATTTGATGATATCTTCTTTAGTAAGTGTCTTTAAATATGCAACTTCTGTATTATCTGAAAAAGTAATCATATAGTAATTTACTAATAATTCCATTTTAAGTAGCCCAGAATGCTACACTAAATGATAAATACTTTAACATTCCTAAGTATTTGTATATATATATTTTAAACATAGAAGTTCATTTTTAAAAAAGATTTTATTTTTTAGAAAGAGGGGAAGAGGAACATCAGTGTGTGGTTGCCTCTCATATGCCCCCCAACTGGGGACCTGGCCCCCAACCCAGGCATGTGCCCTGACTGGGAATTGAACTGGTGACCCTTTGGTTCGCAGGCCAGTGCTCAATCCACTGAGCCACACCAACCAGGACTGAGTATTCGTATTTTTAAGTGATCATTACTCCTTCAAGGAGTAAGAGAATAAATTTCAAGTAAAAAGTTAAGAGGATATCCTGGTTCATTACAAGTGAGCTGTTGAATCCTGGGCTAATCACTTCCACTTTTCTGAGCCTTAGTTTTCTCATCTGGAAATTGGGGATAATAACTACTTCATGTAGTGAGAACTAAGAAAATTAGAAATACCAACAACACGTAGCTATAGGGCACACGGCTGCTTAGTAAGTGGCATGCACTGTAGTGATAGTGGAAAAATTACAGGAAAGGTGAGATGGCCAAGATCTTCAGCTTATTGGTGTCAGAATGTGGACACCATCCAACTCTGACTGAGAAGTATAGCTTAGCACACCTCATCGTTACCCTCTACTCTGGAAGAAAGGTAAAAGGAAGCCGGTAGACAGGAGCTTCGGGGGCAGAGATCTCCCAAATCTAAAAGCACCGACAAGTTTCTGGAGAGCCCTTAAGGCAAACGTCTGAACCCCTGTCCCTCCAGCGCAGCACTTGTGTCAAGAGAGTTCGTTCCGCAAATTTTTCTTCTTCTTTTTTTTTTTTTTAGTGTTATAGGAAACAGGCACCTACAGATCTATGCTCAGAGCCTCAGGGGCACAGTGATTAAACAGAAAAAATGAAATAAGATTTGTTATCAGTGCGCTATTATGGGATTCAGGTAGATCCAGCTCTAGTTTTAAAGAAAAAAGATTAGCGTTCCTACTAGAAAACTGTCCTATTAAATAATGCTGCTTTAGAAGTGCGGTGCCCCCATGTCCACCCAAGTCAGCACTAGACCATCACCCACAAGATGAACACCACCCTGCAGACTGGCCTCAATGTCCTCAAATGCCATGAATGTTGGGGCCCTCGATGTGCCTTACCTCTGTCAAAATTGTATTGCTGGGAGATGATTTCCCCCCAATATTTAGCACACTCCGCAGACAGTTTCTTTGGTTTGTCTAGCCGACGAATCGCTAACGCCTGAATATGTTTTTGGAAGGCCTCTTCTGTCATGTCCTCTATGGACTTTTCCATGGCAATTAAGAAAGCTTCCACTCTGCTTTCTAGGTAGTGAGGAGGCTTCTCCGACTGGATGATGAATCGTAAGCCCTGTATGCCGTTGGCCCGACGTGGGCCGCTGAAGACAATGTAGCCTGAAACACAAGCACCAGCTCGTCACGATTTGGCATTTGAGACTTGGGTCACTTTTAATCTCTTAAAAATCATCCTGTCAGAGCAAATAAGATCCACTTTAGGGTTTGATGTTATTAACCTCTGAGGAAATATAAGCAATTAGGGTATCCTTAGGTCCTAAGGACAGAGCAAAGAAGCTCTTTAAAGAATACTCAGGAAGTTGGAGATAACATTTTCTTCTTTAAAAGAAAAAACCCTATTCATCACTCAAACTCAACATCTCATAACTCCTAGTTACTTGCTAGTTAATCCCCTTCCATCTCTATTAGTTACTCCCTAGGAAATGCTGGACACATTTTCATCCCCTAGCTACGGTCCTGGCACTGTTCTCTTTCACATCCAAGTTCCTTTTGTGGACTTGCCACTGGTATTGCGTTTCCTGTTAGGTAACCCATTTCTGGGCCAACTCTATGAGGACTATAAATCTCCAGAGACCACGTCATTGAAAGTCATCTTTCCACTGACATTCTGTGAGCTAAACATCTTTTTAAAACCAAGCTGGTGGCCTGCCTCCTTCAGCTGCTCTGCCCTGGACCACACCTCTGACAGCGGCGGAATTTCTGGTCCTTCTGTGAAAGAAACCTTTTTTGGTGCACCCTGTAAAGTTGAAATCACTCTAGACTACAATTATAATTATTCCATTACAGGACTGCTCTCCTGATTAACTGGGAGCTCCTTGAAGGGAAGGAACAGCCTTAACATCTACTTTCATTGTTCAGCATCTATCACGGTGGTTGTTTAAAAACAGATTGGTACCTGGGGGAGGCTCACCCAGATCCCTTTTCACAGGTTTGTCCCAGTCATTACCGGGGCTTCTTTTTTCTTATTGAGCAAAACTGCCAGGCGCTCTTAAGACTTTTAATAGTGCCTAAAACTGCCTGAAACATTTCCCCAACAAACACTGAGCACCTTCGGTGTGCCTCAAGCTTGGGATACAAAGATGAAGAAGAGAAAATACCTGCACTTCAGGGAACCCAAAGTTTACTGAATCTAAGCTTCTCTGGATGACTGCTTCCCACCTTGCCACCCGTAACAGCCTGCCCTTAGCACTTCTTCCCTCTCTCCAAAATGCCCTCTTTGTTGACATATATGTAATGTAAACATGGTGTCCTCTCCTTAAGAAGTGCTTTAATATCCATAAGATATTAATTGCCTATCTTTTAGAAGTGGATTCCCCATACACAAGGTTTTCACAAGTCTTTCTGAATAGGGCATGCCTGAAGCAGCATGCTGGGCGACTGTCCAGTTGGGGATTTTTCTCTGAGGACAGTGGTTGTTCCCCAAGGTCTATGGTACCTGCTACCCCCCACTTCCCTCTCACCCAGCTGCTCCTTGGTGCGCAGGGTGTTGAAGCAGGGCTCGGAGATGATCTGACAGAAGAGCTCCAGGAACATGTTCTCCGAGGTGCTCTGCATGTCTGTTTGGTAGTATATCTCGATGCCGCAGTTGTTGTGAACTTCGTTCCTCTGCTGATAAACAAACCATCCTCCTAAGAAGTTTCAAAAAGAGAGCAACACATTCAAAAATGTATTTGGAGTTTAATAAAGTTGATGTTTTGTTTGGCTCTTAGAAGGCGTTCACTTTAATTGGTGTTTTTGGCAATTCCAACCTGCAACTAATTTGTGAGACTGTTCTGTAATGCCTAGCGTTTTGAGAACAGGCTGTGAGATCCACAAGAGCATTCGCGAGACAAGAGAGAAGGGGCCCTAGGAAAGGAGAGAGAAGGCAGGTGGTGTAGTAAAAAGAGCTCACTTTGAAATTTTGTTTCTAGCCTGGCATCACTTTGCCTGATGACCAAGTGCTGTGTTTTTTTGTTCTTGTTTTTCCATCCTTACCCAAGGAATTTTCTCACTGCTTTTAGAGAGAGGGGAAGGGTGAGAGAGGAACATCAATGGGTTGCTTCCTGTAGGTGCCCAGACCAGGGATCGTCTGTGCCCGACTGGAAATCAAACCCTCAGCCTTTTGGTTACAAAACAACGATCCAACCAAGTCACACTAATCAGGGCCACATACTACGGTTTTTGAATGGCCAATCCCAATTCTTCCCCCCTGTCACACTGCAGTGACTGAGGAACACACTAGCATTAGTCTGAAATGCACCATTACCAGGTCTGTGGTGACAGGTGATGCAGAACAGCAAAGCTGTGCTCAGGGCACCCTTGCACACTCAACAACGACAGCCGCAGGTGATACGCTGTCTGAGGTGCTTTAGTCGCTGCTCGGATGAGCCAGGCACAGACCCTGGTCTTAGGAAATATATAAGTGAATAAGGGCTCTGGAGATGCTTCCAATCCCAGTGCAAGAGAAGTGCTAAGTAGCTTAAGGAAAGGCTCCGAAAACCTGTTCTGCGAGGTCAGAAGTGATTGCTTCTAGCTAGTTTTAGAAAAAGTTTAGCAGAACAGGGGGCTTATAAAAGCGGCTTGGAAGGATGAATTGGATATACATGTCGGTTCATGGGGAAAAGGAGGGTTGAGGGTGAAAGGGAGCAATATTTTAGGAGGATAAAATAGCAGGGAAATAAAGCGCAGACCATGCATGTATGGGGAACAGCCAACAATCGAGTCTGGCTAAAAAAAAATATATATATATATATATATCAATGCTTCTCACTTCTGGTCTCCCCACCAGATAATTTTGAACAATACTGAAAATAATGCTTAATGGGTTTTTATAGCAACAAAAACCACTATTAATGTAAAAGTAACCCAACGTTGCAAACTAATATATTAGCCATCTTTTCTTATGTTAAAATTCCTCACAAAATATGCATGTAATAAATACTTGTTATCTTCACCTGTGGCTTTCGTAAAACTATTTCTGCCAAAGACACCTATGGGCTTCCAATTAGATATTATAATTCTAGTTTTCATATTTGATAAATAAATTTTATTTCATGACTCATAATCAACATTTCATTAGCTGTGTGATATTTTTACTTCCTAACTCCTCTATACTCAATTACCAGTCAATTCCAGTATCATTCTCTTCAGAATAACCGCCGACCTCCAATTTCACCTCTTTGGCCTACATACTGAGAATTTCCTGGCAGAATTACCAATCTTTAACCATACTTCTATAAACAGTACAGGATCCTATCGTTCTTTATCATAAAGCAATACATCGTCATCCAAGTGAATTTGATCTACCTGTAATCACCCACAACATTATGTCCATTACCAGAGTTATAACATTTCAACTTACTGTCAGGGAGCTGAACCTCTCTATACCGAACCAGCTGACTTGGAAGGAGAGGTTTCGTATGAGCATGTTCAACGAGAGTGTCTTCAACCATCTGCATAATACCTAATGCAGCCTGTGGAAAAAGGCAGGTTGCAGTACATTATAAGAACACAAATGTATCCTGTCTGTGAAAATAAAAACAATATATTAAATGAAAACACCATGTCTGTGAAATAAACCTTAAATCTTAAATACATTGGATTCTATTCAAATGGATAAAAATTAAATTTGTCAATTTGCAATAGTCATTATGGTAGCAGTGAAGAGAAATAGAGACCCAGACCACCTCGATGCTGGGAAAAAGGCATTGCTAAGGTTGGAGAGGTACTAATCAAGGAAAAGGCAGTCCCAAGTGAATGACAGCTGTGATCACAGCAAAGCAACAGAGGTGAGCATATGCCTTTATTTGGAATAAAACTGACCTTGCTAAGAATCCTGTCTCTGCCATCGGGCATGGTGTTTTGGACGCAGTGTAGCAGAGTGGCAGAGAGAGTGGATTCTTGAGACAGATAGGAATTCCAAAGTGCTATCCATGCACTAAACACTTGGCCTTTACTATTTAATTCTAATAACTCTAATTTTACAAATGGGAAAACTGAACAAAGATACGTAAAGACCTTTTCAGAAGATTACATATAGAGTTTGTGGCACAGCTAGGATCTGAATCCAGGCTCTCTGATTCCACCATGTGTTTTTATCCACCACACAGTCCTGCTGTTCTACACAGAATGGGGGTAATTTTCCCCAGTTCCTTCTGTGACTGCCCATGGCGGCAACAGCAGAAGCAGCAGCCATGACAGTGGGTCCCCAGTGGGTCGCCACACTCATGCTGCTCCCCCTTTGCCTCCTCCATCCTTCCCCCAGAGAGTAGAGAAGGCTGAGTGAAGCTTGATGTGCTTATAATCACATTGTGGTGGTTAATAGTCTTAGACCGTCTGGAAAAAAAACCTCTTGCACTGATTCGTAAAAGATGGCTACCCCTTCAACCACCCACCTGCTTAGTTATGTTTCCATGAAGAAGGGCTTCAATGTGCAGTCGGGACAGGAGCTGAGGTATGAAGGCCTTGAGGCGAAGAAGGGTGACGTCTGTAAAGGTGTAAGAAACAGATCTCTGCTTATGAGGCTTTGTAAAAAAGCTTTGAGACATGTGAGTTCAGAGTTCAAAAATAATAGCGATGGTTACTATATACCCTGGACCCAGTTTTCCCTAATGTTAACATCCTTCATACCCGTAGTACAATGATCAAAACTAAGAAATTAACACTAGTACAATATCATTAACTAAAATATGGACTCCATTTGGATTTCAATTTTTCCATTAATATCTCTTTTCTCTTCGAGCATCTAACCCAGAATCCCCCTTGCATTTAGTTGTCATGTGTCCTTAGTTTACTCCAATCTGTGACAGTTCTTTGGTCTTTCCTTATCTTTGATGACCTTAAGATTTCTGAAGAATACTGGTCAGTGATTTTTATAGAATGCTCTTTGTTTGAGTTCATCTAGTGTTCTCTCATGATTCAGTTGAGCTTCTATAGAAAGACCACCACAGGGGTAACATGCCTTTCTCTGTGTAGCTCATCAGGGGTTCGTGGTGCTGGTACGCTGTAGTGCTAGTGAGGTCCCCATTGATCACTTGGGATGGGTGGCATTGGCCACATGTCTTTATTGTATGTGTACTGTTTTATTCTTTTGGTTATAGTTGAGTAGCTCACATATGCGCTACAAGCAATTAGGAAATGCTACCTGCTCATCAATGCTTACTTTTCCCACCGTAATTAATAAACATTTATTTGGGGGAACTACTTTGAAACTACACAAATATCCTATTTTTGCTGAACTTTACCCACAAATTTTAGCAATCACTGGTGTATATAGGCTGTATCAATTATTATTATAGAATCCTAATAGTGAGTTTCCTACTCCCACTTTCCTTTTACGTGTGTTGATTTAATTCTTCTATAAGGAAGAGTTGTCCCTTCTCTATTAGGACACCATATTAATAATTGCTGCAATGGATGCTAAAATTAGTGACTGAAAGTTAAAGAGAGACATAGGAAAGGAATTAATAAGTGCTTATTATTGGCCAGCACCTTACAGATGTTATAAACTGCAAAAAGTTTATTATTATCTCCATTCTAAAGGTGAGAAAACTGAAGTTTAGAAAATGTAAGTTTCTTGACCAAAATCATCAAGTTAGTGTGTTGGAGAGCTGGCATGTGATCCTTGGTCTGACTAACTCTGAAGTGCATACTTGTTTTCCACTGCACGGCCTTAAGACTCCCACACACCCTTAGACCTTCCTGCAGACCTCTACCACAACACTTACTCTTTTTGCCTCTACTGAAATGGTCTGTTTACATTCATGCCTTTCCACTAGGCTTGAGTTCCCTGATCAAAGAAGCCATATGTTTTTTTAAAATCTCAAGCAGCTGGAGTCTAGGGCCTACCTAGTGCACAGCATGCAGTCAATAAAAGCTGTTGGACCACACTGAACTGAGGTTCTTGCTACCCCAGCAACATGGACAGCTGACCATCTTAAGAGTCACAAGGAAGCCAGTGTCTCACAATGAACTCCAGATTAAGCCTGCTGGCGTTACTAAATTATTGTATAAATACATATAACAGAATAATTATTTATTAGAACAAAGATATTCAACTAAAAAAGTACTGACTTTCCCTTTATAAAATATACTTTAGGAAAGGTTCATATGCCTGAGATACTCTAGAGCTTATTCTGCTTAAGATTCCTATAATATCTGGTCCAGAAACTAAGGAAAAAAAAAAGGCTGGGGAGAGGTCCAAAAACCTGTTTTTTGTTTTGTTTTTAAATTTCATACTCAAGTTACACATTTTATTTTAAAAAAATTTTTATTACTTTTAGAGAGGGAAGAGAGAGAGGCAAAGAGGGACAGAGACATCAATGTATGGTTGTCTTTCACCTGCCTCCAGCTACGGACCTGGCTGGAGACCTGGCTTGCAACCTGTTATGTGCCCCGGCTGGGGAATCGAACCAGCGACCTTTGGGTTCGCAGGCTGGCGCCTTATCCACTGTGCCACCAGCCAGGTCCAAAAACCTGTTTTTTGGATCATGCTGAATGCAGGTTCATTTTCTTGAAAAATGCATTCAGGATCTAGTAGGTAGTGCTTTTTTTTATTGTTTAAGGCAAAATTCTTGCTGTTAATTGAATGTGACTCATAACCATTTTGCAAAGAAACGTGTATTAACTATCCAGATTAAAAATGCGTCTGGCCCTGGCTGGTGGTACGGTGGATAAGGTACTGGCCTGCAAACCCAAAGTCGCTGGTTCTATTCCCCAGCTGGGGCACATAGCCAGGTTGCAAGTCAGGTCTCCAGCCAGGTCCACAGCTTGAGGCAGGTGAAAGGCAACCATACATTGATGTCTCTCTCCTTCTCTGCCTCTCTTCCTTCCCCTCTCTCTGAAAATAATAAATAAAATCTTTAAAAATATTGCATCTGTTCTAGTTCATAAATTTTATAATCTATGCATCTACTCAATGCCTCAGGTAACCAATAAAATAATGATTTTTCAATACTTTGTGCTCTTGATTTGTCACTAAAGAAAGCACCATGTTACATAATAAATGTAATGCAGGACTTGGCACAAAAAAGCACTAAAAATTCAACAGTACCCTTTTCCTTATTGCTGAGCATATAGAAGAAGATTATTGGTAAAGTAATGCTGAGAAATGAAAAAATTAAAATAATAAAGGGTGATATCAGTCTACACCTTTCCCAAAGAAGCAATCCTTAAAGTAATTTCATTTCATTCAATAGGTATTCATTAAACACACAAAGAGGATATAATATTATACTAGGTATTAAATAAAGAGAATAAAAGGAAGGCATAATCACTGCCCTCAAGGAATTTATGGCTTTCAAGCAAAACCTATAAAAACTAGATTTAAACTTTTAGGAAAGAAAAAAAGGATGACACTTCATTCTTTATACAGTTCCTAGCTTTTTGACTGAACTAAACAGATCTAGATGCCTAAGCACTTTCTATGGGATAAGACTTTGAAACCTAGCCCTTTTTGCCTTTTCTGAAAATATTAACAAGGTAGGTGCTTTGGTCAAAACACTTACTCATCTGCAGGAATCTATGTTTGTCCAGGTTGAAAACAGCACATGTGGGTAAACTGCCTGAATGCCCAAGACCACTACTGCCTTGATAAAAATGTTCGCAAATCTGACTTTAAGAGAACTACAAGTTATCTGAAAGCGTAAACAGTAGATCTCAAGATAAAATAAAATAAAGCATTAGCCTATAAATACAAAGAGACTTACCGTCCAGGGCTTCTTTTAATTCATCTTTAGTCCAGGCCACTTCAGTCATCAGCAGGCGCAGGTAGTACATGGCGTGCTGGTGAGGCTGTTCAGCTCGGAAGTTGTTAAGGGATCGCATATACTAGTGAATGGAGACATGGGTTCATTAATTTTACAAATCCTTTAAAAATCACTTCAAAATGCCTTATGGACAACAAAAACCCCAAGTTTTAAAAATAAGTTAAGAAAACTTACTGCCTCTTTGATAATTTCGAATCTTTTTTCATCAATTTCAAAGGTAGCCATTTTCTCAATAATCTTCTTTAGCAAAATCGGCTGCTTGTCATTGTAACCTTTCACCGAGAGCTACAGAAAGAGTTCAGGGTGTTAAAGGTCTAAGAATATCATGAAATGCCTTACGCTTGATTTTGTGAACATTCAGAAAAATCCCAAAACCAAATACTTTAAAACAAAGGCAAAACAAGAAATTCAATTTAACTTCTCATAGAGTTTAACACTTAGGTACCATTAACCATTGGTATTTACTAATACCCCAAAGCATAATCTTGCTTTTCTTTAATAAAATCAATGGCAGGAAAACTCACCTGATGCCCAATTGTAGCAGTAAACTACGGCATCAAAACGTAAGTTCTCATAAAGTCAAAGTTCATTACAGAATGTGCTTTAAGTTTAATCTTCAAAAAATGTCTAAGGAACGACTGACATTATTTTTTCATAGGTGATAAGAAGGTAAAAATCATAGGGGAGTGTTACCTATAAACTATTGGATATGACCCCAAATTTTTTATACGCAAATATTTTAAAAAACTATTTGGAGAAATGCCCCAATTTATCATGTGGCATTTGGCCACTTTTTTCATTCAATGTTGTCCAATATGGATCTTTTACTAATGTGCCAAAAGCTAATGGCAAACAGATGTGTATGAGGATACACTGGATTTTGAATTACGACAATTTACTTGAATGGTCTCTGAAAACAGCATTTTGAAAAGTGGAGGGTGCCTATTACCGTATTTCCTATGATTCTACTTGCACATGGTGGCACCCCCTGCAGCAGAGGCTACAGCCCAAGTGGAACAGCTATGAAAGCCTCTGCCTTATGAAAAATGATAGGCAAGGACCTCAGCAAAAGTGAAGGTTCTCAGCCATAGGAAGCACATCACACAGTGTACGAACTAGGCTGACAATTAGCTGAATGGCCATGTTGTCACAAATAACAAGTTATCTACTTAAAGGGTGATAGGCTACTGAAACCCAACAGTGAAAAATAACCAATGGATTATTACTTTTCTGTCTGGAGTTTATTTTGATCTCTTAGCTTCAAATTTCCCTGGATTCTGAGAAAGCTTAGGTTATTTACATTCTTATACATTAAATGAAAACTACCAGAAAATTTACTTGTGTGAAGAAAAAAGAAGTCACTGCAAAATAAATAAAATTTAAAATCCTTGAAACCTTTTGTATGAGAATTTATAAAGAGGAGTACCAGGCACATGCTCTCATTTTAGTTGCTACTAAAAGGTGTAACATATTTTCAAGAAAAGCGAAGATGAATGTGTGCTATAAAGGGATGTTAATTTGGAAATGAGTTATAAGTTTGAAAACATCACAGTGTTGAGAGTAAGGATCTAGTTATTTCTTAGAGTGTATTTAGTAATACTTAGTTTAAAACACACTCAAAAGTAGTTAATGATGCATGCTAAAAAAAAAAAATTAAAGGAAAATGTCAAAAGTATCTGAACACAGAACTTTCTACTACTGTCAATAGGAGTAAAGGAAGCTTATATACAAATAAAATTCAAGCACCACAATGGTAACTATGGACATCTTTCACTTACAAATGTTAATATAGTCAAACACATGAAAAGAACAACATGCTTTTAGGATTACTGTTAAGCATTTCAAGCAGAGGAACATGCATGGAAATGTAGCACACATACATGTTCACAAGGTGCACTAAACTCTACTAAATCATTCATTAGTGTAGCTAATACTAATTTGAGTTCTTCAATCACTAAAAAGGTGCAAGGAAAAAACCATCAATCTTCTTGTTTAAAAATGCAGAAGTTAATAGTTTTCTCAAGCTCAACATAATGCTTCAAATGGTGTGGTGCCTTTTCTTTGGTATTCATTTTACTTACAAGTATTGCATTCATTCCTGATGCAATGCCATAGCTCAAACCTGAGAGGCGTGCTGCATATGTATACTCTTTTAAATCATCCTTCAATAACCTGATAAACAGGTATGTCATGTTGCAATGGAGAGGATCAGCATAAATGTAGCGACTAACAAAAAGAAAAACAAAAGAAATGCTTTGATACCTCAAGCAGTGGCATGGTAATGAAGAAACATGACCGAAGAGTATGGATATGCAGCCTCATAATCTGAATTGCTAGGGAAACAGTACAGGCCAACCTTATGTTTTATAATGGCAGCAAGATGTCATTCTCTGTTGTCAAAGACCAAGACTTCAGATATACAATGGGTAAGACCTGAACCTATATCCGGGACCAATTTTGTTTGAGGAGAAAAATATGATAATTTGATGAAAGATGTTTAAAAAAAAGAAATCAAAGAAAATTGGCATAATACGAGTGGTTTATTGTTGAATACTTAAAATAAAAGCTAACTTAAAAATTAAATGATGAGGAAATAATGATTAGCCATAAATTAAAAAAGAAATTCAACTTATACCCTCAATCAAAAATGCTTCCATCAAATCAATGTAAAAAATGTTGATGAGTGGAAGGCTCTAAGACGTGGGTACTTACATACATCCCATAGATGGTATTTTGGAGGTCATAGCTCAAGCCTGCTAGCTCTGCTGCATATGCATACTCGTTGAGTGAGTCTTTGAGGAGCTCAAGGTACAAATAGGCCATGTTACAGTGCAAGGGGTCCACATAAGCAAATGGGCTGGAAGAAAATGTTGACAGTAAAATAGCTGATTTATTACTTCCCAATGTGATATGTGGCCTTTCGAGATGGATCAAGAAACTGAACACCAATTCATATAATTTCCCATAGATACGGTTTGATTTTTTGAGTCTGTCTCTTCTTCTCATGAGGAAAAAGAGGCCTAAAAAAGAAGTCTGAAATATGCCACGTGTGCTGGTGGAAGAGAAGCGGGAGAAGGAGCTGCTTACCCAAGATGGTGCGACAGAACTGAAAAGTTGGGAGGGGAGGGACCAGCCAAAACACAGCCCCACATTCAGGCTAATAGGTGGAGGTAGAGTTGAAAGAGCTGACTCAGCACTGGCATGTCCCCCTTTGTCCTTCTGACCAAGCCATACCTTGGTGGACGGGACCATGAGACTGAGAAGTCTGTGTTCTACAATGACATCAACTTAAAAGAGAAAAATTGAGACCAGTGAAAATATTCGCTTGTCTCTGAGTTTTCCCCCAACCAATAAAGCTAGAGCACTGTCAGTAATTAACGACTTCCACCATGTAACTGCAGTCAGAACTAGAAAAAACTATTAAAATAGAAAAATAGTAAGGTGAGAAAGAGCGACAAAAGAGACAATTACAGAGCACAAGAGCTAAATAAGACCACAGAAGTCACCTATTTTAAAACTTAATTTCCTAATTAAGAAACATATGTTCCTCATGTCACCTGGGCCAGTAGCAGCAGAGTTAAGATTCAATTTTAAGTCAAATGATCTGCACATTTGACTATACGATACCGCTTACCTTTATGAGAAGTAAATAAAAGATCCATTCATTCAACAAATAGTGATTACATGCGTAACTAAATGCAATGCTAGGCTCTTCTCTAGCTACTGGAAATATAGAAGGAACAAATCAGGCAAAGTCACTGACCACAGCTGATAATCTAGTTGGAGGATTATCAGCTGTGATAAAATGTGAAAAATTTAAATAAATATTTAAATTTATTAAATTTAAATACAAAGCAGACGGTGACAGTGCTATGGAGGAAAATTAAACAGGGAGAGGGGAATGGGAGTGATGGGTCGTGGAGGTGGGACTGAACGTTGCTGGGGTAGTTAATAAGGCCCAGCCCTGAAGGAAGGGAAGGAGCAAGCCCTACACATGTCTGCGTGGGGTGGAGAGCTTTCCAGGCGGAGAAAAAAGCTAGTACAAAGGACATAAGGCAGGTGCTATCTTGGCTTGTTTGGCAACAAATTCAAAGTTTCACTCTCTCTACTGCACAGTAAATATAACTAGTGCATCCATAGCAAAGCCAAAAAGTTCATCAAAAACTGATAATGAAGAAAAAATAGGGGTAAAAATGCTAAGCCACGTAGAGAGTTATAATCAAAGAAAAAAACTCTACAGGTATACAAACATCCTCCATCTGGAAAATCTAAGTGAATGCGGTGTCACTGAATTTTTTAAGTATTATACATAATTAACCACTTCCTTTTTAAGTAGCTCAGAAATATAGGGCACAACTCAGAAAAGCAAAATCAGGAGAACCAGACTGGATGAAAGGGCTCAGCCCCGCAGGCACCTGTGCCCCGTTCTCAGGTGGGAGTGAAAAGCCAGAACATGCCAAGTCTGGAAGCTCAAGCCCTACCCCCCAGCTCAGAATGCAGTTCACGAAGTCCCTGAGAGGCTGCATCCATAGCAGCCACGCTGGAGACCTGGGGAGGGCCCTACACCAACTTTAAAAGAGAACAGGATTCAACTGAAATGCTTAAATTCTGATTCATTTCTCTATTTGAAAAACATGACTTTGTAATCAGATGCTACATGCTTAAATACGGATCAGATCACAGAGTCTTAAAAGCTGTAAGTATGCTTAATATAATCCTATTTCTGAAAAGATGAAAAGGATATACATACACAAAAGATTTCCACAAGAATGTACAAGACACCTAGTAGTGTATATCTCCAGGGAGAACCATAACACAGAGAGGATTGGTTGGAGGCATTTTTCACTCTAAGAACTAGGCTGGGTGGTTTAGAATATGCAAACATATCAAATGGTCTCTCAAAGGTATTCTGAAGCCAAATGGGAAGGTACAGATAGGCGCACCTTGCTTCATTCTGCTTCACAGATCTGGAGTTTTTTTTTTATCAACTGAAAACAAGGCCCTCCGCCAGCAAAAAGATTACAGTTTGTTTTATTATGATGCTTGTCTTAGTGCCGAGGTCTGGAACCCAACCTGCAGTCTCTCTGAGGTATGCTTCTGCCAGGCCAGAAATAGACAGTAATATGTAAGGACTCCAGAAAAGTAATAGGCTGAAAGAGACTCCAGATCATTTAATAACTACTACCACATCTTCAGGGCAACTTCCAGGAATACAAAAACAAAATCACAGCAAAACACATCCAGATTATTTCATCTTTCTTTAACAAAAACTTCTGGGTGAGTTAACAGCCTCCCCAGATTCCAAAATCCTAATTGTTAGGAAGGTCATCCTCCGACCAACTAGCCCAAATCATTTCTGTTAAAGGATGCGCTCCTCAATGAAAGGTGAAGAATTGGCAGTCTGGGTTCTTACAATAAGACTTAGCAGTAGCTTTCTCTTGTCTAGGCTAAATAACTCCAGCTCCTTTTATTTTTAGACATGGGTCAGCAAGGAACCAAAGAAAACTTTTTAGAAAGTAATTGTTGATTTTTATAACAATCTTTGCAGCTTGATTCATCTTACCTACCTGAAAAATTCAAAGTTGAGACAAGCCTTCGGCAAGAAAAACTTATCATCTTGTTTGAACCAGAGTTTGCTCATGGCTGTATCCTATGATAGAGGAAAAAATTAGTTAAGGAAACATGGGTGCATTCGGCAAAAATGTTCATCACCCTTCAAGAGAAGAGTTCTGAAGAGGTGGCCCGCTCCTGGCCTTGAATAGACTCAGAGGGTCAGCAGGTGGGAAGCGAAGACAGAGAACCAGTAATTCCAGTGGCGGAGAGAAATCACCCTCTTATCTTCCTTGGGTTAACGAGACGGGGACACAGTGAACGAAGTCAGATTGGAGTAGCCAATACCAACTGCCTGGTCCTGCCTTTCTGGACCCTGGGAGGCAGAGACAGGAGTCCTTAGGTGGCGTGCCATTTCCAAGGTGGGTCACAAGGATCCCTGCCTACCGGAACCTACATCCTTGTGTTGTCCTCTCTCCCATACTGAACCACAGTTGGTCTGTCTGGCCAAAAGAGTTTGACAGAAACGATGGTATGACACCTCTGAGATTAGATTATGAAAGACACTGTGGCTTCCATTTGGATCATTCACTTTCACTTTTGGGTTGCACACTTTGACAGATGCTCTATCAAGCCACTTTATAGAGATGCCCATGTGGTGAAGAAAGATGTAAGATCTGCCAGAAACCAGTGATCTTCAGTTCCAGTTGAATCCCACGGCTCTAGATGAACCCTCAGATGGCTGACGCTGCAGCCAACAGCTTAACTATAACCTCATGACAGACCTTGGGCCAGAACTACCCCACAAAGCCACTGCCAGATCCCTGGCCCCCAGAAACTTCATGAGATAAAACACGTGTTTGTGATTTTAAGCTGCTACATTTTGGAGTAATTCATTACTCAAAGAATAATACAGCCAGGGAGGAACAAATAAACCACTATCTTTCATACTATATTAAAAACAGCTTTAGGGCCCTGGCTGGTAGCACAATGGATAAGGCGCCGGCCTGCGAACCCAAAGGTCGCAGGTTCGATTCCCCAGCCAGGGCATATAACAAGGTTGCAAACCAGGTCTCCAGTCAGGTCTGTGGCTGGAGGCAGGTGAAAAGCAACCATACAGTGATGTCTCTCTCCCTCTCTGCCTCTCTATAAAATAATAAATAAAATCTTAAAAAAAAAAAAAAAAAAAAAAAAAAAACAGCCTTAGATGTTCACTTGAAACTCAGAAAAGAGAAATACTCACAAATGATTTATTAATTAGTTTACTCTGAAATGGCCTATTAAAAAAAATAGTTAAACCTTGAGAGGCAAACAAGTTATGTCTTTAAATAGCTTAACCCATAATTCATTAAAATAACTATGAAAAAAATGGTTGCCTTAATGATAATGTAATTGTTTCAGATAAATTAAATATCATATTTCTAAACACTAATTCTTATCTCACAAAGTTAACTGAATGAAAGGTCATTTCAAAAAAATTAAAAGAATGTGTGTCTATGGGGGTGAGTTTAGAAAAAGTTCGTTTTAGAAAAGAGAATGTACTGTAATAATCTGATCCTTACAATTTTTACCCAAGATATAAATTAACAACATGAGAAGAATGAAAAGGAAAAAAAAAAACCCCATAGCTCAATCCCCCTTCCTCTTTGGGTCCATGAACTTCAGATACCACTCTGTCAAAACCAGACTGCTTTTCAAAGGCAGGAAAGTCCAACAGCTCCCCTTGGATACACACACTCTTCCTCCCAGGCTTTGGGGTTTCTTATCTCTAATTTTCATGATGCAGCATAAATCCTAGTTTGGTTTTTAATGCTGATGAAAAAGAAGCCACTATCTTTCAATAGACTTGTTACAGTCCACCCTTGCCACTTTTTTCCCTGCAGAAAAACAATTCCCTAGATCCAATGCTGTTTAGTAGTTATGTTCATTTGCTTTAACATTTTGAGTCTTTCAATGTTTCTTGTATTGTTCTTTCTGCAACTTTCTGTCATCTCTTTGGATGTGACCCCCCAAAATCAACAAAATACCAAATTCAAGAAATCATCTCTCTAGTCCTTTCCATGTAATAGGTTTGTCCCCTGAATTTAAAATAACTCAGTCTAACATGTTACCTTAATCAGAGAAGGGTATGGTGCTGCTTCTTTTTCTAATGGTAAAATCTCAAAATTCGTAGGAATAAACTCATTCTTCATTGGAAGTTTAAATTTCCCATTCAGGTCAGCATTTTGCCATTTCTAGATGGATAACGAAAAACATAAGAGTTTAAAAACAGCCACTTATCTTAATATCCAGGCAAATATTAAGGGGATAAATGTTACATAATACTCTCTTCCATTAAGAATAAAGAGGCTACTTCCAAGAGCTATTGATGACTTTTTATAAAACTTAAGTTGGAGTCTCAAGTACTAATCAAGGTTTTATACTTACCTATCTTTTCTCCTTACACATCCCCAACTGGCCAAATAAGGTGAAGGGATAATCTAGGATTGCGGAACACTGAGAGGCTAATTGGTCCAAATGAAGATCATGTTTGCTTCAGTTCTTTAAAGAATGAAGAATAATCTGCGCAGGACTATTTCCTGCAACTGCTAGTGGATAGGTTATTTATTTATGTATTTATTTCCTCACCCAAGGACACGCTTATTGATTTTAGAGAGAGGGGAAGGGAGAGAGTAAGAGAGGGAAACATTGATGTGAGAAAGAAGCATTGATCAGTTGCCTCCTAGATGTACCCCAATCTGGGACCAACTGTGCAACCTAGGCATGTGCCCTGACCAGGAATCAAACCCCATGACCTTTTGATTTAAGGGACAATGTTCCAGTGAGCCACACTGGCCAGGGAAGTAATAGGTGATTTACATAAAAGTTACAATTTCAGCTACAACAAATGACTTGCACGTGTGGTCTGAAAGCTCGGCTACATGGGGATTCTTTCACTTCAGTACTTCTTACTACCAGGCCCACACCTTTCACAGGTGACCATGTGCACTTTCAAGTGAAGCAGGAACTTAAGCACAAGGTTAAGTCTGAATTGTGGGACAGGCTGACACTACCTGTAGGTCAGAGTTATTCTGTGGGCTGGTGCCAAAAGCTAAGTGGGACAGATCATGGCCACTGATTGCTGAACTCTATTTTATAAGACTTTTCATTATTTAAAAAAGAAGTAAAAGGCAACTGATTGCTAATATTTCTGGGTTCAATAATTTGGTCTCCAGGTGACATGGCACAGCCTGGTAGCTTTTGCGATTCTATTCTGGCCCCTGCATTTGTATCTTTTGCCACTGGGGTAGTGAGGAAGTTGGCCACATTATTAATAAGTAGCAACTTCAGTTTCCAGAATGGCTGAGTAGTAGGAACTGGTACATGCTTAGCAAGGAATGTCACTACTGAGCTCCTGCATAAATTTGTTTTAAAAAAAATTCCCATTCAGGGAAGAGTTGTCATGGTCAGAATTTAGCGACTAAGGGTTCTCTGTTGCTGTAGGATTAGTTCAGGCCCAGAACTAATTCATGGAGATCAGCTTTCTTCACAGTTTAGCAAGACAGGGCCCTGGTGAGCTCCTTCTGTGCTGTGAATATGTCACAAGTACCAGTAATGATTTTCTTTCTTAAGCTGTTTCTTTGTTATTTTTTTCTGTATAGTCATTACACAGGCACATTTAAGAAATATCCATTCCTCAAGTTTAACTAGAATCTAAGCCGTGGCTGGTAGCACAGTAGATAAGGCACCGGCCTGCAAACCCAAAGGTCGCAGGTTCAATTCCCAGCCAGGGCAACATAACTAGGTTGCAAGCCAGGTCTCCAGCCAGGTCTGTGGCTGGAGGCAGGAGAAAAGCAACCATACAGTGATGTCTCTCTTCCTCTCTGCCTCTCTCTCTTCCCCTCTTTCTAAAAATATTAAAAAAAAAAAAAAAAAAAAAGGAATCTAATCGGAGCAAGGCTTTCAGGTGTCTTCTCATGAATCGATGACATAATCTCAAAGCTACATACACAGCCAATGAGAACTGTAAAAGAACAAGTACTAGGCAAGTAGACAGGACTCCCAAACAGAATCTTGGCTACTGGTGAATGGGGTAATCTGCTATCTAAACATACCTGTTTCAAAAAATCAATCCTGACTCCCCCATGTAGACAAAAAGAGCAATGATGCACTATGAGGCATAAAGTACAGAAGCTCCTCAAGTGCAAACTGTTCCCCGTCTGTGTTCCCAGCAAGACCGTGAGCTCCCTGGAGCCCCTGTATCTGTTTTTCATGCTTCCAACTCTCATCTCTTCCTGCCCATCTTGGTACCTGTTTCTCTGTGTTCTTTGGGCTTCAATGATCTTTGATTGCATGAGGCTGGAAGTCTGCCTGATAGCCCTGTTGTTCTGACAGACACATAAACAGGGGGCCAGAGTGCCATTTCTTCATGCAAAGCCTAAGGTCCAGCTCTCTATCTCCCTGTTTTCTCCTCTCAGGATGGTACAGACAAGGCTGGGCCATCACTGTTCACACCCTGGGCTGAGTCGGTTGGTTTAGGAAGCTCATGTTGTTGTGTGTCCTTCACACATCAGACTTCCTACCGATGAGTTAAGCATACCTTAATGACTTCATCTGGTATTGCTTCTTGTTTGTACTGGGTTCCGTACCATTCTTCTGTGCGATCAGTTTTTCCTTCAAAAGATTTGGAAACGATTGCAACCCTAGAGATGGAAAAAAATAAAGAGAAAAAAGCCTATATGACTTGGCTGCGTAGTTCAGTTGGTTACAGCATTGTCCCCATACACCAAGGTCCGGGCACATACAGGAAGCAACCAATGAATGCATAAATCAGTGGAACAACGTCCCCACTAGCAGACTCAAGCCCATGCTGAGACCCATGCTACCCTGAATCCTGTGGCTAGAAGAGCTCTAGGACTATAGCTTGGATGGCCTGCCATGAAGCCAGCAGGTAACTGGTTCTTCCTTATGTTCCAATTCAAATAACGGGCCCATGTCTCTTTCTGCTTGTTCTCACCTGTCCTCCCAGAGGTGGTTCTAGCCTGACTGTTGGCCTCAGAGCTGAAAAGCTCAGTACTTGCCATCAGAACTCCCTTCTGCTGATTACCCATCCATTTCCAGAGTCCTAACCTCTGTGTTCCAAATATCTACCAACTGCAATGTCTCACTTTCTAAACCACCATCTATTTCTTATTTTAGATGAAATACTCTACCCAGCTAACGGGACTTGGCCCATCACCCACTTCGGGGTAGATAACATAGGCAATCTAATTGACCTATTTGTTAATACAACTCATCTTCCAGGTCAAGATGTTCCTGATCTGGCCTTGCTGCCACTGGCCACTATCAATTCTACTGAAAAAACATGCTAAAGAAGAGTACGGTTCACAGAAACTCAGAGAGAAGTCACTGAGTTAAGGAACAAGAGTTCCATGTTGGCAATTTGAGAGCCCCTCTGAGGGGTACATGCAGGATATGTACAGGACTCCCGTGGCCATATAAAGGGTATGTGATGTTTCTGCAGGGCCTTCATTCACTACATGATAGGGCCTGCTACAGTTCAGCCCTGGAAAACGCTTCCACTCCTGCTGATTTCTCAAAGAATGAACAGACTGAATAGCAGGGGGACCTTTGAAAAATGTGTTAAGAAGCAGAATAACCTGGCAAAAAGGTGATATTCCTTCCCATCAGACACTTGATTTTGGAAAAGTTTGTGACACAGTTGCCTTTGGTTTCCCTGAATGACAGCCCATGCACCAGAATAACGGGCAAGGAGACTGATTATGACTGGTGAAGACTGAAGCATTCATTTGACAGCAGACTTGCCCTCTGAAACAAGAGAACTTTGATCTCAATCTGAGAGAGAAAGTGAAAAAGCATGAGGAAAGCTGTCACATACTCTGGGAGGACGACTCTGACACAGAAAGAAGAGACACAAGGCTGGCTGCCTAGTAACACTCGGGTTAAAAACTGGAAGAATGGTATAACCCTAACAGATTTTGTTAGGTATATACCAAAGTAAAGTGTATGGGTAACATCTAAAATGTTATCATAAAGAAGTAAATAAACATGGCTCCTCAAACGAAGCAAATATCAAGTATGTGCCTACCACAAGGACATACCTTTGCAGACCAAAGGTTAGTAATGTACCATTGAGGAATTCCAAGCTAAAATATACAATGGAAAGCTGTGCATTAAAAGATAAATTATAAAAGGCAGGGAAGGGGAATAACAGAAGCAGAGTATACCACCTCAGACCTACATGGAAATCTGTGAACCGGAGTGTGAAAGCACAGGAGCACTCAAATTAGGAGAAGAGAGAAGTTACAACAAAGTATAGCACAGATAGCTGCAAAATATCTATATGCAGAAGGCTGAGGAAAACAGGCACAGACACTGTAGTATCTTAGACTATCTGCTAGAAATCTAATTGTGCTAAAAACACATAGTTTTTTCTTGAACTGGATTGTATGCATGTGCATGTGTATGTGTGTAGCAATGCTCTTGTTTCTTGTAATTCTGTCCACAAAGAATTGAATGCTGATATGGCACTGATATGGTCCTCAGGAATATGAAAGAATATTTCCTTTTCTTTTCATATCGAAAGTTAAAAGGTAATAGTGGGCTAGAAGGGAAAGCTGACTGCTCACTTAAGTCAGCAATTTAGAAATGCTCAGAGGATGAACAGCTGTTGGAGCTGGATGGGACCCATTCAGAAAGAATAAGTACCCTGGCTACAGACACTGAAAGGCAACATGGTTCCCAAAGATGAGTTCTCATGAGACTTTTGCAAATAACCTGAGAGAGAAAAGGTTTCAGAGGTAATTGTGATGAATTCAAACAGAATAAGTTGAAGGGGGACAGACCTGGCCACTAGAAATCTGGTTTCTGATGACATCAGTGACTTACATTCTTTGAGATCGTGCCAAATCAAGGTTAAGACCTAAATTAGGCAAGTCTCTGGGCTATAGTTTTACTACTTTTTAAATAATTCAAACTAGAAGAACTCTATCCTTCCAGTAAACTCTATAATATCATATCAAATCTTCTTTTTAATAGATACAGAAAAAAGAAGGGGAAAAAAATTCTGTTGACTCAAAATCAAACTTAAAGAACACTGACAGGAAGGCTAAAGTGCTAAAGAAATTGAGGTTCATGAAAAATACAAAGAAATATTTTTTAAAAAGGTTTCTTTTTAAAATATATTTTAAATTTATTTTTACAGAGAGGGGACAAGAGGGAGGGAAACATCAATGTGTGAGAGATACAGCAATCGGTTGCCTCACACACACCTAGTTGGGGACCTGGCCTGCAACCCAGATGGGTGCCCTGACCAGGAATTGAACCAGTGACCTTTTGGTTCACATCCACTGAGCCACACCAGCCAGGACAAAAAAGAAAAGGTCTCTTAAAAGAAGAATTAAAAACAAAAACAAACAAGAAAGGTTAGGTTAAAAGCTTAGAGAATTTGATCAAGTTTTACTAAGCCCTTGTCAACTTGAATTCCGGGAAAGATAAAACGCTGTTCCTACTTGGAGGGAACTCCTAATACAACAGGACACATGACCTAAAAAGTACAATGTGATTAGCTGATTTCATGTTAGCAAATGACAGGATGGTTGATCTCTTATCTATAGCCTTTGAAAGAAACCTGGGTCTTTAAACTGCAAAGGTGACCCCTGCAACAGAAAAGAGGAGTTGAAGCCTAGGATCTGTGAGTGAGCCAGCCAAGTGATTCAAATGAACTCACATCTAACACAGATTGAGTCTCATTTTCTGATATTTAGGCACATAAATCACCGCATATCACCTTTCAGAAACATACTTAGGTCATAATCTATTTCAAATTAATTTTTATGGATGATATAAGTAAAAGGTCAAGTTTCATCTTTTTCCATAGGGATGATGAATAATGAAAGAGTACTATTTGTTGAAAAGACTTTCCTTTCTCAATCTAATTATACTGGTGCTTTTGTCAAAGAATAAATTGGCTAATGATAAATGGTTAAAGAAAATGTGGTATATACACACAACAGAATATTTATTGCAAGCATTGAAAACAAAGGAAATCTTAATATTACGTTAAGTGAAGTTAAGACATGTTGTTATTACTCCACTTGTAATAGGCATTTAAATAGTCAAATTCATAGAAACAGAAAGCAGAATGGTGGCACCCGGGGATGGTAGGAGGAGAAAAAGAAGTCGTTTCATGGAGATCTGTTTCATAACAATACAAATGTACTTAATATCACTGAATCATACACTTAAAAATGATTAAGAGCCCTGGCTGGTGGCACAGTGGATAAGGTGCCAGCCTATGAATTCAAAGGTCACTGGTTCAATTCCCCAGCCAGGGCAAATAACCAGGTTGTAAGCCAGATCTGTAGCTGGAGGCAGGTGAAAGGCAACCATACACTGATGTCACTCTCCTACTCTGCCTCTCTCCCTTCCCCCCTCTCTTAAAAACAATAAAATAAAGTATTTTAAAAAATGATTAAGATGGTAAATTTTATGTTGCATGTTTTTCAGCACAATAAAAAAGAAATCAATTGATCACATATGGTGGGCCAACTTTTGGACTCTCTGTTCTACCATAATAATTTCTTTGCCTATACTTACACCAATACAATATCTTAGTTACTATAGCTTTATAAATACTAAATCTTCAAATCTAATAGTTTAAGTACTCCAATTTATTATTATTATCTTTATTTTTGGTGCCAGAATTTCTGGCTAATCAAGGTCCTTTGTACATCCATATGAATTCTAGAATCATCTTACCAACTTCTACAAGAAAAAAAAAACCTACTAAGATTTTGATTATGGTTACACTGAGTCTATGAATCAGATTAGAGAGAACTGACATCTTAATGTTAAGTTTCCTAATCCCTACACAAGGTCTTTAATTTCTCTTGGCACAGTTTTGTAATTTTTTGTGTGTAGGTGTCATACTTAATTGCTTAAAGTCACTCCTAAGTATTTTATGATTTGGTTGCTAATTGTACCTGTTTTAATTTTTAAAATATTTTTATTTTGAAATAATTATACATTTATAGGATGTTACAGAAATAGTACAAAGAGGTCCTGGATACTCTTCATCCAGTTTCTCCCAATGGTTACATCTTCTTAATCATGATACAATATCAGAACAAGGAAATTGGAAATCAGTATTGGTACAACGTATGTATATATTACAGCTCTATGTCATCTTTTTAAATTTAATTTCCCCATTGTTGCTAGTATAGAAAGTCTGTCCCAAAAGTATCGAGCCAATTCCAATATAATTAAAAGTTTGCATGCGCGATACTTTTGGGACAGATCTTGTATGTCTAGAAAAGTTTAAACAAAGGTAGCTAGGAAAAAAAGGCCTTGATAGAATAGTTCCATTAGTCAGATTTTTTTCTTCAAAAAAGTTCTCCCAGATGGTTAATT
This sequence comes from Noctilio leporinus, assembly GCA_004026585.1. Lineage (NCBI taxonomy): Eukaryota > Metazoa > Chordata > Mammalia > Chiroptera > Noctilionidae > Noctilio > Noctilio leporinus. Next base: position 42,894 of record PVIW01000775.1, on the reverse strand, counting down.
TTATTCATAAAATTAATCAAAAGCAAATTTACTCAATTGTCATGTTCCCAGGAGAATTTTGGAAATATGTCCTTGACAGAGGATAAAAATAAAAAATGCAAAGTATGTGCCAGTTAAGTATGTTCCTTCTATTATTTGACTTGAGAAAAATGTAGATGAAATTCAATTTTAAGGCAGAAATATCACATGGTAGCTCATAATCTCTTTAGGGATGACCCTCCTTTAACAATCATACCTCTATTACTGTAAGAGTCCTTCAACTTTTGATCTTCTGGCTGATCACCAGTTGGTCAGAAGAATTCTGAGACTGCAATTCTTACTTCCACTTAAAAAAACATAGGGTATCTTCACGAGCTTATTAAATCAGATAGGTGAGCTGATGACTTGGGCATATGAGTTGGGGTAAAGCCAGGTTAAGACAGCCTATTATTATATTTTATTCATGATAAGAATCTTCATGTTTTAGAGATATGGCTTCAAATATTTACAGCAGGGGGATAAGTGAAAAGGGGTGGCTAAAGATAACAAAGATTGGCTGAGTGCTGACTGTTCAAGTCTCTGCTTTGTAATCATGCTTTCTAAGAAGTTCTAAAGCATTTAGTTCACAATTTCAGATTTCCAGATCCTGAACATGACTGTAAAATTAGTAGTAACAGTAACATCTGCTGAGGTACTCACCGGACATTTTCTGGTCTGAGCTTATCGAGAACCATCTGTATTAAATCAGGTCTAAATTCTTCCAGCAAATATTCAGCTGTAAGCACTTCCTCTAGGGGGTAATACTTCAAAATAAATAAATAAATAAGCAAGCAGGCCAGGCTAACTGAGTAAAAAGCAATCAAATCTCTAATACATGAAATCCAACGGTTTATAACCCCACTCTTTCCTTCAATTAAACCTTAATCCACTAGAATAAGTTCTCATTTTTTTTCTCTTTCCTATAACACTTCATTAGTTTCATATTATGGCATGATTTTATAATCCCCAAATACATTTACATTATCAAGAGCAAAATCACTATTTTTTACCCCCAGGGAAAAATGTGAGTAATATTTCTGCCTAAAAACTGAGTACTTGTTAATGAAAATTTGATGGTTAAATGCTGACATCCATAGGATTCTTACTTAAAAAGTAAGTGCATTTTTATAAAACAAATTTCCTCTCAAATTTCTATGAATATAATCAGACAAACATTTATAAAGTTGTTGTTAGAAAATAGCTTATATTTTTGGCTAATGGAGAAAAATAAGGTAGAAGATGCTTTTTAATAAGACCGACTACCAATATACTGAGACACACTGACAGATCCATTCATTTAAGAAGAATTTAACGAACACCTACTCTGTACCAGGCACTGTTCTATGTGGATATAACAATAGACTAAGATAGATGTTGTCCCTGTTCTCAAAGGAGCTATACTGTAATTGGGAAGGAGAGAAACAACAAATAAATACTTGCATTATATTTATAGGTGCTATGAAGGTAATTAAAAGGGGGCAGGGGCACGATTGGGAGGTCAGAAAAGGTCTCTCTGGGGAGGAGACATGTGAATGAAGACCCAAAGGATAAGTTGGAATATAGCCATGCAAAGATTAGGGCGTGTTCCAGGTAAAGAAGACATGAAACACAAGCATCCTGAGTGAAGGGGTGAAGGCAGACAGTATCACTGGAGTGAAATGGGAATGGGAGAGGTAGGTTGGGGGATAGGAAATGTGGTCAGACAGATAAGCTGGGGCCAGATCACCTTGAAAGCTAAGGTAAAATTGTGGATTTTATTCCAGCTCTGATGGGAAACCACAGAAGGACTTGACACAGAGGAGCAAAACAATTTTGGTTTTCAAAAGATCACTAAGGCTGGAAAAATAAACTGTAGCGGGGACAAGGAAGAAAAAAGGGAACCGAGGTAAGAGACTATGAATAGTCCAGGCAGAAAATGATGGTAGCTCAGACTAGAGTGGTAACAATGGAAGTGAAGAAAGGTCAGTAAAGATCTATAGCTTTCATGTTATTTGCTATTAACACATTGTGGAATTGAAAAATATTTCAAGCCAATAAGCAAAATGCTTGTGTAACGAAAAATATTACAGACGATAATTTTAAGGATGATGAACATTAAAATTTTAAGCATGTCTTGACATCAAAGTTTGCCAGGTTGCTACAAAGTCTAAAATTTTATATTGCAGCTTTAATTTTTATCATTTGTGTAATATTGAAAATAATATTGTAGGAGCACTGAAATATTCTACATACCAATAAATACAGTAAAATCACAGCAAACTTACATGCAATATTCCTGCAATCTTAGAGGTGTAGCCCCGTGGCCTCTCTTTATCTTTAAACCTGAAAGCAACAGCATTCAAGTCCTAAAATGGAAAGTTAATCCAATTACACATAAGGTGACTATTATTTAAAAATATCTTTTGTATGTGTTTGATTTGCACTATAGGTTTTCTACTCCATATTTCATTATGCTTTCAGAAAAAGTGTTTGATCTTAAAATATATACCGCATGAAGGAAAATGACAAGTAATTAGGAAAACTCTGCAAAAGAAGCTTGTGAGATCCAACAGTTAGTTGCATAGATGATAATTTTGTTGACCCATTCAGAGAACTGCACCCAGATTAGAACTATTGTCATAAACCTTTACCTAGGTAAGAAAGATGTCTCTCATCCTAAAATACATTTCAAAATATTGATAGGACTTAAATATAAAATACATACTTTTAAAGCCCTTTAAAAAGAAGCCACTAGGCCTGGCTGGTAGCACAGTGGAAAAGGTGCCAGCCTGTGGATCCAAAGGTTGCTGGTTCAATTCCCAGCCAGGGCACATAACTAGGTTGCAAGACAAGTCTCCAAACAGGTCCATAGCTAGAGGCAGGTGAAAGGCAACCATACATTGATTGTCTCTCTCTCTCTCTCTCTCTCTGCCTCTCTCCCATTCCCTCTCTCTGAAAATAATAAATAAAAAAATCTTAAAAAAAAAAAAGCCACTAAAAATCCTGAAGACATATAATGTTTTTTCTTAGGAAGAAAAGAAGGAAGAAAGGAAGAAAAAGGGAAATAGCCAAGCTTTTCCATATATACTATAAAATCACTCTTAAGATCACATCATATATAAGACAATTCACTATTTATTTAAAGCTTGCTACAGATTTTGATAATCAGTTCTGAAAATGAAAGAGCTTATGTAGCTTTAGACAGAGTAAATTAAACCCAGATACAGGCTCAAGAAACTACTCGTATTCTTCTGAGGGATAGGAAAGCAATCCAATTTCTATCCTTTTCCCTTCTGAGAAAGGCTGTTGGTGCCTCAACCCTTAATTATGCTTCAGGTAGCCAATGAGACTATTACAACTAAGTTACTATGCATTCAAAGTTTTATTTAGATTAGGAAAAAAATATTTAAAAGTTTCACTGGGCCCTAAATTTAAATTAATTCACATTCTCGTATATATGTTTTCTGAAAATTTTCCTTAAGAAGAATTATGGCAAAACAAAAGTACCTTGCACTCTTGGAAAACCCATTCTTGAGGTCCTTCTGCACGTAACTTCTGAATGTATTGAAACATGTGCAAAATTATATCTTCAACATGTACTAAAAAAAAGGGACACACTTAAAAACCATTCAGTCTGCAAGTTCTTTAAAGCAGTGAGTTCACTTTTTTTTTTTTTTTTAGTGAGTTCACTTTTAACGTCAAGTCAGATGAGTGGAAGATGGTACCCCTATGAAACCTCCCTGAGACTGGTTTTAGAGCCGCACACACAAGGCCCTGCAGGCTCTGAACATGACAGAATGGGCTCGGGAATAGTAACTGACCAAGTATACATTTTACAAGGGCAACATAAGGATAAGATGTTAAGATGGGAAAGTCATCCATGAAACAAAGGGCACATCACAAATGAAAAATATAATGGATAAAATATAGGAATTAAAGTGTTCATAGCTTTACAACATAAAACAGATCCACGGTATAAAGAAGTTAAAAAAGAAATAAATCATACAAAGTCAGTTTTCATTCAAAAACAGAAAGTCAATACTTACATAATCCTTCCTCAGTCAAGTCCACGTTAATGATAAAAAACATAAAACCTCGGGCTCCTTCCTTCTGCCCACCAACAAGAGTATTCACCCAGCCTGTAACATTCAACAGAAATCACATGATTGCATATACGGCCACTTTTAGGACAAGGAATGTTTTTTTAAATTCATATTATATGTTTCCAAAAGATTAGAATGGACCTCTTGCAGAAAAGTTGGGGGTGGGGGTGTGCAGTGAAATAAAAACCAGAAAAAAGTTCATAAAAACAATTTCAGATACTGCAGAAGTATCAAGGGATTTGGGGGGAATGGGGGACTCTGGATCTTTCTTCAGGACTCAAGTCAGTTCCTAAATCACGAGAAGAATACTGTAAGTGTTATGTAAAATGAAGCCTGCATGGAGAGGAGCCTTGGAAATCATCTACTGACGAGATCCTATTATATCCTCTTGTTTGAAGGGTAAGAGCAGGCAAATAAATAATTAGTGCTACCTTTCACAGAGGTAGTAAAAAAATATCCAATGTGATTTGATGCTTTTTTTTTTTTAAGATTTTATTTCATTATTTTTAGAAAGAGGGGAAGGGAGAGAGGGAGAGAGACATCAATGTATGGTTGCTTTCACCTGCCTCCAGCCACAGACCTGGCTGGAGACCTGGTTTGCAACCTGGTTATGTGCCCCAGGCTGGGGAATCGAACCTGCGACCTTTGGGTTCACAAGCCGAAGCCTTATCCACTGTGCTACCAGCCAGGGGGTGATGCTTTTTAACTTCTTTTTAAATTTAGAACAATGTGAGTTGATGCTTTTTAACTTCTTTTTAAATTTAGAACAAGCACCATAATACCTTCTGAAATAATGAATCTTTACTACTCAATGCTGAAGTGTAAAATAAATTATGAAAAAAAAATTAAAATCCAAAGCAAAAAACTAAGCACATGTAACAACCATCACCTCTCTTTCCTATAAACCCCAGTCTCTCATCCAGAAATGTTCTTTCACAGGAAAATAGGCGGAAATGAGGACCAGAATACAAAGATACAGTGTAGTACTATACTCACAAGCTGGCACCCAAAAGACTTACCCTTGGATTTAAGTTCTGATAACAGACTCCCGGGACCTTCATGTCCAATAAGATGACCAAGATAGTGACCAGGATTTGATTTGTAGTATTTCTGAAGGTCAGGTATGGGAAATGTCACATAAAGATTCCTAATATCCTTAATAGGTACTATTTTATAAATTTTCTGGGGGGGCGAAAAACAAACAAACCACCAAAGATTAGGTTACATACAACTCCCAGTGAATAAAGTAATTTATCAACTATGAAGAATACTTATTTTCATGTAAGAATACTAAACTCAAGAGAGACACAGATGCTTAAGAAAATCACACTGGTCATAAAGGAATAGTCACCCGGCCTCTTTCCTGGTGGGATGTCATTCCAGTTGGTAGGAAGCACCTGCTGTTTCGTACCCTAGGCCATGTGGCTAAAATTTGCCGGATGCGTGCCTTCAGCTCTGGATTCTAGCGTTTACGAATGCCGAAGTTGTAGTTATCAAAACTACCTTTAGCATGCAAAGATCAGATGATCTTTTTTTTTTTTTTTTGAAATTTTATTTCATTATTTTCAGAGAGAGGGGAAGGGAGAGAGGCAGAGAGGGAGAGAGACATCAATGTATGGTTGCCTTTCACCTGCCTCCAGCCATAGACCTGGCTGGAGACCTGGTTTGCAACCTGGTTATGTGCCCTGGCTGGGGAATCGAACCTGCGACCTTTAGGTTTGCAGGCCGGCACCTTATCCACTGTGCTACCAGCCAGGGCAAGATCAGATTATCTTGATCTTTTTGGTGATACATGCTCCTAATAAATATGAAATTGATTTGATTTTCCATATAAATATTAAAAATTACACAAATAATAAAACCTCCAAAAATTTCCATGTACTCTTTGGTACACTAGGCATATACGAGGAGACCAAAAACAAACAAACAAACAAAAAAACCAGAATTATCTTCTGGAGGGCAGGTCCCTTATAACACAGGTTTTCCCTGCTAGCTGAGTATTCTAAGAACCTATCTGTAGCAGTGTACCAGCTGGCATTGTTGAGAGGTTGGGTTTGGCTTCAGTGCATCTTTTGAAGACTTTCAACGTGCTTGCCCATTTCATGATAAGTGACCACAGAGTATTCAGCTGTTTTCAACCAAAAATAGCATGACCCCTGTGCTCCACCCAAGTAACATTATTTTGTTTTCCCAGATGAAAAAAGTCCTCAAAGGGAAACAAATATACAGCAAAAGCACCAAAAAGCATCAAAATTGAGAAGTTACAAAACCATTTCGAGCAGTGGAAAAAAGTCTTAGCAGGTGTATTGCATCAAATGCAGAGTACTTTGAAGGTGACTAAAGTTTAAACATGTAAGAATAAATCCACAATTTTTTAATAATAAATTCTGTGAGTTTTGGACTCACATAAGTCCCTAAATTAAAAAACAACAACAACAACAAAAACAAAAAACACATGCACTTACTCTAAGGTGTTCTTCTTGGAAAGGGTGTTCAGGGAATTCTGGCAATGGGACACTTTTGTTTTCTACTTCCGAAAATAACTTTACCACCAGATCAGTCAACTCATCTAAAGATTCTACAAGAAAACAGACAAGGAAAACAGAACTTAATCTAACCATCACATATGACAAGTAGTGTTTAAGACCTTAGGATCATATGTAATATTACATCACACACCTTAAACTCATACATGTTGTATGTCAGTTATTATCTCAATAAAGCTGGGGCAGGAGGTAGGGAACCTTATGATCTCCTAAGAAACCTCAGGACAGTTAAAAAGAAAACCTAGAATTAAAAAAAAAAACAAAAAACAAACCAAACCTGCGCTTCAGATAAAATTGAGGCACTCAGTTAAGTCTTATTAGTGTCTATATAACTTCTACATCTGCTAAACAATATTGATAATGATTTACCTCACATATCTAGAAATTATTTTATCAATGATTCCCACACTAAACCACCAGCTGAAAGATGTGACAGTCACTTTATAAATAGACACAGTCTACATCCATTGTTAGAAGTCAAATGTCAGAGCTCTCAAGTGATCAATTTTGTGGGGAAGCAGTATAAAGTGGTGAAAAGAATCTTGGGTGCGTGGATATCAGGGGATCTGCATTGTAGCCCCAGCTTTACCAAGCAACCATGTCAACTGCCTACTTGGATAAACTGGTTAACAATCCAGGTCCTATAAAAAGAGAAACGCTTGGTGGGATAATTACAAGTCTCTCCCAAGGTCTAACATTAAATGATTCTTTACTATAATATGCCAAACTCACTCAAAGACTTTTAACCATTGATAAAATTATGTGGCTACTTAAATAAAGTTCTCCTATGTTATTACCTACTTATATATTTTTATAGAGTTATACTTGCAAAAGTTTATAGTTATAACATGTTTACCGGAGCAATGTTTATGACAAAAATGACCTAAACATGAATCAATGTCTGGATGTTAGAAAATATCTGTACATTAGAATTTTATGCAGTCATTAATAAGGAAGAGAACTGTATATGCTAATATAAAAAATATTTCAAAGTTCAAGTAAGTGAAAACTTCAGGCTATAACAGCCATATGACATAATCTCATTTAATTAATTTTTTTTTAATCCTCACCCAACGACACTTTTTCATTGTTTTTACAGAGAGAAAGGGAAAGGAACATTGATGCGAGCGAGAAGCATTGACTGGTTGCCTCCTGTATGCACCTGGACTGGGGATGAAACCTAAACCTAGGGATGTGCCCAGGCCAGGGACAGAGTCTTTTGTGAAAGGACAACACTCCAACCAAATGAGCTACCAGCCAGGGTTTGTTTAAGTTTTTAAACAAACATACATATATGTAAGTATATTAACAAAATTCTACTTTGGAAGTATAGGAACTGACATAAGTGACTATCTTTTTCTTTTTTTTAATGAAGGTGACCATCTTTGAAGAGAAAATATAGAGGTCACAGGATGGGATGAGGAAGAACTTGATTTCAATCTTACACCTTTCAGCATCAGATGAAAATTTTCCTACGTACCGAAATTACTATTATTCTAAAAAGGAAAAAGTGAAAAGGTCCTTTAACATTTTTTTTTATTTTAATTTAATTTTTTAAAAGATCTTATCCTTTATTCCTAGAGAGAAGGGAAGGAAGAAAGGAAGGCAGGGAGAAAGACATCAATGTATGGTTGCCTTTCACCTGCCTCCAGCCACAGACTTGGCTTGTAACCTGGTTATTGTGCCCTGGCTGGGAATCGAACCAGGGACCTTTGGGTTAGTAGGCCAGTGCTTTATCCACTGTGCCACCAGCCAGAGCCTAAATTTTAAAAAAGATTTTATTTATTATTTTTAAAGAGAGGGGAAGGGAGGGAGGCAAAGAGTGGGGGAAACATCAATGTATGGTTGCCTTTCACCTGCTTCCAGCTACTGACCTGGCTTGCAACCTGGCTTACAACCTGGTTATGTGCCCTGGCTGGGAATTGAACCAGTGACCTTTGGGTTCACAGGCTGGCGCCTATCCACTGAGCCACCAGACAGGGCAAGGTTATCTTTTTATAAACAAGATAACCACTCACCTTGATTCTGTCTCCTTAAAATAGGTTACTTATAAATGGCATAAACATTCATCACTTGTTACTGTCAAGAAGCATTTGGATCAAGTATGAAATTTCCCTTGATACTCTATGACCCATTTTGAACTTTTCCATGAACTTTTTAGAGAGCACTTAATCACTCTTTGAGGACCATCTTTATATTGTACGAAATTCTACCTATAAATGTGAGCATTTGAACTTTATTTACAAAACATGTTATTTTTACTTTGACTTTTTTTGACATGTATGAAGGATCCCAAAGTGTTCAGAATCAAGTAAAAGGCAGACCAACAGCTGTTTGTTACATGACAAGTGAATTTGAGAGTGGATCAGGTATATTTGGAGTGAGAGATGTTAGTGACATCTTTGACATAAAGAGACACACAGACAAGAAATGTGACGTGAAACAAAGTGGAAAAGTCAACGAAGGTTGGTTGACCTGAAGTGCAGATGACAGCAAAGCCCTTTACAACAAGGTTCTACCAAGTGAGCCCTTTGAGTATTTCTCGCCTAAAAGCATAAATTCACAGTACAGTTTTTTTTTAAAGGTAAAGCAGCCGTACAATACTGTATAGTGTATCTTCACCACTAAGCTGTGAGCTACCAGAGATCAGGGAACTGGGTCTCATGCACTTTTACATCATCAGGACTTGGCATCCCAGTGTCTATGCTTGAGAGGTATCTATATGCCAAGTGCCCATGTAATTAGTGCTGACACAACTAGAGAGGTGGCCCCATAGAAGAACAATGAACCTTCCACACAGCAACTCCTCCTCTCCCCTTCTCCTAAAAGGAGGAACAGCTTATCTGTTAATCCGCAAAGAGATTCTGCTTCCTCTTATGCCTTTGTGCTATAAGAACGCCTCTCCCAGACCCCTCATTGTCTACTGGGCATAAAAGGTCAGTCACAATGGGAGGGCAATGTGTGTACAATGAAGGAACTGAAACATTTCATTTAATTTATTAGAGACTATTCTGTCACTGCCACTAAGATAAGAACATTAAGTGCAGTGCTCATGTCCAGTAAGTGCTCATCGAAATAATATATTTTTTTTCTCAATATGACACAGACAAAAACACAGCATAAGCAATTATACTCAGGACTGGACTCTAAATGCCAATGATATTTAATACCCTAGACCTACCTACATTTAGAAAATACAGAATTATACTATTTTTATTAGCACTCATTTCTTGGACCCATTTTATATCTTGACTCCTACTGCCAAATTTTAAAAAATATATGAACTGTTTATTAACTATAAAAGTAACATTTGCTAATAGCAGAAAACTTAGAAAAACAAAAGTAAAAAAGAAAACAAAGGTCATCCATAAACTCCTGATTATAGGATGCTAAGAGTAGCCACCATTCATGAAGTATCTGCCATGTGTCCGGCACTACACTGAATACTTTTCCTCCATTATCACAATTAAACCTCACAGTAGGTGTAAGGTGTCACCTCCATTTTACAAATGCAAAAACTGATGCTCAGAGAATTGAAGCAACTATGTTAGCTCACAGTCACACAAATGAGTAAGTAGTATATTTGGAATTCAAACCCAAGCTGTTGGGACTCTATAGAGGAAGAGTTCTTAACTACTACTATCACACTCTTACTAAATTTCTGTATGTGTTTTTCTACTTTCTTTTGTGTCTCCAATTTATGTCCATTAGAATTTTCTACATACACAAATGGGATCACATAGCACAGGTGTTTTTATAGAGCGCTTTGTTTTCTATTTTGTCCCCAACCACCATCCTAAGCATTGGGGACAAAGCAATGAACAAAACCGTTTCTACTCCCAAGTAAGTAAGATTCTGGCATAGCAGACAATGACAAACAAATTATTTAATATTTCAGGTGGTAATAAATGTTATAAAGAAAAATAAAGCAGGGAGGAGGACAGAAAGTGAGAAGAAATACTATTTTCTATAAAATGCTCTATTATATTGCAATAGCATCTTCTATTTTAAACATTTAGATTATTTCTAACTCCTCACTAGTAAGTACTATATTGACCAAAACAAAAAATCCTTGTACATCACCTGTTAGGACAACTCTGATTATTTCCTTAGATTGCACTTCTAAAAATAGAAATGCACATTCTCCACACACACCCCCCCACACATCCTCCCATTCACAATATACACCAGACAAAGGCCTGGGGCTGATGTGTACATGGGGTGGTTTACTCTGCCTCTTCTTTCTGTATAGTCAGTGTAAGAACACAACCTGTGGTAAGAACCAGGAGGCTAACATGCACTTTTAAAGGTAATACATCTTGTTAAACTGTCCTCCAGAAAGTGTGAAACTGTGTAAGTTGTATACACCACCACTAATATAAAAGTGTACCTCTCTTCCAGAATGAGTATTACTTAAAACCAAAAACAAAATTATAGTAATTTGATAGGGGGAAACAAGATATTATCATTAGTTGATTTAGATTAAAAAAAAAATCAAACCTTTGTTGTTTACACTACAAAGTTTTCCCAGTTTATCATCATCTGTCTTTTAATATTACTTCTAGTTTTTTGAGTTATCAGGTCAAATCTGTCAGCTTTTTCCTTTATACTTCCTTTCCTTGTTTTATATGCTTAAAGCTCCTATGATTAATTTATATTTCCTTCAGGTCTCCATTTGAAATCACATTAGCTCTTTTTCTATAAGGAGGTCATTTTCAAAAGCCTCTGAGCAGATAAAAAAGTATTATCTTACTGTATCCTTTCCCAAATACTTTGAAAAAGACAAAAATGGAAAATTTCATTACCCCATTCAATGAAAAAACTTAAGGATTCTTACCTCGGCCTAAAACACAAATAGCCATTAAGTTGGACGAATAATAAGTAGAATGGAATTTCAGTAGCTCTTGTCTTACATCAATGCCTTCTTGGTTTGGTCTAGTCTCTAGAGTATATTTGTTACCTAAAAGGGAGGAAAAACATTACTTAGAAAAAGCAAAATATGTGGACTTAAAAATTTATAATTATCACAACATTGCTATAAGGCTTAACAATTAAGAGCTCAAGCTAATTCACATAATGATTAATCAAATATGTTTAAATGCAAATTGGGTAAACAGGACAGTACAGTACAAACTTGTATCATTTTAAACTATAGAGAATTTTCCTCAGGAACTTAAAAGTCCTTTATAAAAAGTTCACTTCTTAAAATCCCTATGAGATAGTAGGTATTATGAGCACTTGTAAGACAAATGAGATCCACATGGCCTTCATTCATACTTACTTTAATTCCCTACGTGCTCCATAACTAATTGAACAGCCACTAAGGAATCTTTTTGGAACTTGCCAAGTTACTTGTGGAAATAAATGTACTATTCTTGGCTGAAGCATTAAATCTGTGATGTAAATTCTCATGAATTTGATCTAGACTAGTAAAAATAGGATTCAATGCTATTTTTACAAGTCTCAAGTGATGTTCCACTATGAGAGCTCTTATGAAAGCAAATAACTAATCAAATTATGATGAAATATGCAGGTCAAAGCAAACAGCCAAACTGTCTGAGTACTACCATTGTAATGAAGACCTCACAATATAAAGACAGACCGAACTGTAATGATTAATGTCTCTCTAAAAATGGCATCTTGACTAGAAATATCCAAAGATCCTACCTAGTATAACTTTTATGATTGGTTTGCTTAAATGAGCTCCTGTCTTTCACTTGCAGAGACAAAACTATGGCAGAACATGTTCTTGATATGGCAGGAATTTTCCCCTTTGGGTTATTGTAATGGTGGATGAATTGACAGGAGTCCCTCTTTCCCTAATCGGAACACCTGGAGGGAGCCACCAGATGGCGATCTCAGACCCAGGCTTTGGTACCAGAGAGCTAGGGGCACAGGACTGTGAGCCACGGTTCTTGCCCCAGGATGCCTGGATCAACAATCTGGTGCAGAACACTTTAAATTTTCAGTTCCAGAGCCATCAAATGTAATCATCTTTATTAGCAGTAGCCTGCTAGTCAAGTTTCTAGGTTCTTAACTAGCTAGTATTCTCAGTTTCTCACTCAAAATCCACTTCAATTCCAGATGAGCTCTACATGGAGGTCTTGGGAGACCCCTCACTCTTCCTAGAGGATTCAGGTGTTCTTCAAAGTACCCCAAGTCTCAATTCATCAGGGGAAAAAAATACACTTTTCGCTGGGTAATGGCCTGGAGTTCTCTCATTTTACAGTGAAACGAGTACTGATGGTGCTTTCCTTTTCCACTAAATGAAGGTTCTAAAAGCCTCTGTTCCAGAGGGACTAGGCTCAGAGCTTCCTTACTCATTCACACTGCCAAGCTCCGATGCTTACATTTGCACAAAGATGAACACACTGAGACACCCAAATCTGGGGAATAAAGTTGTTTCAACAGACTATAAGTGTGATAGCAGAAGACCAGGTTTGTAGTCTAAGTGTGATCTGATTTGCCTATTTACAATCTAGCCAATATTCTAGTTAAAAAAATAAAGCAATAACAACAACAACAACAAAAACACCAAATTAAAGTTTATGAAGACCAAGATCATGGCCTCCACCTAGAAGTCAAAATTCAGGTTAACTAGCTCTAGCTCATTCTGCTATGATTTGAATGTACCTGAATTATCTTACCATTCTCATTTCTTCTCTCTCTCTCTCTCTCTCTCTCTCTCTCTCTCTCTCTCTCTATATATATATATATATATTTTTTTTTTAAGATTTTACTCATTATTTTCAGAGAGAAGAGCAGGGAGGGAGGAAGAAAGGGAGAGAGATATCAATGTATGGCTGCCTTTCACCTGCCTCCAGCTATGGACCTGGCTGGAGACCTGGCTTGCAACCTGGGTATGTTTCCTGGCTGGGAATTAAACCAGAGACTCTTGGGTTTGCATCTTTATCTTTTTAAAAGGATATAGAGATTTTAGTGTACAGAAATAAAGCAAGAGCATACTATAAAGCTTAGAGAATGAATATTTACATGCAACAGTATGAACAAACTTCACAACTTTAAGGCTGAACGAGAGAAGCTGGATGCAAAAAGAGTATAATCACTGTATCATTTCATTTATGTAAAACAAAAACTAATCTGGGTTATGTGGAGGCAGAACAGAGGTTACCCTTGGGGGTAGATAGTGGCTACAAAGGGGTAAAAAGGGGGCTGCTGAGATGGTGGTAACATTCTGTCTCTTGACTGGGTGATGATTCCATGCTGTGCTCGGGTTCTGAAAATTCAATGAGTTCTATATAAATAATAGTGGTATATTTATTTAACTGATTCTTCAAATATCAGCAAAAATAAAAACAATTTATTAAAACCAACATACCCTTCTGTAAGTTGATAACACTTCAACAAAAAGTTAAATGAAAAATGAGCCAAAGGTGCTACTATCAACAGCTATCTGGCTCACCAAAGGTACAAAATCTAATGAGACTGGATCTCTGGCTAGACAAATAGACAATCACATTTGTTCTGAAAAGTAGCTTTTAGCCACAGATACCAACCTACAAATCTACACTCATCTGTTTGCTGCCTGAATGTTTTCAGTCCTCCTAATACATGATGACAAACAGGAAATGACGGTTGACTTAGAAACACATCCCAGAATGGCAGTTCTGTATCCTTAGAAGCTCCTGAGTTGGAAAGAGGACGAGGTTCTCCACTATGGCTCTCTCAGGGTCAGGACAGTCAGCTCTCAACACGCTGAGAGAGAAACATGGATACCATGTGCAAATGGATCAGAGCCAGGCTTGCTATGATGTTTATTAACCCTTTTATAAAAATTATTTTTTCTAAAAACAGGAATGCTAGCAAGTGGAAACTCTCAAGAAACAGGAGGAAATGAAAGAAAAAGCAGGATATAATGCACAGAATGGCATCATTAGTCCATAAATTACTGAGTGGTCTCTGTGACTGTAAGTATCATGATCCCCATCCAGGTAGGCAGGCAGGCATTGGTGGGACCATGACCTAATCCAGGGTAAGCCCCTTCTGGTTGTAAGACCTTGAACAAGTTATTTAACTTCTCCTGGGCTCAATCTCTTATCCTGACATCAGTAGGCTTGCACCAAATTAGGGAAAAAATACGTGTAAAAAAGCATAAGGCAGTATTTAACATCCAATAAAAAGAACAGAAAGTCAGATGATACCAAGCACTATTTGGGCACATGGAGAAATGAGAACTCAGACACTGCTTAAGGGAGTAGAAACTGAATCAACCTCTATAGGAAACAATTAGACAATATCTGTTAACTCTGAAGATGTACATGTTCTACTATATAGTAATTCTTTTCCTAGTACCTTAGGGGTCTCTGTGTATAAGGAAACATGTACAGGGCATGCTCACAGCAGCAGTGTTCCATTAGCAGGAAAGCGATAAACAGTGGTATATAGTTCAATTAATTATTCAAATAGCAGTAGGAGTAAAAATAAAAAGCTTATCAAAGCCACATTCACCAATATGGGTAAGTTTAAAATATAACATTGAAAGAAAAACAAAAAGTGATAATTACTCACAACAAAATACCATTAAAATTTTTTTTAAAACTATACAACATATTACACAGAGGTAAGTAGATGACTAGCTATATTTTTATAAAAAAGTATGGGAACAATAATCATCAAACTTAAGGTGGCAGTTATCTGTCAAGTGCAACTAGACAAGTACGAGGTCTGTTCCCAAAGTATCAAGCATGCAAACTTTTAATTACGTATACTGACATTGGCTCAATACTTTTAGGCCAGACCTTGTAGACATCAGGTGCTCCAATGTATTTGTAACGGTTATGATTCTTTAGGTAGTGTGTAGAGAATAAACTGGTAAATGTGTTTGTACTGTTCTCTTATAGGACAAACAATATATCTGTAAAAATCTTCAAGTATTATTAAGCATAATACTTGATGTGTAATAGAAAATAAACCCAATGAATGGCAGCCATCACTGCAGGAGGGACTTCTGGCTTCTGAGTATGTCACAGAAACCATGGCAGGCAAGTGGGAAGAGAGCTCAGGAAAAGGTCTAGATAGACGACTTTCCTCTCTCTAAGAAGGCAAGTGTAGAGAGCATCATGAATATGGCCACCAAATACCAGTTCAGTCTCTAGACACATACTGTCCTAATTCAGCGCTAATTCAGCTAGGTCATTCATACCAAATTAAAATGCTGCTACCCAAATGCTGAAGCCTACCTTTCTGGCTCTGTCACCATTACAGTGAGCTCCCACAACGGAGTGAGGAGGGCAGGGCTGCTGACCCACTCCAAGCCTGCAGGGGGCGGGCACTGGCCTGGTGGGTGGGAGATCCAGGGTTTCTTGCCCTGGCTCCATCCTGTACTAATTAAGCAACCTTGGGAAAGTCTCCAAATACCTCCAAGGGCTCATTCATTTTATCTGTAAAATAGGGGTAATATGGATACATGCCTGGTTGTTAAGAGTAAGGGCTCAATCCCTGACTCCTTGGTTTCCAAGCTATGGGACATAGGCAAGTTTCTTAACCTCCACAAACCCATTTCCTCATCTACAAATAAGAACCTTTGTCACAGGACTGCTGTGAGGATTAAATGAATAGTCAATATTAAGGTGCAGTATAGCATCTGAACTTCAATTGTGACTCTTATGAAAAGTGATAATGGGTATGAATGGGGTTTTGTAAATTGTAAAGCTCTGTAAATGCTATTTTATACTTTCATGGTAACAATTTAAATTGTTTTTAAAAGAAGAGTTTATAAACTCAGGTACTAAACTATATAAACACTGATTTTCAAGAAAACAATTCATTTTCCTGAAATCAGCCATCTATTTTCTGTGAAAAAAAAACTAAGTTTGAAGTTTAAAAAATCTGTTTGAGAGCCATGGCTGGTGGCACAGTGGCTAAGGCACCGGCCTGCAAACCCAAAGGTCACCGGTTCAATTTCCCAGCCAGGGCACATAACCAGGCTGCAAGTCAGGTCTGCAGCTAGAGGCAAGTGAAAGGCAACTATACATTGATATCTCTCTCCTTCTCTGCCTCTCTCCCTTCCCCTCTATCTAAAAATATAAATAAATAATAAAATATAAATAAAAATCTCTTAGAAAAACTATAGCTATCGCCAACTGTATGTCTTATAAAGTTCTTAGGAAAAGATCAACTTGACAGTTATAATCATGACAATCTTACATGTTCTCTAAAAACTCAGGATTCTGAAGGCTTAGGTTAACATATATAGTTACTTGAAATTATTACATATGGAACATATCTACATATCACATCTCTAGCCATTCATCTATCAGTGAACAACTAGGTTGCTTCCATATCTTGGCTACTATAAATAATGCTGCAATGAACACAGGGGTGCATATACCTTTTTGAATTAGTATTTGGGGGTGGTTTTTTTAGGTTAAGTACCCAGAAGTGAATTGCCAGGGTCATATAATATGACTATTTTAATTTTTCGAGGAATTGCCATATTGTTTACTGTAGGGGCTGCCCTAGTTTGCAGTCCCATCCACAGTGTACAAGGATTCCCTTTTCTCCACATCCTCATCAGCACTTGTTATTGATTTATTGATGACAGCCATTCTGATTGGTGTGAGGTGGTATCTCACTGTGGTTTTAATTCAATTCTCTGATGACTAGTGAAGTTGAGCATCTTTTACTGTATCTTTTAGCATTCTGTATGTCTTTGGAAAAATGACTTTTCATGTCCTCAGCCCATTTTTCAATCAAATTATTATTTTTTTGTCTAGTTGTATGAGTTTCTTATGTATTTTGGATATCAAACCTTTATTGATTATATCATTTGTGAATATATTCTCCCATTCAGTAGGATGCTTTTTATTTTGAAGGTTTCATTCACTGTGCAGAAGTTTTTCAGTTTGATGAAGTCCCATTTGTCTCGTTTTGGTTTTTTTTTTTTTTTTTTTGCTTTGCTGAAAGAGATGTATCCAAAAGATATTAGTCTGATGTCAGATAGTTACTTCATTTTCTTCCAGGAGTTTTATGGTATCAGGCCTTATATTTAAGTCTTTAACCCATTTCTTTAAAAATTTTAACACTTTAACACAGATCAGCATGGCTGGTTCATCTCAGCTCCTTCACTGCCAAATCTGGGGTCAGAGAATGCTTCAGTTTCTCCATCTCTTTTCTGCAATGATCAAGATATAAAGGTATCTGCTGCATCAGACTTCAAACTTCACATTGTCTTATTTTTCTTGATCTTGACAAATTTGACATCCTTTTTGCCTGGCTATGAACAAGAAGTCGTTGATTTCCTCAGTTTGGTGAGGTATGGGCTACAGAGGGCAGAGAGTCCACGGCTGGCACCATGAATTATCCCTCCTACTCCCTGTATACCGCCTAAGAGGCATCTATATTTAACCCATTTTGAGTTTATTTTTCTATATTCTGTAAGAGTGGCCCAGCTGCTTTTTTTTTTTTTTTGCATGTATCTGTACCAACACCACTTGTTAAAGAGACTGCTGCTACTCCGATGTGTCTTTTTACCTCCTTTGTCATAATTTGACCATATAAGTGAGGGTTTATTTCTGGACCCTATTCTGTTCCATTGATCTGTGCCTGTTTTGGTGTCAATACCATATTGCTTTGAATATTATAACTTTGTAGCATAATTTGAGATCAGGAAGCTTGACCCTTCGACTTGGTCCTTCTTTCTCCAGATTGCTTTGGCTAGTTGAGGTCTTTTGTGATTCGATATAAATTTCAGGATTACTTGTTCTAGCTCTGAGAATGAAATCAGTATTTTGATAGGAACTGCATTGAATCTGTAAATTTGTGCAGTATGGTCATTTTAACAATATTAATCCTCCCCACTCCACGAGTAATGTATACCTTCCATTTATTTGTGTCCTCTTCATTTTCTTTCTTCAATGTCATATAGTTTTCAGAGTACAGGTCTTTCACTTCCTTGCTTAGGTTTATTCCCAGGTACTTCATTCTTTTTGATCTAATTGTAAATGGGACTTTTCTTCAATTCTCCTTCTGATTGTTCATTATGTGTGCAGAAACATGATAGATTTCTGTATATTAATTTTGTATCCTACTACTTTACTGAATTCAATCATTTTTTGGTGGATTCCTTAGGGTTTTCTATTTATATTATGTGATTTGCAAACAGTGACAGTTTTACTACTTCCATTCCTTTTCTTTCTTTTTCTGAGTGCTGTGACTAGGTACTTCCAGTACCATGTTGAGTAACAGTGGTGAGAATGGACATCCTTGTCTTGTTCCTGATCTTAAATGAAAAGCTTCCAGCTTTTGACCATGGAATATGATGTTAGCTGTGAGCTTGTCATATATAACCTTTATCAAGTTGAGGTTAAGTTCCTTCTATGCCCACTTTGTTGAGTTTTTATCATAAAGAGACATGGAATTTCATCAAATTATTTTTCCACATCTATTGGGATGATCAGATAGATGATTTTCATTCTTGTATCTGCCGTTGTGATGAATCATGTTATTTTGTGGATGTTGAACCACTTTTGCATCCCCAATACAAATCCTACTTGCTTGTAGTGTATGATTCTTTCAATGTTCTGCTGAATTTATTTTCTAGTATTCTGTTGAGTACTTTGGCATCTATGAAGAGCACAGTTTCAGTGTGTTTCTCTTCCTTTGGCAACCCTGGTAAATCAACTTATGTTTAATGGCCAAACTGAAGATTTTCTTGAATATTCTAATGCAGACAAGTATATCATAATGAGCCAAGTTCCTTTGCTTCCTTCCACCTCTTACATATTACACTTTCCCCTTAACTCAGGGGTGTCAAATTCATTTCACCAGGGGCCACATCAGCCTCATAGTTGCCTTCAAAAGGCAGAATATAATTTTAGGACTGTATAAATGTAACTACTTCTTAACAGTTAAGCAAGCCAGGTAGAAACAAGGTTCTGGGCCGAAGGTGCCAGGCCAGACAAAACAAGGTAGAGGGCTGGATTTGGCCCACAGGCCTTGCGTTTGCAATAATTAGTATCTATAGTACAGCTGAACGAAAAGTGATTAGAGGGTATTCTTGTTTTGTTTTTGACATTTAATGGAAATCCTTTTGAACCTTCATTAATCATGATATTTGAAACAGGTTTCTATCAGAGCAAGAATTTTTTGTTTTCTTGTTGTTCATGAATGAGCGCTGAATTTTATCAAATGTTTTTCTCAGTTTACTAAAATGACTGCCTATGACTTTGGTCTATTGAAACAGAGGATACCAGACTATATCCCAAGATGTAAGACAGATAATGTTTGGTAAAATTTTTGTTTTAGCTCCTTATACAAAACACATGTACATGCTCTGACTTACTAAGTAAATCATCCTTCTTACTATGGATTATTTTTTAAAAATTTAAAGCCTCTGATGTATACTACTTTTGAAGTAGGTAAAACCATTGTGAAGGACAAATGTTGTAAGATTTTCTTAAAAATAAACAACACAATATTTGGATTTTGTTCATTTAAAAAATAGCCAGCTTTTCCTGATATTATATAAATATTACTTAAACATTCTTTTAAACTATTTTATATTTAAATATGAATATTAAAACAACAAGTCATTAGGGCAAAATGGCCCACATTCACATAGACATCTGAAGTCACTCAAAAGTAACAGAAATTAATTAAGCATGAGTTTCTAACAAGGACTCTTCTTCAAGGATCACTTTTACAAAATTTTCTGTATGTGTAATTTCTAGGGCTAGAGCTTGTAATATATTTTCAAATGTAAATGACTTTAAAAATGACAGAACCTCTACTCCCAAAAGTTCCATGTTAGTTTGTATTTCTAAAATCAGAAGGTAAGTTGGCATTTGTACTACTTAAATCATATTTTCTGTACTGCTGTATTGAGACTGGCTTATTCATCTCTTAGCTGTTTATATCACTTCTTCCTTTACCAACTAACTGCCTGGCCTTGTTAGAGGTTATAAAAACCAACATGCGCTCAAACCCCACCTACAGGCAAATGGCCATTCAATGTTTCCCTTGGCCAATCACTACTGAAACTGTCCCTTAGGACATTTCTGTATGTTCTTTGCTTGTGACAAGAAGTAATATTACTCACCTTATTCACTAGATTTATTTCTGGAAGATTTGCGGCTGCTTCCTAACTGTGCTGACTATGATTTGTCGCCAGTGAGGCTTTATAAAACAGGGCAACTCCCAGGGAAGAATTCCAACACATTCTACACAATAGCATCATTGTCAGGTAAGTATCTAACCTATCAAAGGGACTACTTTAAAGACAACAATCACTTAAATATAATAATTTTGAAACAAAATATTTTAACTCACATTCCCTTCCTGATATGGATATCTCACATGATGTTTGACACAGGTTTCTATCAAAGCAAGAGATTTTTGTTTTCTTGTTCATGAATGAATGCTGAATTTTATCAAATGTTTTTCTCAGTTTACTGAAATGACTGCCTATGACTTTGGTTTATTGAAACTGAATTGGGACCTACTCAATAATAATGAAATAAGTGCCAAGTATATAAATCTAAAGAATACAGTATCACTGCTTCCAACTTCAATTTTTAAAATTTCTTCTAATTCTGTAAAAGTATGCTAACTCCCTGGATGCTGCTGAGTCTATATAATAGTATGGTATCCAAACTGAAAAAAAAAAGTCTTTCTTTATGGTCTTTCTAAAAAGTCCCCCAAGTTAACTTACATAATACAGTAGAACCTCAGTTCTCAAACTTAATTTGTTCCAGAAGGCTGTTCAAGAAGCAATTTGTTCAAAAACGGAATCATTTTTTTCTCATTAGAAATACAATCTCAGCATAAAAGGGCTGTCTGGTTGAGAACCAAAGTTTTATTTGACAACCGACACATTTTTTCCACAAACAACTTGGTCAAGAACCAAATTACTCAAGATGAGAGACGCTCAAGAACCAAGGTTTGACTGTAAGCATAACTTCGAAAGTACACTAAGCAATCTATTAGTTATATGTAATTTTATAATCCCAAAGCGGTATTTTTAAAATCATGGCAACCTCCTAACAACAATTAAATCTGTTAAGTGCGATTGGCAGGAGTAGATGAGGGAGAGGGAGACTTTATTTTTTACTTCAAATACTTTAGTACTGATTAAATATTTAAACAATTTTAGTAAAAAGAAAAATAACCCAAAACGTGAATTTTAAAAAAAGCTTACAATTATAAAACCAAGAATCTCCACTTTAATTTTTTTCTACACTCTGTCATCCCTACCTCTAATCTCTTTCCAGACTGCAGCACTTGGAGAGCAAAGGCCTTGTGTCTTCTATGGCATTGTATCTCCCACAGAGCCATTCCCATAGCAGGAGGTTAGGCATGTGGATGGTTAGAGGTGAAGGCAATGGGAGCAGGATTCAACAAGCCTTCACGTGAGCATTAAAAATAGCACCTCTATTTAGAAATGAAGGGAAACAAAGTTTTGCCAACCTGAAGCTGCCTTTTGGGATTATTGCTATTAAACTATTGATTAGGAAACAAGATTCAGAAAGAACCTTTGACCCTTCCCCTTCTTGCCTATGAGATTTAGATGGAAAGGCCTATTTCAAGAGGGAATTTTGTTTTAGCTTAATTTGAATTAAGAATGGTAAACAAGAGGACTTCGGGTGAGGCCTGTTCCCTACATACTTCATGTCCCATCGTTTCTGAGCTGCCTAGCACGAATTTTCCTGTCATGTATCTTTCCCTCTTCCTCAACTACCTATATATTTCCCATTCTCACTTTCCAAATCTAAAATTCCATTCCCCCCACTTTTTCCTTTGTCAAAATTTTCATATATGCCCAATGTCGCACTACTGTTTTCAAATTTTTCATGCTTATGTGACTTCCTTGAGTGCATTATTAACATTTGATTTTCTCCAGTTAATCTGTCTCTGTTTATTTATTAGCCCATCTAAAAGAACTTAGGAAGTGGGAGAAAAAGTATGATTTATTTAATTCCCATTGGAAAGTAGACTTTAGAATAAAAGACCCACTGAAATTCAGTTAATATCTATCTCAACTCTATTCGCTTTGCTCCCTAACCACTTAGATCCCTATTTGAATGGGACGGCCAGAGTAACCCTCTATGAGCAAATAATTGCTTAGATCATTGTTACTACAATTTTGAGACTATCCTGAATATTATGTACAAAATCCAATGACAAGGACCTGACTCTTGTTTAACAGTCTTCTTTCAAAGTTTCATTATTATTGTTTCTAATTGCTTAATTCAATTCTATACCTGCTACCCAACAAACTCACTGTAAATTTGGTCACTATTCTCAATAACCTATCCCTTTCTCCATGAAGCCCATATATATACCTAAGCCTCAGCGGCATCTTAGGTCAGGAGTCACAAATATGAGAGCCTATATTGGTACTAGGCAGATATCTTAAGTGTAGGGGCATGGTTTAAGAAATAAAAGGAACAGGCGCAGGCTACAAACCAGGTCTCCAGCCAGGTCCTTAGCTGGAGGCAGGTGAAAAGCAACCATGCATTGATGCTTTGCTCCCTTTCTTCCTCCCTCCCTGCCCTTCTCTCTAAAAATAATGAATTGCCCCTGGCTGATGGCAAGAGTGGATAAGGCACCAGCCTGAAAACCCAAAGGTCACTGGTTCGATTCCCCACCCAGGGCACATAACCAGGTTGTAAGCCAGGTCTCCAGCCAGGTCCCCAGCTGGAGGCAGGTGAAAGGCAACCATACACTGATTCTCTCTCTCTCTGCCTCTCTCCCTTCCCCTCTCTCTGAAAAATAATAAATTAAAAAATCTTTTTAAAAAATAATGAATTTTTAAAAAAAAGGAAGAAAAAGAAAGAATGATGACTTAACAACCACTTCTCCCTGCCAGACTGCGAGTTCATAAAAAAACCACGAAAGTAAAAATTAGTTCTGAAATCTTCTGAACTATAAAGTACACCTATGCAAAGAGGCTATGGGTTTAACTGAGGTCAAGGAGAACTAATGCATGAAAGCTGCTGTTGACAAACCTGTCCCAAATTTGCTGAAGGGGTGTTTGGGATTCCCCGTAGCTTTTTCCAACTGAAAGAGTCTCCAAGCATCATTCATCACGTTCTTCTCATGTTCTGAATCAACTGCATTCACCTCTCTGTCTTTGCAACTTTCATCAAACAAGGGGCACAGAAAAAACTGTGCAAACCTAAGGGTGTGAAACATAATTTGAAACCTGTTATTTTTAAAAAGTGACCTTAAAAAAATCTTTGAAACTTAACAGATAATAAATACGAAATCTATATAGAATCAGCAAAAACTACCATTGCTACTAAGAAAAAAAGGATATAAAGTACATTCTAAGAAAACTATGGACATATTCAGAAGTCAAGCTATCCTGGAGATATTACGTAATTAGTGAAAATGTAAAAAGGTTAACAGCTCTGTTTTAGAAACTAATTTCCATGTGTTTTTTCCACACCACCAAATGATTCTCCGACACCAGCTGAGTATGCCACAATTCATATCAATTATGACACTAGTTACCTAAACATCAGATGTTCAGTCTTCCAAGACTGCCCCCTTCAGACACAAATCACAAGCCCTAGTTGTCATGTGGGCTTCTGACCAACCCTCTGAACAGGAGATCAAAGGATTCTGCTACTTCCTTCTCAGATTCAATTAATTTACCAGAACAACTCACAGGGTTCAGAGATACACTGTACTTGCCAGATTACTGGTTTATTATAAAAGAATATAAGTCAGGAATAGTCAGAAAGTTTTATGTCAGGACCACAAAGGAAAACCAAATATATATTTCTTATTATAAATCACAATGCCACAACACCAAAATCAAGGCAGACTTATGGAGACAGCAGCAATTTATTTAAGATTTGCAATCTGGCCCTGGCTGGTGTGGCTCAGTGGGTTGAGTGCTCATCTGCAAACCGAAGAGTTGCTGGTTCAATTCCCAGTCAGGGCACATGCCTAGGTTGTGGGCCAGTTCCCCAGTTGGGAGCACACAAGGGGCAACCATATATTGATTTTTGCTTCCTCTCTTCCCCTCTCTCTATTTAAAAATAAATAAATAAATAAATCTCTTTTTGCAATTTGGCATACCTATGAAAATTCTTGTTATATACAGCTAATTATCCAGAAAAGGGAAGGTAAGTGGTAGTTCTTAGGCAAATAAATCTTAAATTTACATATTAGGTGCAATTTTGCTAAGACTCAGGTATTTTAGGACAAACTAAGGGACCTGCTTTTAAAAGGCACTATTTGAGTTTTTCTTCTTTTGGAGAAAAACAAATAAATCTACTTTCATTAGTGAAAAATAATGGAGTGAAAAACCTATGGCCCACCCTGGCTGGCAGCTCAGTGGTTAGGCGCCAGCCTGCAAACCCAAAGGTTGCTGGTTCGATTCCCAGCCAGGACACTAACCAGGTTGCAAGCCAGGTCTCCAGCCAGGTTTGTAGCTGGAGGCAGGTGAAAGGCAACCATATATGGATGTTTCTCTCCCTCTCTGCCTCTCTCCCTTCCCCTCTCTCTAAGAATAAATAAATAAAATCTTTAAAAACAAAAACAAAAAAAAACCCTATGGCCCAGTAGTTTGACTAACACAACTATTGGCTCCTATGAAATATCGAGTATTTTAAAATTTCAATAGGCAGTGTGCTTCAACAAGTAACAGGGAGTGTGACTTTAACTTCAGTAACCAATATGCTTTTCTTGAGGCTATTCTTTAATAATAGTACTGAAGTCTAAATACGATACCTTTAGTTAATAAATTAACTCTCCTATACCAGACTTCAATTTAAATCACGATTTCACTGTAATTCTTCTTAAGAAACTTTAGCCCCCATCTTATAAAAACAAGTTCCAGAATTCAGATACAGCCACAAGCAGAGGGTCTGTCTGAACCAAGCTACTATTCGGCGGACTAAAGAGACTCCTGAGCCCGTAACATCTGAGCAACTGCACCTCACACAGTCCAGATGTCAAAGAGGCTGTTAATATTTGATATTTATTTGTTTGTTTGTTTTAAAAATATTTTATTTATTATTTTTAGAGAGGGAGGAAGGGAGGGTGGAAGAAAGAAAGAGAAACATCAGTGTATGGTTGCCTTTCACCTGCCTCCAGCTGGGGACCTGGCTGGAGACCTGGCTGGATACCTGGCTTAGTACATAGAGAATACAATACTAAGCGAAGTACTTTACACACACCAATTCAAAGAGAAATCTGCCTATCTGTAGTCTATAATCAAAGATACACTGAAACAGAGCTATTTCTGGACATGTAACCTCTTTTACCTACCTCAATATATTCAGGCTGGGAAAAGTGCCTCATGGCCACAGACTGTAGCTGGATAGGCCCAAAAAGGGGTCACGATTATGACACAGTAGTGAGTGTATAACCAAAAATTTTTTAAGATGCTCTTATACAAGTGGTTTTTTCACTCTGAGCCAAGTAACACACACCCTCCATCATACAGAAATCTATTATATGAACATCTGCAGTACCATTTGTAAAGCAGGAAATTAAATTCAGTATGTGATCCCAGGGAACTCATTAATGTTAGTCTTCTGGGAATACTATAAATGATGACTATACCTCAAAGCTGCTGCCTAAAAATTGAAAGGTAAGCTAGAATAAGTAAGAAACAGGCTGCTCTGACCCAGCCATGTATCCTGAACCCATGCCTTTACCCTGTTAATATTTTTCGCACCAAGGAAAAAATTCAAACTATCAGTTTCTTAACAACAGAATGACTGTTATTAATATAAGCAAATAAAGTTGACAAATGCTAACATTGCCGATTCAAACTCATTACAGACCCACTACAGAGATTCAGATTACATATAGAAAATTAAAAATTAACCAAGAAAAAACACTGAACTTTGAATAATGAATCAAATCACTTATGTAACAAAAGTTTTTAAATTATCAGCTATATAGAAAATTGACCAAGAAATTAAATTGGCCTAAGGTAGCTTGCTATAGAAAATACTTCCACAAAACGTACCCAGGGTTGAAATTGAGGTCAAAACATTCTGTACCCACCAAGTATCCTTAGTAGGAGTATTTATATTCTAGCATTTTGGAACAGGAATATGTTTGGAAAGAAATCCACATCATTATTACAGTTTATTCTTCATCACCTGCTTCATATGTAATACCAGTTAGAATGGGTAGGACTGGTGAGAATTTTATAAGTCAATAAAACATTCTATAGGCCTGAAGGCTGGTTTCAAGTCATACCATTATTTTTTCTCCACAACAAAGTAAATATTTAAAATCACTTAATTTTTCTTTGTTACAAAACCCAGGGGTAAAATATTGATTAAAATACCTTTTGTTAAGCTATAAAGCTGTGAAAACATCTCTGTAAAAATAATAATTGTTACTGCTACTAGTATTAATATGATAAATGAACAAAATTGGATAATTCATAGAGTATTCAGTGTTACCTGTCTAGGGCACCTTCTAGGTGTTCGTGGGAAACATCAAAATAGTAATTGGTATGCTCTCCGCTAGTAAAAGCATTTGAACTTCCTGCATGCTCGCTGAGAAACTGGCTGTATTCATTTTCTTTAGGATATTTCTTTGTTCCCAAAAATAGCATATGTTCACAAAAATGACTTAGGCCAGCAATATTTGGAGGATCTGACAATGAACCTGGAAAAAAAAGTTAAAAAACATACACATAATAAATCATTTTTTAAGTTGAAAGTTATCAAGTACAGGCAAGTTACAGGCACTCTGAAACTTCTGTTTAGTATGACATTGCCAACCATACCTTTAGACACACTTAAGCACAGGCTGCTCGAAATGATATTGTTTAGTTTTAGCCCATTTTGACATTAATTAGTTGGTGACCTGGGCAGATTTTAACCTCTCTGGACATTAGCTTCCTCACACAACACACTGAATTCACTTTCTCTTTAATTTTGCAGAAGACAATACAGCAGAGTGCGAGGGGCACTGGTCTGGGTGCTACCGGCTCCGCCAGCTGTGAGACTGAGACAGATGCTTCATCCTTCTTGCCTCAGTTCCTTTATGACAAATGCTCATATGTAGAGTTGTGTGAAGAAAAATTAGATATTTGCAAAGCATACTGCATTGTGCTCAGCATGATTATCTGTTCAACATATGATGATTATTACTTTATTTTCTCAATTTTAAAATGCCACCAAGTTAAATAAAAGCTTTTGAGAGAGAGGAAAAAAAAAAAACATGCCTCACTAAATGTAGATAAGAAGCCACCTGAGTAAAGCAGCATTAAATATGGAAGAAATGGGCCCCGGCTGGTAGCACAGTGGATAAGGTGCTGGCCTGAAAACCCAAAAGTTGCTGGTTTGATTCCCAGTCAGGGCACATAACCAGGTTGCAAGCCAGGTCTCTAGCCAGCTCTGTAGCTGGAGGCAGGTGAAAGGCACCTATACATTGATATCTCTCTCCTTCTCTGACTCTCTCCCTTCCCTTCTCTCTGAAAAGTAAATAAAATCTTTTTAAAAATAAAAATAATAATTAAAAAATTAATATGGAAGAAATGTGTGCACAAGAATCTAGGAAATATATTATTTCCTAGTTTACCAAAAGTTTACAAAGTGAAAGCATTAGACCTGCTTCAGTAAAGGATATAGATGAATATCCTTGCTGCTAGCCCACCTAACAAGATACTCTTGATAAATGTAAGATTATTTGATTTAGACAACTTTAATTACCAATACCTGTACAAATATATATATATATATATAAATACACATACACATACTGTACAAAGTAAAGCACATTAAACTGGCAACTGTTAGGTAGGTCTTTACTTGTACAAATATGGAAAGTTCTAATAAATGCCAGCATTAGGTCAGTGAAACTGAACAAAGCTTAAATCACAATTTTAATTTGTACCTATGTGTACATCAAGCGCTGCTGATGACTTATCTGTGGTGGGATCACTAACAAGAAGTACTTTGATGCCATTGGCCAGCTCTAGCCCACGGTATTCTCGCTTGTCTTCTGGAGATTTGATAATGTGGTTTTCTAGTATCTTGATAGCTGGATTATTCATTTTGCTGTACGTCTTTTTCTGGAAACTGAAAAGAAAAAAATTAAATGTTAAGATTGTGGCTGACTTTTTTCCTTTTTTAAAATTTTCTTTTTGAAAAAACAAAAGGACAAAGTAACATCAAGCAAATACACATAGTCCATCACCAGAGTAAAAAAAATGTATCTGGAAGAGCCTTTTTATATAGTTTATCTGCACGGTGTGATCATTCCACTCCTCCCTCTTACCCATCATTCTTTTCAAAGATGTTAACAGTATTGTTTTTGCAGAGCCATATTTAGGACAGCACACGGATGGGGATGAGACAGAATGGGTTGGACCATGAGTTAGTCAATGTGCTGACCTAGAATTAAGTTTTCAATTACCAATAAGTTTCAATTACCACATATTTCAGAGGCAAATGAGGTAAGAGGTGTAAGAATTATTATTAGATCATCAAAAAACATTGCTCAACCTGAAGACATTCAAAGACGGGGCAGATCTAGAACTCATCAGCCTGGTATGCACATGCCCATAACATAAGGAACAACCTCCAATGAAAAAAAAAAATCCTCTGAAAGTCCTAATACAAAATAAGAGACCCTGGGCTTTCCTATGAGTCATGGCAACACAAGTAGGAAACAAAAACAAAGTTGGAAGGACCCCAAGTAATTTGCGTAGTCCGGTGCAGAAGTGAATGCCAGAGCAGGAACGAGTCCAGTGATCTTACCAGGGATGTTAGACTGTCTTACAAAGGACTTCCCCCCCTCCTTCTCCTCATCCTCTCTCTTCCTAGGAAAGCTAGGGTTGCAGTGAGGGAAAGGGACTACCTGCGCACAGAGTCCTGAGGACCACTGCCATGCAAGGATCATTAGAGCGGTGACGGGATTTCCAGTCTGCAGTGTGTATGTTGTGTTTTTGAGACTGAGAGTGGAAGCTATTTTTGTCTATGTTGGGCACTGCTTAAAAAACAAAAAAATAAACCTGCTATTATTAGTAGATCAATATACTAATCAAGTAAAGTCAAAAACATATCTGAAACTATAGGGGGAAAATGACCCTGTGCTAACACATTTGCTTCTCACCCAGAAGACAAAAGAAGTGGATCTGGCTGCTCCTTTAAGACTGGCAAACATCCAGATTTAAAAGTAAATCAGAGAAGACATAACAGACATAGAATTATACTGAATAAACGCTTTATTTGTGTGTGTGTGTGTGTGTTAAAATCTCTGGAGATTAATGGATGAAATGGAAAAACCCAGTTTGCTTTAATCATAAAAGCTTCCTCTCTAAAAATCATCTGTAGCTATTCTTCTGAGAGAATTGATAAACCAAAGAGGTTTGTCTGTTCCTGTTAAGATTATTCCTGTTATCTTCTTCTGAAGAGGATCTTTAGAATATTAAAGATCAGTAGTATAGGTCATACTAAATGTATAATACTGGTTTGTAAAAATCAGGTAGTAATTTGCAGAGACACTGCTAATAGTTTTGCCCTATTTATAGTAAAAATTTCTTGAAAAACAAAATATAAAATATATTACTAACATTTCTGGGATATAAGCTGAGTGTTGGAAAATTCAAAAGCAATTTGGAAGTGAAAAGGCATTATACACAACTCCCATAAGTCACTTTTAAATCACTTTAACTTCAATGTCAAAGGCAGATGGAAATATCTGAGTGCAAAGTCTTAAAATATGGTGCTTTGTGGTTAAAAAAAAAAAAATTCTCAGGGTAACAGAAAATGGTCTACCTAAGCCTCCAAAGACAGGTTCAGGTATTTCCCCAAGGATAAGATAATCTGTTTGGACTGCAACAAATGCCTTCAGTAAATAGCTGGTTTCCAAAACCTTAATTTGGGTTCAATATAAATTACTATTATTTTTTTTTGATGAGCTCTAAACTAGCAGCAATATTAAGATGAAATAATCCCTGAGGCAGCTTCCATGAAGACCCCACAGCTAGAACAGCAGCATTAAAAGGTAGGTGGTGCAGCTGGTTAGAGGATTCTCTCCTTACGCCAAGCCTATAGGTTCCATCCTGGTCAGAGCACATACAAGATTCAACCAGCGAAGGCATAAATAAGGGGAACAAAAAAATCATTGTCTGTCTGTCTGTCTGTCTGTCTCTCTCTCTCTGTCTCTTCTTCTCCCTTCCTCTGTTGTTCTCTCTCTGAAATAGTTAAAAAAATTTTTTTTAAAGCAAGAAGGCTCAGTATGCACCAGAGATGCCTAAGCTCCCTGGTGAAAGGCTCTACTAGAGGAAGGGAGGGGGTTGGATTCTAGTGGTAAATTTCACCAGGTGGGAGTAAAAACTAAAGGCTGTTTTAGTTCCATCCCCATCGTTCACACCCAAAGCCCCCTACTGTGCTTGCCCAGCTAGTTGATTTAGGGGAGCCAAAAGCTACAAGTGATTAAAGTGGAATAATGCTGATGCTGATGCTGATGGTGGAGCGAGATGAAATACAGCACACTTTGGTAGGACAAATTGTCTTATTCTGTAGGAGGTGAAAAATTCACTATAATTAAGATAACCACATTCAACCATAGGCTACATTCTGTATTTTTTTTTCAGGGTTCAGTTTCTCTTATCCAGATTGTCATTTTCATAAAGGAAAAAAACATAATCAGAGACATTATATAACTCATTTGGGCATTGAAGCTATCTATGTCTGATTAATATTCCTGGCGTGGCTAAGAATAAAGAGGTAGATTTATTTCAGAAATCAAACATAAAAATTAGTCCAACTACTTTTAGACACTTGATCTTGTATAGATCAAGGACAACTTATAGATTTCCAAGCTGGCAATGCTCCCAAATCAAATATCATGACTACTTCAGGAAGCAAAAGCCAAAAGGAATAATAGCAACATTTTCCAACAGGATCCTTCCCAGTAATCCATATACAATAGGTACAGGCTAGCTTTACCTACAGCATATCTATCAACATAACCTACAACAATTGGGTTCTCACCTTCTGGGGAACTGAAGGAAATGATCTGGAACTCCTCTGATGACGAATTCATCAACAGCTTGCCTGTCTCTGTATTTATACTCATGAGATCACATGTCTATCCATCTCACCACATTAGCATAATGCCTTCAAAAGTAATTTTATTTATTGCAAATGTTCTCCAATATGCAGCAAACAAAGAGCAAGCAAGCAAGTATTCTGACTTTTAGATGACAAGCTAGTGCTAAATCGAATGCTTTACCACACACTTACTTGATATTTTTAACCTGTCAAAGTCAAAATCTTAGAAACAATAAAATTACTTCCAATTTCAGGGACATTATCACACATTGGAAACTTCATCATATGACACAGAATTGTTAGAGTGTTCAGCATTCGGATAAAATTGGAGAGATACTTAGTAATTTTGCTCAGAATTTAAAACAGTGACTAAAAACACAGAGGGTAAAAGCTGGAAGAGCCATTAGGTACTATCTAGTTCTTTGCTGTTCATAGACTAGCAACTCTGACTCTTCTTTGGGAGCCTGTCAAAATGTAAAATATCAGAGACCAGCAGAGACCAACTTGGCCAGAATCTGCATTTTCTCAAGTTCACCAAGGACTAGTCCCTTATCTTATTTATAAGGAAACTTTAGTTCAGGAACCTTAAATCACTTGCCCAGGATCATACAGCAAAAAGTTCCAATGTGAACTCAGTTCCTCGCTGTGCCCACCCCAGCACCCCTACATTCAAACAAACATTCAAGGAGGCCTATTAAGATCCAGACATTACACCCTGCATGCTGGCTACATTGATGAGTGTGCAGCAGCCCTTGCTCTGAAGGAACCCAGTCTAGTGACAGGTACAAAAACAAGTCATCTTTTAACTGTGGTGACAAAGTTGTCCCCAGGGCACAATAGGGGAGCACTTAACTTTCTAGGAGGGAAGAGGAAACAGAGAGAGTAAAAGCATACCAAATATGGGAATACCTGAGCAAAGACTGCTGGTGAGAAAAAAACACAAGGCATAGAGTGGAAATCGAGAGCTTGGTGTAAACAGAACATCGGGAACTTCCACTGAGAGATTCTAGACTTTTATCTTGACACATGAAAGCCTAAATTGCAGGTCTGCAGAAAGGAGTTCCCAAGTAGGTCATTTCCAAATTCTCATACCAAGGAGAAATTTTTTTCTGCAAATAATCTTTTTTTTTTCAAATGACCTTTTACAGTTCGTTTTCTCATATCTCTTAAGTGTTTCACAGTGCACTGAACAGACTGAGAAACTGCCTTTTGTTCTCTAATCCATGCCCAAAGTTAGACCTGATCCAATTCTAATTCTAAATAAATGACCTATAAACCTAAATAGGTAAATGATCATGCTAATAGTCAACTGTGTATAAAACCTCCCTTCTGTGGAATCTACCCATCCACTCCCAAGCCAGGGCTGGAAGCTGAGCATACCCTATGGCACTCCCAAAGGAGGAAGTGTCCAAACTTCTTCCTCAGGGGAAAATGCCTGAGGTCAGAACCACACCATAAACATTTATTCCCTGTAGAAAGCAAGGGTAAGCAAGAGAATGTGAAGTTAGCCATGGTTTGAGCCCTAGGATGCCCCACTGTAAGACTTCATATTCCCAAATACTTGAGCTAAAAAAATAACACGTCTCAGGGAACCATCTACCCATGGCTCTTCAGTTACAGGGTACCCCTCACCTCATATACCAGCTAGATCACAAAGGTGGGTATAAACTAAAATCCGATCCATTAAATCCTATTTTCCCCTGATGAGATGCTTTGTCTCTGTTACAGGCAAAATGTCAGCTGTTCTGACTCTGTACCCCCTGGAAAGGAGTTTACAGTGAAAAATAAATAAAACACTTAAATGAATAAGGATGGTTGCAATTTAAAGGAATCCTGCAGCAGGAATCCTTATTTTAAAGATACATGTTTTTGCAAATTTTGTTCTAGTCCCGGTGCGCATACATCAAGGACTATTTATTCCAAAAGTGACAAGCTTACGTAGGGGAGGAAGATACTTTACCCATCCAGGTTCTTTAGGGTGGACTAATGATTGAACTGACATGAGACAGATTTAACCAGAGAAAATAACTAAATTTAATTACATATGTATTTATATACAAGAGCCCCACATACATGATAGGGCAACCCCAGCAAGAAGAGAGGTTAAAGAAAGAGAGAGGTTAAAATGGTATGTCTGACATTGATGGGGGCGAGGACTAAAATATTGGAAAATTTTAGTTTCAGGTAACAGCTAATAAACTTAGTAATCAATGTATGTAAAAAGCTATTGTTTTTGGAACTGGAGGAATGACCCATCCTGACTCACGATAACCATAAGCAGTTCCACTTTTGTGCCTGAGAAGGACAGCAAATCAAGATGGTAACTGAGCCTTTGTACTCCAGGGTGAGCTCACCACCACCCAGGACACAGATAAAGAATGCTGCAGCTTCTATCTTACTAACTTTTTCCCAAAATTCCAAACCCCGTACCCACCTCCTTATAAAAAGGGCCTGTTTATAATGGAATTGAAGACAGTTTGTTAGGATACAAACCCTACTGTCTTCTCTCAGATGGTGGACTACCTGAATAAAGCACCCATAAGGATTCAATCCCTGTTTCTGCTTATTGGGTCTGGTAGATGGCAGGCGGCACAAAAGCCAGCTTTTCTGGTTTTAACAATCTAAGCTAAGGATAAGGTACAGTGCCCTGGGGCTTCGGAGTGGAAGGTCATTTGCAGAATAAGAGCAGATACTCAATAATTATAAGTTTGTCCTATAAATAGGTCATTAAGTTATTTTTGGTAATAACTCTTACTACAGGAAAGGCTCCAAACTTAAACTCTTTAAGGGAGCGGGTAAAGTTTCTCTTGAGCCCACAGGGTCTCACCTGCCTTCAGCTCAAAATAATCCACATGCCAAAGAAGCACATCTTGGCAGACCTGTTTTGAATACCTTCATTTAACATGGAACAATTTATAGACTTTATGAAGGTCTGAGCAGTTAATTACAGAAGGTTTCTTATAGCTGTAGTTTGGGAACCAAGGGTGTTTCACAAGTATCCTCTCTCTGCAGGTAGTCCTCAAGCTGTTAGAAAATATGAGGGACAGACGCACAGACGGAGAGCAGAGTGACCGCCAGTGGAACGGGGATGGGAGGGAGGGACTGAGCAAAATGGAAAAAGAGCTCAGGGACATGGACAACAATGTGGTGATTGCTGTGGACAGGGGTGTACAAGGGGGCTAAATGGTAATGAAAAAAATACAATAAAGATGAAATTAAAACATAAATTAAAATTTACTGATTGAATTTTAAAAAAGAAAGAAAATGTGAGGAAGATGCCACCGCATAAAACTGATCCTAACAATCACTCCATTTTCAAGTGTCACATGTTTTATAAACTGCTAATTTAATCTTTCCATTCTCCCTACGTGACAAGTCACAGCAGCTCTGAAGGTCATTCTCCTTAACCTGAGGAAACAAAAGCCCAGTGATTAAGTGAGTTGCCCAAGGGCAGTTACAAACTTGGCCTGAGGCAATGCCAGGACTTACAAGGAAAAAGGAGCCCTGGGAAGGGAAGGAGGAATGCCTTTCTTCCTCAGCTCCCAATTATCACCCCCACAACCCTTTCCTGACCCCATCCTCCTCCCTGACAACCTGCAAAATAAAAACCAGGAATAAAGATTAAATAGGTCATAATAAATACTGGGAGAAAATATTTTTGTTTTCCTTTTCTTCCTCCTCATGTAAAACATAAATAGTGGAAGGAGCCTGGAAGGATGCTTCTAATCTGCCAAAGGAGTCCCTAGGCTGAGAATCATATTATCTCACTGTACTTTGCTAATAAAAATCAACAAGGAAAATGTGTGGCAGCATTAAATCAATAGCACATTTAAAGTATAGAATTATCTCATGCATGAGAGGGAATATGAAAATAATTACTACAGTAAATATGGTAGGGTTATGGGTAATTTACTTTTTTAGACACATCCATTAAGCTATAGGAACAGAAAAAAAAAAAAGAAAAATCATGTAATCATCTTGGTACATGCAGCAGTACTTAACTGGATTCAACAAGCATTCCTGTTTAAAAAAAAAAAAAATCAGGAAACTAAAAGTAAAAGGGAGAATATTCCTTCATGCCCACAAGCAGGATACAAATATCATTTCTTCTAGTCAACACCATACTGGTAATTCTAACCAGTCCAACAATGCAAGCAAAACAGATGAGATTGAAAGCAGAAAAAAATTAGCATTTTTCACAGGTGACATGCTTGTATAAGTAAAAATCCCAAGAATCTACTGACAACTTCCATTTGAGTAGATTATAATAGGCTTTGGCAACCCGATTCAGGTTCAATAACTAGAAAAAGCCACAACAAATGACCAAAGTCACATTTGTAAAATCCTTACGCAAGGATATGCTTATTGATTTTTAGAGAGAGGAAGTGAAACATTTGATTGGTAGCCTCTTCTACATGCCCCAAATGGGGACTGAGCCCTCAACCTAGGCATGTGCACTGACTGGGAATCAAACCGGCCACCTTCAGGTTTATGGGAGGACACTCCAACCAAGCCACCTCGGCCTGGGCACAAAAACCCCATTTTAAAAGATGTTGGATGATCATCCCCCGTTTTCTTCTCTGTGGGTATTTGCCAATTCCGGGTGTGGCCTGAAGATCATGCCTGGCCCAAACAGAAGGAAGAGAAGCAAGCAAGGCTCAGATAGGCGCAAGGGCCTGGACTGACAAATTAAAAGCGCCAAGATGCCCCAAATTCTTATCTTTTTTTGGCACAGATTTTCTGAGATAACACTACATACCTACCAGAGTGACTAAAGTGAAAAAGTTGGAAAACACCAAGTGATAGAGAAATTACAGGGCAACCCAAACTCTTATGCACTGCTGGTGGGAATGCAAATTAGTACAACCACTATCAAAAAAAGGCAGTATACGAAGGTCTGTCCTAAAAGCATCAGCCATGCAAGCTGTTTT
Source organism: Noctilio leporinus (assembly GCA_004026585.1). NCBI lineage: Eukaryota > Metazoa > Chordata > Mammalia > Chiroptera > Noctilionidae > Noctilio > Noctilio leporinus. The sequence continues at coordinate 6,313 of PVIW01000775.1, read as the reverse complement.
AATTATGTTGACATTGGCTCGATACTTTTGAGACAAGCCTCATACACTACTGAAGTGTATATAAAACTGACAATACAACCTAACAATTCACCCCAAATAAATGCATTTACACATTCACAACCATACTATTCATAATAGCTAAAACTAGAAATGATCAAATGTTAAGAACCTAGTATAAAGGAACCATGGACATGGACAACAGGTGGGATTGACTTTGGGGGGAAAGGGTGGGTGGGGAGGGGGACAGAGGGGAGAAAAAAAGGGATGGATGTAATACAACAACAATAAAATTAAAAAAAAAAAAAAAAAGAAAGAAATGATCAAATGTTCATCAACACTGAAAAGATAACCTATGGCATATTCATACAGTGGAATGGTATACGAAAAGAAAATAAATAATCTAGAACAAAGCATAACAATGTGTATAAATCTCACTAATAAGGTTGAATGAAAGAAGCTAGATGCAAAAGAATAAATCCTGTATCCTCCCATGTATATAAAAGGCAAGGACAAGTAAAATCAAGCTATGCCTTTCTGTCAGGATAGCGGTTGCCTCTGGAGGCCGGGGTAGTGATTAGAAGGAAGCATGAAGGAGGGAAGGAGGCTTCTAGGATTCTGGTCATATGCTGGCTATAGAGGTGTGTTCAGTTTGTGAAAATTCATCAAGCAGAACACTTATGACATACACTGCAATTAAGTTTTTAAAAATAATCGTAAAACACAGTATAATAAAAGGGAGAGGGAGATACATTAATTACTCAAGACTATAAATATCATCCACCAAAAGTTATCCTGGAAATAGTATCATTTGGATACTGAAAAGTAGCTATCCATATCAAACAGGTGCTAAACAGAGAAGGCTCAATAAGAAATAATAGTCCAATTAATGTGATACATATCTAAACCTTCTCAGGTGTGTCCTAAGACAATTAATTCTACTGATGTCAACCAGGCCATAAGAAATAGGAAGACCATTACATACAACATGAGTCAACATAACTAAGTCATTAATAAAGTATGTTAAAGATTTTAATTGTCTTTATTTATCAAGATTTGAAAACTACCTCTTAGTAATTACTTACTTTAGACTCTAGTTAATATTTAAAATAAAAACCTGATATTCCCAGGAACCAATTAAAAGTGACAAGTAATGTCATCCAAATAAAACCAAAATGGTTTAACTTTAAATAAATTCTCCCCTCAATAATTTTTTAAATTATGTATTACTAATTATGCTATTACAGTTGTCTCAATATTTCACACTTTGACACCCTCTACCCAGGACACCCCACTCCCTCAGGCAATCCCCCCACCATTGTTCATGTCCATGGGTCATGCAAGTTCCCATGTAAGTTCTTTGGCTACTTCATTTCCTATACTGTACTTTATATCCCATGGCCATTCTTCAACTACCTATTTGTACTTCTTAATCCCCTCACCTCTTCACCCATTGCCCACATGTCCCTCCCATCTGGCAGCCATAAAAACTCTCCTTTTCCATGATATGGTCTCTGTTCTTGTTGGCTTAGTTCATTCCTTAGATTAAATGGTAGGTAGATATGTATTCATGGCATTTTATTGTTCACAGGTTTGATCTTTTTCTTAAATAAGCCCCTTTAACATTTCATATAATAATAGTTTGGTGATGATGAACTCCTTTAGTTTTTTCTTGTCTGGGAAGCATTACTATATCTGCCCTTCCATTCTAAATGATAGCTTTGCTGGGTAGAGCAGTTTTGACTATATGTCCCTGCTTCTCATGACTTTTAATAGTTCTTGACAATACCTGCAAAGTTTCTTCTGAGAAATTAGCTAACAGTCTTACGGAAATTTCCCTGTAGGTAACTAACTTATTTTCTCTTGCTACTTTTAAGATTCTCACTTCATCTTTAACCTTTGACATTTTTATGATATCTTGGTGTGGTCCTCTCTTTGTATCCATTTTGTTTGGGACTCCATGCTTCCTGGACTTGCATGTCTATGTCCGTCACCAAATTAGGGAAGTTGTCTCTCATTATTTTTTCCAGTACATTTCCAATTTCTTGCTCCTTCTCTTATCTTTCTGGCATCATTATGATGGGAATGTTGAAATGTTTCAAGTTGTCCCAGAGGCTGCTTACACTATCCTGCTTCATCCACTCTACTGTTGTTTCCCTGTAGATTGTTCTTCATTTCAATGAGTGCATCCTTTGTTTCTGACTGGATCTTTTTTATGCTGCTGAGGTCCTCACCAAGTTTCTTGAACATCCATATTCCGTGTTTTGAACTCTGCATCTGAGATTGCTTACCTCCCTTTTGTTAAGCTCTTCTTCTAGAGTTTTGTTCTGTTCTTTCATTTGAGCCATGTTTCTCTGTCTCCTCCTTTTGACATCTTTCCTATGTTTGTGTCTATGTATTAGTAGAGCTGCTATGACTCCCTGTCTTAACACCATGGCCTAATGTAGTAGGTGTCCTGTACAGTCCAGTGACACAGCCTCCCCCTATCACCCAAGCTGGGCACCTGAGGTGCACCCTTCTTCTGGGCTGAGTCCATTCTCCTTTTGTAGTTGAGCCTCAGTTGCTGTTACTAGGTCAATGGGAGAAGTTTACCCAGGCCAGTTAGTGCGGGGACTGGCTGTGACCATTGACCACCAACTTCCGCCCTTTGTGGAGAATCAGCTGTTCAGAGGCAAGGTGGTGGTGCTCCAATGTCAACTGTAGCTGTCCACTGATGTTCAGTGGCCCTGGGGTTTCCCAGGTAGGGAAGGCCAAAGTCAGCCCCAACCTATGTTTTGCCCAGAGCCACCCTGCCTGAGCTATAATGCAATCTGAGATGCTGCTACTTGTGCTGGGCTTGGAGATCTGCAGGTGAAGCCAAGCTGTGAATGGAGTTGGGTTGCTGTTAGTGCTGGGCCTGGGACCATTTAGGAAGAGGTATGGGGGCTGGAAACTCACTGAGGCAGCTGTAGCTTGCTGGAGAGGATTTAGGAAGTCGTGAAGCCTGAGCCAAGACCAGCCATTCATATGGAGTCTCTGTTAACAGCTTGGGTGGCCCTTAAGTTGGGTGGGACTGAGTCTCTGGGGATCTCCAGGCTTGGGCAAATAGTACTGGTCAAGTTGATGGAGTCTCAGATATGGCACATGCCTGCTGGCTCTGCAGCTCTGTGGAGGGAGGGTTCAGAAAAGAAAATGGGCCTCTCCTGGCCTTTTTGTCTGGGAGAAAGCTGTCCCCCAACTCTTCTCAGCTTGATGCCAGACACTTCACTTCAACCATGTATGCCAATGGGGCCCTTCAGGCTGTTACCCTGATGCTGGAGTTCAGAGGGAGAGAGTCTGAGTAAGTCCACGTTTGGGTTCTTTAAGAGGAGCTGCTTGGGACTCCATTAAGTTTCTTCCAGCAACTCAGTCCCTGATGGTTTTTGCAGCCACAAGTTAGAGGACTTATCTTCCTGGCACAAAGCCCTGGGATCAGGGTCCTGGGTCTCCTGGCTCCCACAGTATCCCTCCCAAACTTTTGTCCACCACACATGGTTGTGGGATCAGTCCATTCCATTCTCCATCCCTCCTAGTCTGGATGGATGTGGTTTCTTTAATTTATTTCATAGTTGTCAGACCTCCATTCAACTTGTTTCCAACAGTTCTGAGTGATGGTTGTTCTATAATTTATCTGTAATTTTGATGTGGTTGTGTGAGGAGACAAGCTGTGTTTACCTACACTACCACCTTGACTGAAAGTCTGTCCCTTCAACAATTTTCAACATTTATGTCAAATGACAATTAATCCTGGATTTGAATTAGATAGGTTCTTTATTTTAACAGAACAGAAAGAATAATATATAGGGCCCTGGCTGGTAGCACAGTGGGTAAGGTGCCAGCCTGCGAACCCAAAGGTTGCAGGTTTGATTCCCCAGCCAGGGCACATAACTAGGTTGCAAGCCAGGTCTCCAGTCAGATCTATGGCTGGAGGCAAGTGAAAAGCAACCATACATTGATGTCTCTCTCCCTCTCTGCCTCTCTCCCTTCCCCTCTTTCTAAAAATAATGAAATAAAATCTTAAAAAAAAAAAATAATAATATATAAATACTTCTTCAAACTCAGAATTCATTTTACATATGGGTTATCTTCTTCATGTATGTTCCATGATCCCAGAACAGCAAGGACAGTCAAAGTTCCCTGTCATGGTTTCTAATTATTAATGTAGTAGGTAGGAAGAGTTATCAACATGTGACTAATCCCCTCAAGACAACCCTCCAAGGAAAGCAAACCCACAAACACCCATATTCTGTATGCTTGTGTATCTCTTCTTGAGGGCTCAGCCCCATCCATATGTATACTCTGGCTCTGGTAGAAAAAAGAATCCTGCCCTCTTCAGCTATTGCTGGTTCAGGAAGCTTAATCTGCATTCTGCCTTAATATGACTCTCCATGCTTATACTAATCCAAGGCATAATATCTGATACATAGTAGGCACCTGTAAATGGTAACCTTATATCGTAATCATCATAATAATGATGCTCATGGGGGGAGGGGGGAGTTGTAAATAGATAACCTTAGTAACCACCATACTATTACTAACATTCCGAACATATATACTCATGCAAATTCCAGTTGCATATTGTCATCTACAAAGGTCAAAAACATTCCATGGACAGGCTAGTAATAGGATGTTACTTTATAAGACTTATCAGAAGAACAGATAAATAACCATCCCTTTGTAACTGCTATAGGTGAGCCACTGTTTATAGCTTGTGGTTCTCAATAGGTGACAATTTTGCTCATCAAAGGGGCATGTGATAGTGTGTCACAACTGAACTGTAAAAACTGAAGGGTGCAGTTGGCAAGTAGTGGCCACCTATGGACGGATAACAGATATTAGGTGATCTTTATTACCTGTACTTTTCAGAATAGTCCAGAAAGAATCTTTGAAAAGATAAAAATGGACTTGAATTCACTAGGCTTTGCTTACTAAGTTTCTAAAGCTCAAAGTGAAAATTTACTTTGTTATTAACTCGAATCAGCGACAACACAATATAACAGGGCTAATAAAGAAAAGATCTGGACTTCAGTTCCAGTCATTGTTATTGCTGACAACTGATTCCCTTAAGAAATTAGTTTCTTGGTCACAACTGGGGCAATCGCCAAAAGATTTTCAAAAGTTTGTGATATGAGATGAAAGCTTTAAGCAGACAGTGGAAGCAAATCCATAGCCCAATTCCAGAACCTGCTTCCTTACTTAAGTGCTGACCTAATATGGTTTGGTTCAATGTTGCTGTCAATATTAGGCTCCATTTCATTTCTTTCCACCCATAGGATAAGAACTTCAGGTAGTTCAGAAAGTAACAACCTAGGTTGACTTTTCTCAAACCACAGATGGTACTGTTTATTTAGATACAAACTTTGACTTAACTTATACCTACCCCTCAGGCCCCAACTAGCAGGCTGCCTGCTACACTATGAAATATATCTGTCCTCTTGTGGCTAGAAAAAATACTTAACATGGTCTTCTTCTCTTCATAGCAATGGTAGCATTGTTATTGTTATTAATCCAATAATAAATCCAATAATAAAATGGAGACACATACATTACACGCATTTCTCATTTAACTCTCACTACAAACCTATAAGGTAGATACCATTATTTATCCCTATTTTGCTGTTAAGAAAACAGGCTTGACAACTCACTGAGGAAGATATACAAAGGGCCCAGAGGCATATGAAAGAATGCTCAACATCACTAGTCATCAGAGAGATGCAAATTAAAACCACAATAAGATACCACCTCACACCTGTCAGAATGGCAATCATCAGCAAATCAACAAACAACAAGTGCTGGCCAGGATGTGGGGCAAAGGGAACCCTCGTACACTGTTGGTGGGAATGTAGGCTGGTGCAGCCACTGTGGAAAACAGTATGGGGTTTCCTTAAAAAACTAAAAATGGAACTACCTTTTGACCCAGCAATTCCACTACTTGGACTATACCCAAAGAATCCTGAAACACCAATTCATAAGAACCTATGCACACCTATGTTCATAGCGGCACTATTTACAATAGCCAAGTGCTGGAAACAGCCTAAGTGCCCATCAGTGGATGATTGGATCAAAAAACTTTGGTACATTTACACAATGGAATCCTATATAGCAGAAAGAATGAAGGAACTTGTACCCTTTGCAACAACATGGATGGAACTGGAGAGTATTATGCTTAGTGAAATAAGCCAGTCAGTGAAGGACAAATATCATATGATCTCACTCATTATGGGACAATAATGAGCAAAACTAACAACAAGCAAAACAGAACCAAGTGTATGAATACAAGGAATAAGCCTGCAGTGGT